>CM053266.1:100166298-100531298 GCA_028583415.1 Protea cynaroides
TAAATTCTTCACTTAGGTCTTCTTCTTCAACTTTCCTTCTCTTCTTCTTCTCTTTTCTTTCTCTCACTTTCAATTAGGGTTTCAAAAGGAGTGAAAGAGGCTTAGGGACATCCTATTTATAGAGGAGAATCTCCCAAAATAAGTCCCATTGAGATTAGGAAAGAATCCCAACAAAATTTGGAAAGTTTCCTATTTGCGGTTTCTGTCAGCAAACAGGGGGTCGATGAGGGGGTCGGAGATCCCGTCGACCATCAGTTCTAAGTTGTCCGACCCCCAGTTAAAATATCAGGGGTCTGACTTCTTAGTGAGGGGGGGTCGACCCTACCTATCTAGGTATGCAACCCTGCCCTCCAATTTACTATTTTTGGGTCAGTTTAGTACCTGGTTTCGCTATTTCCTTCATGCACTTGGTCCAATTGGCTCGACCATGATAGGTAGACCTGGTACAAGGTGGTAAGACCGGTTAGTTCGATTTGAGTCTTACAACTCTTATCAGCCACAATGGTATGGTCAGACAGGGTATGGACAAGCACCACATGGACAGGTCCCATTTGCACAGAGTAGTCTTTCCAGAGCGGTGGCTGGATTCTTAAAGCTCAAGCCACCAACTTTTATTTTAAGGCTAGGGAAAACACTGTGGCCAGCACAGTGTATAGCTGAAATGGAGAAGAATTTTTCCTAATGGAGTGTCATGATGGGGAAAAAGTATTATATGCGACCCGCATGGTGAAGGAGGAAGCCAATGGATGGTAGAACTCAATCAGGGCGTATCTGGAGATAAAGCACCAGATAATCACTTGGCCAATATTTAAGGAAGCCTTCTTTGACAAATATTTTCCCAAGAGTTTTCACGATCAGATGGAAAGGGAGTTCCTTAACTTGCAGCAATCCCAAATGACCGTAGAAGCATACCAACAGAGGTATGAGGAGTTATTCTTCTTCGCTCCAACCAGTATGCAGGAGGAAGAAACAAAGACTCTCCGTTTCACTATGGGTCTTCAGGGTGTTATAAGAGAGCATGTGTTGGGGCGAGGATTGAAGATATATAATGAAGCTGTACAGGTGGCTCGAGTCATCGAAGTAAGCCAGAGAGATAGCTTCTTTGCACAATATAGGGGTCTGAAGAGGCCTAATCCTGAGGTCCAAGGCGGAAGAAGCAACAGACCATACCGTCCATTCAGGCCACCAATTAGCACAGTGCCTCCCAGACCTGCTCTTGCAGTGACACCACAGGCAGCAGGGCAGAACACTAGTGTAAAGTGTTTTAATTGCCAACAGGTGGGACATTATGCCAGAACCTGCCCACAACCAAAGAGGGAGCAGCAGCAAGGCAAGTTATATGCTGTTACTACAGAGGAGGCAGCCGCATCACCAGATGTAGTTACAGGTATGATTTTATACTTACTCCTTAACTGCTGCATTAATTGTTTGTACATTTGAAACTAAGGGAAAATTTTAAAAATCTCAGGTACAGTAAATATAGCAGGATTACCCGCCAGAGTCCTGTTTGACTCGGGGGCCACCCATTCCTTTGTGTCCGTGTCATTCAAAAAAGGGCTAGATCAATCCATCAAGACTTTGGAATCAAGTCTGTTAGTTCGGTCCCCCATGGGAATGGAGGTGGTAATAGAAGAATATTATGGGCCTTGCCCAGTCCATATTGAAGGACGTGAGTTGGAAGCCAATCTAGTCCAGCTGGAGATGTCAGATTTTGATGTCATTCTGGACATGGACTGGTTATCTAAACATTCAACAAACCTGTTAGGTGCTAAGAAGAAGTTGGTGTTCAAGGACAGTGAATGGACGGAGTTCAACTTTAAAGGGGCTAAGCTGCCTAGAAAGAAAAAGCTTATACTCTCAGACCTAAAAGCAAGGAAGTGCTTAGAGAAAGGAGGAGTAGGATACCTTGTACAAGTGGTGGACGTTACCGTTCACTTGCCAAGAATGGAGGATATCGAAGTACTACGGGAATTTCCTGACATGTTTCCAGAAGACCTACCCTGATTACCATCTGATAGGGCTACTGAATTTGTGATAGACCTCCTACCAGGGGTGGCACCTGTGTCTAAAGCACCTTATCGGATGGCTCCTACCGAGTTGAAGGAGTTGAAAACTTAGCTGCAAGAACTGTTAGACAAGGGAGTTATAAGGCCAAGTATCTCACCTTGGGGAGCACCTGTGCTTTTTGTCAAGAAGAAGGATGATAGCGTACGTCTTTGTATGGACTATCGAGAGTTAAACAAGCTCACCATCAAGAACAAATACCCACTACCAAGAATAGATGATTTGTTTGATCAACTGCAAGGGTCGAGTGTATTCTCAAATATTGATCTGAGGTTAGAGTATCATCAACTCAAAATAAAGGAGGCAGACATTCCCAAAACAGCTTTCAAGATGAGATATGGACACTATGAGTTCCTTGTGATGTCCTTTGGGTTGACTAATGCACTTGCATCGTTTATGGAGCTAATGAACCGAGTATTCCATGACATGTTGATACGTCGGTTATCGTATTCATAGACGATATTTTAGTATACTTCAAGAACAAGGAGACACATGTTATGCATTTAAGAGCAGCATTACAAAGACTGAGAAGAGAGAATCTCTATGCAAAATTCAAGAAATGTAAATTTTGGTTAGATGAAGTGGCCTTCCTAGGTCATGTGGTGTCTGCTGAAGGAATTAAGGTAGATCCCAGTAAAATTTCAGCCATAGTAGGATGGGAGGCACCGAAGACAGTTGCTGAAATACGTAGCTTCCTGGGCTTAGCTGGATACTACAGAAGGTTTGTGGAGGATTATTCCATGATTGCTATTTCACTCATCAGGTTGACCAAAAAGGGGGAGAAGTTCATATGGACTGAAGAATGTGAGAAATGCTTCCAGACACTGAAGTCAAGACTGGTATCAACACCTATCTTGACTATTCCAGCTCTAGGCCTTCCATTCACACTATACACAGATGCTTCAGGTTTGGGACTGGGTTGTGTGCTGATGCAAGGAGAACAGGTGATAGCCTACACCTCAAGACAACTGAAGGAGCATGAGAATAACTACCCTACACATGACCTAGAGTTGGCAGCGGTCATTCATGCTATCAAAACTTGGAGGCATTACTTGTATGGTGAGAAATTCCAGATTAAGTCTGACCACAAAAGCCTGACGTACCTTTTCACCCAAAAAGACATGAACATGAGGCCGAAGAGGTCGTTAGAATTACTCAAGGACTACGATTGTGACATTCAATATCACCCTGGTAAAGCTAACATTGTAGATGATGCTCTGAGCAGGAAATGAGCATCAAACCCTGAAGCAGGGCCAAATACAAATGCAGCATTGTGTGCTGCCATTTTTGGCTCATCAGAAGATGAAGAACAGCTCTTAATAAAGTCAGCAGATGATCCTATTGAGCAAGGGTTGATACACCAGTTCACCTTATGTTTGCAGCACTGAAGATTTTTCCTGACCTGAAGGAAGAAATAAAAGCAGCAGTCCTACAGGACCCATACCTCAGGACAGTTCAAGAAGATTTGGAAAAGGGTCGAGCCAACCCTGATTTCACCTTGGATGCAGACAAGGTACTCAGATATCATGGGCAATTATGCATACCTGAGAATGAAGATCTGGAAATCAAAAACCAAATCATGTTGGAAGTTCACTCCACTCCATATTCAGTACATCCTAGGAGCACTAAGATGTACCATGACCTAAAGAGATTGTACTGGTGGAGGGGTATGAAAGCAGATGTGGCCCGATATGTGTTTCAATGTTTAAACTGCCAGCAAGTCAAAGCAGAAAGACATAGGCCTACAGGATTATTCCAACCGTTACCTGAGCCGGCATGGAAATGGGATTGTATTACCATGGATATTGTCACTGGTCTACTTATGACTCCGAGGTCAGTGAATGCCATTTGGGTAGTTGTAGATCACCTTACCAAGACCGCCAGATTTATCCCTATCAGACCGCAATACACCATGGACAAGTTGGCAAAATTATATGTGGACAATATAGTCAGACTGCACGGTGTCCCAGAAAGCATAGTATCTGATAGAGATCCACGCTTCACATCGATGTTCTGGGAGGGATTACAGAAGGCCATGGGAAGGAAACTAAAGTCTAGTACAGCCTTCCACCCTCAAACGGATGGTCAGTCAGAGAGGACCATCCATATCCTAGAAGATATGCTTCGTGCATGTGCTATCGACTTTAAGGGGGCTTGGGATGAGAAGCTTTCCCTCATCGAGTTTGCCTACAACAATAGCTACCAGGATATGATTCAAATGGCCCCATATGAGGCCTTGTATGGTAAGAAATATCGAACACCATTATTATGGGACGAAGTTGGAGAAAGACGAATCGTAGGGCCAGAATTTGTAGAAGAAACTTGCAAGGCAGTGGATCAGATTAAGAACCGAGTAAAGACAGCTCAGGTGCGTCAAAAGCACTATGCTGATAATAGGAGACGAGACCTTGAATTTACTGTTGGTGATAAAGTGTTCATGAAGGTGTCACCAGTAAGAGACCTAAAGCTGTTCGGAAGAAAAGGAAAACTGTGTCCTAGATATGTGGGACCATATGAAATTCTATCCCAATAGGCAAAGTGGCCTATCAACTTGCATTGCCACCAGCGATGTCTAGTGTCCATAATGTCTTCCATGTGTCCTTACTAAAGAAGTACGTGAGATACCCTTCACACATTCTTATTACAGACCCCCCAGATTTGACAGAAGACTTAACCTTCGAGGTGGTACCATTCCAGCTAATTAGTAAAAAGATACAACAGCTTCGAAGGCGAGCTATCCACTATGTCAAGGTAGTTTGGAAAAGTCAGGACGTAGAAGAAATTACCTGGGAGGAGGAGGATGCCATGCGACAAGAATACCCTCATCTTTTCGACTCTGAGGGTACATATAATTTCGATGACGAAATTTCTTTTAAGGGTGGGGGAATTGTGAGACCTACATACAAATTTCGGGGACGAAATTTCTTTTAAGGGTGGTAGAGTTGTAAGAACCGTGTTCTAAAAACCTGGTCTAACCCATGGTTTTATATGGTGACAGGTATTCCAATCATAACCGGACCGAAAGGCGAAGTCGAGTGACGAACCACTCAATTTTCAGGTATGAGAACCTGTGAAAAACTGTAAAATTACATACCGGTCTGACTATACCGGTCTGAGTCAGTCAGACCGGTATGTGTATACCGATCTGGCTATACAGGTCTGAGTCAGTCAAATCGGTATGTGCGATAGGTATGTGTATTTTCGGCTAGAGACGGACTCCAGCGGGTCCCTCACTCCGAATCAAAATTTAGAAAGTTTCCAACCGTGGGAAACCTTCCTAAGAACGGTCTCCCACTATTAATAGAGGCTGGGACACTCCTTTAATCCTTCTCAAAACCCTAGCCGTCTGAAGAGATCTGAGAAGGAGCAAGGAAAGAGAAGGCCGCTCAAGAAAGGGGTTTCCATCGTAGGAGCATGCCGCCAACCGACGAACAGCGCCGGTAAGTACTCAATCCTCTTAGTCATGATAGGATTTTGGATCGGAGCCGTGAAGCAGCGCAGCGATCCAAAATCCTAGGACTTTGATTTAAAGCCTAGTTTTTCTTTTAGATCTGATCTAGTTTGATATGGCGTTCTAGCCAAAATCAGAAGGCCATTAGAATACTTGGACCTTAGAATGGGTTAGGAGAAACCCTAGAAACCAAGCTGAAGACCGATGAGGAAGGGAGATCCAAGATCGGGTTCTCGGATCCAAACCGTGGGACATACCGGTTGGACACAAGGTCCTGCGGTATGGGCCTGCGGTATATACCGCATGCACATACCGGTTTCACTCAATTGAGTGAGACTGGTATGTACCGCAACCGGTCTATACCGGTGGCACCATACCGGTCTCACTCTACTGAGACTGGTATACTGAGACCGGTATGCCTTTCGAGCCTTGTTTGCTTGACCAAACATGGTTCTGACCAGCTGTGACCTTCATAAATGAATTCTAATTTTAATAAATGAATTCTAACTTATAGGTATGACTATGTAGGACTTGTAGACAGCGTGAGTAGATCCTGTGACGTTGTACGAAATTGTTATCACGCGACAGGTAAGGGACAAGACCCCAAACTCTAATTAATTGACTAACAGTAAACTTTTGTGATTAAATCTATGTGTAATTATATTGCTTGGTGTTTGTGCATATTAACATGCCATGTAGTTGTTTCTTTTGCTATTATCTAATCATGCATTTCATATGCTAGGATGTTGGATGTTAGGCATGTGTATGTTTTTAGTTAGTGTGTGGAATGTAAAGGGGAGTGAGCCCTTGATATATCCACAGCTAACACCTTTTTTGTATCGCCATCTACCTTAGCAGACTTGGTGCGAATAGGGTATCAAGGGGAGGACGTGGGATTGTGGTTCACCCTGCCTGCCAGACTCGAGCCCTATCTCTATGTCGTAGGGAGTTGTGCTGGGGTAAGGCCATAGATATTGTATTGAGATATAGGACTGGTTAGAAACGGAACCCACTTGTAAGCCCTTGCCAATATGGGTTTAGGTATTGGTACGGTGTAGGGTATCAGGGGGAGGACGCGGTCGTGTAGATTGTTGCCTGACCGCCAGAATCTAGCTTTATCTCTGTATCGGAGTGAGTGATGTGGGGCAACAGTAGTAGTGTGGATTGTTGCCTGACTGTTGGGTGTGCTCACACTCTCGTGCATGGAGGTGCGGTGGTCGCCAAACCTTACCATAGCATTTTGCAAGTTATACCTGACCCAAATTGTAATGTTATCTCATGCATTTGGTGTGTTGCATTGGTCTTGCACTTACTGAGCTAAGTTGTGAGCTCACCCAAATATATATATTCTTCCTTTCAGATTTTGTTGCAGGGTACATAGTTGATGACTTCATGACTACCCCAGCGTACGGTACAGTTGCTGCCATTGACACTCAAGCAGTAGAGGACGAGCATGACGCATCATGCGAGTGCTCATTTTGTGTTTTCCTTTAGAGGAGATTTTATTTTAAACAATACATTGCAATATTTTGATTATTTAAGTTTGTGAATGATGGAATAATTTGGATAATTATTTAATTTACAATATAGAGCTCAGTTCATTTATCTATTAATTCCACTACTATTTATTATTCTTTGATTATGTTAGACTGCTTAGAATGATTGGTTGACTCGGTCTATTGAGATCCTAGTGTAAACCATGGTTTAGAGCCGGTTCACTCACACTTCTGGTTCAGCCATAATTGGGGTATGACATCAGCGATGTCTTCAGGCAGTGGCACTAGCCCAGGTCACCTTTCCAATAGACATTCCTCATTGTCAGGAAGATCTCGATTCTCAACAATCAGACGCTTAGACATATCATTTTTATCTCTGTTATATCTCACCGGATACATTTTATTTTTGATATTACTCTTTGCTTGATATTGATGGGTGAGGATCCGTATTATGGATACCGACCCATCCTAAGTACATTATTTTATCTATTAATACAGTGGATGTTTTATTTCCATTTTATGTGTATAGATATTTTATGCTTTCGTTTGTTATTGTCTCTTGCAGCTTATTGATAGTTCTTACCCCCGCATATAGTATTAGGTTTATGTTTTCTATTTCAACTTTATTACATTTGTGGTGTATATGTAAAATATGGTTTAGTAGTAGGCATTGCACATTCGTGATCTGATACCAACTTCTGTCACTCACCGTTCCTGACATATCGATATTATGGAATGGATAAATTCTCTACATCCTAATTTAGGGTATTGAAAATCCTCTTCCAGGATCACAGAATATGGAACACCAACTATTAAACCCATCATAACACAACAACTATTAATAAATCTACACCACCAGATTAAATGAATTTAAATCAAGAGCATAGCGGAAGTTCTAAAACAATTAAATAAAAACAGCTAAAATAATCAGAAGATAGTTATAATATATCCCCAAACCATTTTTAAGAGTAAGTAAATAAAATAATTAAATCCTTAAAATATAAATTATTCATATGGTCAACACGCCTCCAAATCCAAATGAAATATTCTAAAATCAAATAAGTTTATCAATTATTCAAAGTATCTATCCATAGACATAGTCGTCACACTCGCATGATTCGTCATGAACGTTGAATATCGTCATCACTGACGTCCACGTTGCTACATCCCACTTCAGTTATACCAACATCTAAAAGAATTTATATACATAAGGGTAAGTTTAACCAACAATCCTAACAAAGAAATCAAACATACGCAAAAAAAAATGCATGAATTAACAACTATGGTCTGGTATTGTAATACCTCAGCTTCGTCAGGTTGTTAGTACCTTACTTTTGCCTTGATTGGGTAGGTGAAGGAAATCCAAGAGACTAGTAAGGGCATTTCGATAATTCTCCATTAAGTCTATAAGGTAAATAAGTTTTCATTACTATTGGTAGTGGCTATTCTTAAGCCAGCAGATTATAGAATTAAGGCTAAAGTGATGGAACAATCATGAGAAGGGTAAGATAAATACATATGATTGTGCTTGTATTATAATTAGCTTACTTGAAAATGAATGTGAAGTACATAGGTTTTTTATTTGTATTATGCTTAAGTATTGGGACATGCTAGACTAATGGTTATTTTTAGAACCAAAGTGTAATGTTACCCATAGGTCTAGTATTCAAAACTCAAAGGAGACAAATAAAAAAGTTTAGAGTTGTATAAGCATTTTATGTGTGGGACCCACAACGAAGTGGTAGTCCACTATTAATGGAATCTATCTAAAAAGAAAATAAGTATGGGTGAAGTGTGTTAGTGGATTGATGTGTCATCCACTAAAGAGAACAATCATTTGAGGATAATAGTTAGTGGATGATGAGTCATCATTGAAGTTAAGGTGGTAGCCCACTATTGGGTGAGCTTATTTGCAAATAATTACTATTGGTTGTGGTATTGTGTAATTATGAGGAAAGTGAAAGGGTATTTTGGGTCCCTAAATTAAAACAATACCTAAAAAAGTAAAAATGAGAGTTCATGCATATTCATGCAATAGAATATTAAAAGGGTTTGATGGTCCTTTTACTTTTTATGGGTTTCCATGAGGTCTGGGCTGCTCAACCATGCATTGGATATATGATAGAGATAAAATAGAGATTTCATAATAGGGAGTATTTGAAAATAAAGAAACTAATGAAAAATGATAAAAGCAAGAAGAGAAGCAAGTTTTCACTCTTTTTGCTTAGGATGAAAACGTATGAGAGGGAGTGAGTGTTTCTCTTTGTGTTGATGGAGAAAACTCTTAGTTCATTAGAGTCGATGTCCAAGAATGATTGTTAGATAGATGAAAAAGTGAAGTTTTGGAGATATTATTATGATAGAGGAAGGATTTCCAGCAAGCTTGAAGTTAAAGGAAAAGAAAGAGAAAAAGCAAGAAAATTATAGAAAATGTAGGTTTGTGATGAAGAAATTCTAATATTGTTGCTGATTCTAAAATTTTTCAGTATTGGCGATCAGCAATTGAGTTGTAAGGTAAGTTCTAGCTCTCCTATGAACTAATTTATTGAATTGCATGATGGAATAAACAATGGTGTAAGGTATTCTTGAGGTTAGGGATGATACAATAAATTTGTTCATCATATTTCCTTGTTGTAATGGAAATTTTGTTTTATGCATGCAATGAAATTGAAGAAAATGGTGTTGAGATCAAGTTTAAGAATGTTTTATATCTCTAATAATGATGATTATGGTTATAATTACTATTGGTTATGGTTATAATGTATGCTTGTTTTGTACGAAGCTATGATGATTGGTGCTATGGTGTACTGCTATGTACTTATAAGTATAATGTGGCTCAATATTGGTACGTTATGTAATGAAGTGACAGTATTGTAGAACATGTAATTAATGACTTGTGATATAATATGCTTATATTCTGATGATAAATCTATGATATCATTTGATGAAACATGAATTATGAGTTGTATGATAAATGTATATCTAAATTAAGGATAGATAAGAGAATTATGAAGAACAAATGTGTAAGACCCGTATCAAACTAACTAGTCTTACCACCTTCTACCAGGACTACCTATCATGGTCGAGCCAAGTGGACCAAGTGCGTGAAGAAACCACAAGACCAGGTATGAAATTTAACTCAAAAACAGTCAAATATGAGTGTGTGGTCGCAAGCCTAAACAGGTGTGACCGACCCCACCTCAGAAGAGTCCAACCCCATGAATTTTGGTCGTGGGGTCGGACATTTTAAAAGGGTAGGGTCACGGATTCTGCGACCCCACCTCCGACCCCACGGAACCAGTCAAAACCAAAAATTTGGATACCTTCCTAATCCGAAGGGGAGTCTTTCCTAAACTCATTGAGGCATATTATGGAGGGTTTTTCTCTATAAATAGGACGTCACTTACCCTCTTTCACTCCTTTAGAACCCTAATTGAAAGTGAGAGAAAGAGAAGAGAAGGAAGAGAAGGAGAATTGAAGAGGAAGACTAAGGAGGAGGAAAATTCAGAGAAAACTCTGAATCTTTAGCAAGCATAAGGTATGAAACTATTTCCCATGATTAATTAAGAGCCTAGAATAGATCATGAAGAAGATAGGATCCAGGACAAACCCAAATCATCCATCTATGGACAAATTCCAAGAGAATCCATGGAGGAAATTATTATGGACAATGGATGGTGTATAAAATTATAGTTTTGAGCCATAGAACAATCATAGGAAGGACCATGATGATAAGCCAAAGGATTCAAACATGAAGGAATGGAATTAAGAGTGAAAGGTCAACTATAACACGTGTGGTCGCACGTGGGGTCGCATGATGTCTGACCCTACAAGACCCACATGTCCGACCACATGCCCTAGGGAAGTTTCTAGGGATGGTGTGGTCGCACGTGGGGTCGGAGTATGTCTGACCCTACCCTGCGACCCTACACCCTGTGGTCATAGAAACTGAGACCCCAGGTGCTGCCCCACCTACGACCCCTCAGTTTCTATTAGTCTAAACACATGAGAATTAATTCTAATTAAAATCTATCAACTTGTTAGGTTTTTAAGTGACTTAAAAGTGATTCATAAAGCTTGAACGAGGATCTACTATCAATCAAAGGTGAGGAAACAAACCTAAACTAATTGGCTAATAATAAACTGTTTTTATTTATTGAGTCCAATGCCATGAATGATTATATGCTTGTATGCGTGTATTGGGCATTTAACATATCATCTAATATTTCTTCTATTAATGTTCATGCATATTTAATTTTATTTATTTATAACATGATGATGATGATGATGCTAGGAATAGGCATGTGAATGTTTGTGTGTGGTTAGTGTACTTGATGCGAGTAGGGCATCTGGGGAAGTGTGATGCGGTGCGGTCCTAAGCATTTTAGCTCTATCTCTACTCAAGTCTTGTCCACTGACATCGTCGTATCGCCATTATCTTAGCAGAACTATTACGTCGTAGGGCATCAGGGGATGTGATCTCAGACCGTGTAGTCTCTGACTCTGTCGAGGGGGCCTTAGCTCTATCTCTATGGACGTATTGAGGGATGCTGGGGTGAGGCCTTGGATACACTGTTTGACATTAGGATTGGTTAGTTGCGAGCCCAGTTTGCAAGCCCTCGCTAAGAGGGGCTTACGTGTTCGTATGGGTAGGGCATCAGGGGAAATGTGATGTGGTGCAGTCCTAAGCACTTTAGCTCTATCCCTATTCCATGGTGGGGTGGATGTGGACGACAATGGTGTTTGATCCATTGGGTGGGCTTACACACCCGTGTATAGAGGTGCGGCGGCCACCAATCCTTTCTATTGCACATTGCAAACTTATGAACCAGACCGAAAATATGAATTGAATGCATGCATATGTTTGTTGCTTTGTTTTGTTTGCTCAGTGAGCCATGATGTGTGCTCACCCTTTTGACGTCGAATATTTTTAGTTGATGATGCAGGTACTACTGTAGAAGACTATATGAATGCTCTGATATATGGACATGCTACGGGGATGGATGCAGAAGCTATGATGGAGTCGCATGATTCGTCGTGCGAGTGCAACTCATGCATCTTCGATTAGATTTATTAGTTGGATTATTCAAAAAATGTAATTGATTAGTTTATTTTATTTTATGTCTTAGTCATTTGAAGATAATTGGATAATTTATTTATGTTATCATCTTTAGATTCTCAGTTCATTAAATATTAAAGACTTACGTTATTGTGTATTTATTCTGATTATGGTTGTGGATGTGTATGGTTTAAGCAAAAAGGACAGCCTATTCGAGATCCTGGTTGAACCGTTGGATCATAGATGGTTCTTCACACCATTCTGGTTGGTTCAGAATTAGGGTGTGACAACTTGGTATCAGAGCTCTCGGCCCTGTCTATTAAACCTGTATACTTCCACAAAAGTTCGTGAACTAAGTTAGGATAAAATTTAAAAGCTTTAATAAGCACACACTATAAGCACCTATATTGTATGAGAAAAAAATTAAGAAAGAAAATAATGCATATATAAAAGGAGAAACAAACTTCATATATACATCGAATAGAAAGCAACATATATACATCTAAATCAGAGTACGGTCCATAATTCAGACAGTTACTCTGTAGTACAAGGAAAAAATAAAATGAAAATATACATCATGGAGCTGGAGGTGCTGGAGGAGGAGGTGACTCACGATCCCGGTCATAGTCCTCAGCATACACTCTAGTTAACCAGGCTACCTGAGTCTGGGTCATCTGGAGACTAGCTGTCAGATCGGTCATCCGCTGATCAGACGAGCGCTGGGCATCTAGAAGCTCTCCTACTCTCCAATGAGTTGTGCGTTGGGCCTCCCTAATCTCATGCAGTAGCCCCATCATATCATCAGATGGTGGGTGCGAAGGACCAGCTGTGTGTGAAGGAACCCGAGATGGGCCAGCTCCAGTGGAAGGCAGTGGTGATGGAGGAGGTATGGCGTCTACATCCATATACATACGATCATCATCCTCAGCATCCACCCCATGGACTCCTGCTCCTGCTGCTGCCACCTCAGCGTCTGCTCTCTCTATTCGAGTGTGGGGATGCACTAGAGCTTTCCTCTTCTCGTCACTGACCTGCGCATCTCGCATCCCCATCTTGCAGATGGCCTCCCAGTCAAGGTCAGAAGAGAAAGTATCCTCATGAATCCTCTCATCCAATAAGTTGACATGCAGGCGTGTGAGCAGGGTAATGATCAAACGCCCATAGGTTTGGTTGCCTACCAGACTAGGCATCATAGCACGGATCATCGTCCTGATGATAATGTATGGTAGGCAGACAGGCTTCCTAGTGCAGATGCAGTACAAGAGGTACTGGGTCAACTAGGAAACCCTATCATAATGCCCACTCTGAGGAATCAGATTGTGTTAAATGATCTTGCAGTACACCCGAGGTTCTGGCTGTAGGTTGATTGCCTTCATCTCCCAGCGAATCCCCTCTAAGAAGCTAGCGATCAATCTCAGCACGCATCATCAAGGATAAGAACTGGGGTTCCTTGGGTGCACAGTATACCAAGGGGCCATCATTTGATATGCCTAGGAGATCAGCCAACTCCTGGCAGTTAAAGAAAACTTCCACCCCTTTCACATAACTGGTGATCCGGAGCTCCTACCCCTGTTTGTATCATTGCGATCACCCACTACCTGGAGGTTGCAATAGAACTGCTTCACCAGAGCAGGACAGGTGCAAGCCTCATACGTTATCACGGGGAGCCAACCCATGTCCCTAAAAGCCCCCTCCTCATTAAACAAGGCTAGACTAGCCAAGTTTATACAGCGACCCCCTTCCACCTTTTTACGCTCATAACGAGCATACTGAGCCTCTGCCTCATTTGAGCGGAAATAAATGGGATCATTAGCTCTGGAAACTTTGGTGCGAGCCATGCAATCTGCAAGGACACAGAAAAATAGAAAGGATATTAGTTATAGAGCAAAACTTAAAATTTTGGGCATTATAACGGCATGATTTGGCCAAAAGCCTCACTTTTCACCCAAACAGTTGGGCAGGAGGACTTACATATGTTCCAAACCACCCTGCAAAGCTCATACAGTTGGAAATTTAAACTAGGAAGATCGAATTTGAAGAAATTTCAACAATTGGGAAAATTCTTGAAAATTAGGTCAAAAATGGAAAATTTCAAGTTTCACAAAAACTAACCGATGAAACTCAAATTTTCTTGAGGGCTTTCGTCCATTGGGTGGCCAATTGCAAAAGCCCCCAATAAAAATCAAATTTTTACGATTAGAAAAAGTTTAATTTGAAGAAAATGATATAAATGGAGAAAAAACTAGTTTTGAAAGCTTAAAAATGAAGACCAGTAGAGAACATACCTGAAGGAACGAAGCGGAGGTTGTAAATGGAAGAAAGAAATCACCAAACACGAGGGGTCGATACTGTAGCAACTCTGGGGAAGCAAGTTGAGTTGAAGGAAAAAGAGAAGTGGGAAATGACTGCAAAAATAAGGTTTAAAAACCTGATTTGGGGTCGTGGGGTCGCAGAATTCGACTAAATGTGCGACCCTACGACCGACCCTACAATCGACCCTAGGCTCTCGATGAGTTGACAGACATCGTGTGGTCCGACCCTGTGGTCGGACATATACCGACCCTATGATCGACCCTAGGCTCTCGGTGAGTTGACAGACATCGTGTGGTCGGACCCTGTGGTCGGACATATACCGACCCTACGACCGACCCTAGGCTCTCGGTGAGCTGATAGGGTTTGGTGAGGTCGCATACCCTGTGGTCGGACATAGTGCGACCCTACCATCGACCCTACGATGGAAAATACAATATTTTGACTGAATGACTTGGAAAGTTGGAATTTTACATTGATTAGTTGGATTTTGACATGGGAATGACTTATATAATGATTGCCTCACATGTTCTATGATTTTTCCAGACACTACCACCACCAGAACAGGAAATGGCTGGGCGAAGAGTAACTAAGCGAGGTCGTAACCCAATTCCACTACCACCACCTATGGAAGAAGACAGCCATGAAAATCCTGAAGGACAAGAAAATCAGAATATGGCAACACGAGACACTAATGGTCAGGCAAATCTTACGAACTTGCCAGCCCCACCTATAGATTTGGCTACAGCAGTTATGAACCTGGCACAACAGCTGCAGCAAATACAACAGGTGCAAGCCAATATGCAAGCTGCTATAGGAATGGTTTTTCCAGCTGTACATACTACACCTATACCAACCAGACAAGCTAGCACAGTACCAGGGGGTAGCAACACGGTACCCCAAGCATTTCAAACGCCAGTTGTACAAGCTCAGTACAAAAACCTGAGGTAGCCCAAGGCAGTTTCCAGTATCAACCACCTATGTATGGGGCCTATGCTCATTATCAGTTGGACCACTCTTGTCACACCCCAATTCCGCACTATTCAAAATGGTGTGATGAACCGCTAGCAAACCAACGATTCAACCAGGATCTCGAATAGGCTATATCCGTGTTATCTAAACTCCATACATCCACATTCATAATCAGAGTAAATACACAATAGCGGAAGTCTTATAATAAAATGAACTGAGAATCTATGTGATATTAAAATTTAAATAATAAATTATTCTATATCAACTGAGACATAATTAATTAAATACCAAATACATGTCTTTAATAAATCCAAATAAATAAACCAAAAATATAATTGAATACACATGAGTTGCACTCGCAGGAGACGTCATGTGTATCCACTTCATCTTCAACTTCCATCGCCGCAACGTTCCCGTACGCTGGAGCATTTAAATAGTCTTCAATGGTAAAACCTGCATCATCAACTAAAAATATTCGATGTCGAGGGGTGAGCACACATCATGGCTCAGTGAGCAAACAAAACAATGCAACAATACATATGCATGCAGTCAATTTATATCTTTGGTCTGGTTTATAGTTTGCACTGTGCTATAGAAAGGATAGGTGGCCGCCGCACCTCTATACATAAGTGTGTGGATACGCCCAATGACTCCTGCACTGTCACCCACAACACCCAAAATGGCACAATATACACCCCATGAAAACGGCATGGCTGTACCGGTTGATACCATACCAACAAATAAACCCCTGCTGGCTAGGGTTGCAAACTGGGCTCGCAACTAACCAATCCTAATGCCAAAACAGTGTATTCAAGGCCTCACCCCAGCATCCCTCAGAGCACCCGTAGAGATAGAGCTAAGGCCCCTCGGTAGAGTATAGGACTCAAGGACCGAGACCCTCCTTGATGCCCTACGTCGCAATAGTTCTGCTAAGGTAATGGCGATATGACGACATCAATGGACATGACTTGAGTAGACCATAGCACAATATACACCCCATGAAGAACGGTCATGGTTGTACCGGTTGATACCATTCCTACCCTCACCATATACACTGGCCAAACACAAACATTCACATGCCTATTCCTATCATCATCATCATCATCACGTTATAAACAATAAAGTAAATATGCATGAACAAATAATAGAAATATTGGATGACATGTTAAATCCACATACAAGCATACACGCACAGAATCAATATGGTATTGGACTCAAGAAGTAAAACAGTTTATTATTAACCAATTAGTTTAGGTCTTGTTCCCTCACCTTAGCTTGCTAATAGATACTTTTCTAAGCTTTGGAATCACCTTTATAATGTTATTATATTGCTAGAAGACCTAACAAAGTCGATAAAATTTAATTATAATTTATTCAGAATTTAAAAACCATTCTGTTAACTGAGGGTCAGAGGTAGGGTCGGAGTCCTTATCGACCCTGGGTGCGACCCTCCCCAAAATCTGAACTTCCCGAACACTAAGGGTCGATACTCAGGATCACCTAGGGTCGGATGGTCATCGACCCTCTATGCGACCCTCGGTGTATTTTGGTCCAATTCCCTCTTTAGTCCATTCTTCATGTTTGGGGTCCTATGACTTGCTCATACAGTCCATTCAACATTCATTCCATGGTTTAGAACCATGAATCATCAACCTAGATAGCTTTCATGTAATCTCCCATAATTTTCTATGAAAACCTAACCATGGGTTGATGGTTTGGGTTTCTCCAAGATCATACATTCATCATTATCTAATCTAAGGTCTGTAGAAACTCATGGAATTAGTATCCATACCTGAGAAGATTACTCCCTCTCTGCAACTCTTCTCCTTTTTGCTATCTTCTTTTCCTTGCTTTTCTTCTTCTCCTTTTCCTTCTCTTCTCTTTCTCTCAATTCAATTAGGGTTGTAAAAGGAGTGAAAGTGGCTTAGGAACGTCCTTTAAATAGAGTAGGAACATCCTAAATTAAGTCCCTTTGAGATTAGGAAAGAATCCAAATCAAAAATTAAGAAATTTCTTAATTTTAGTTTCGGCGGCATCCGAGGGTCGATGGGAGGGTCGATGATCTCGTCGACCCTAGGTTTCTAAGTTATCCGACCCTGCCTTCAAAACTGAGGGTCTGACTTTCTGTTTTGGGGGGTCCGACCCTCCTTGGCTGGGTATGCGACCCTCCCCTTAAATTATGTGTTTTAGGGTCGATTTGATACCTCAGATCTCGATCTCCTTCACGCCCTTGGTCCATTTGACTCGACCAGGATGGGTAATCCTGGTTCAAGGTGATAAGACCGGGTTAGATTGACACGGGTCTTACAACTCTCGACTGATCGAGTGTTTTCTGAAAATGAAACCTAAAGAATATAATGGCAAGCCAGCAGATCCTTTGTGGCCAGCTCATTGGATCGACGAGATGGAAAGGAATTTCATGATGATGACGGTTAATGAGGAGGAGAAAGTACTGCGTGCAACATTTATGTTGAAGGGCGATGCACACCACTGGTGAAAGTCTACTCGGACCTATCTGTTAACCAAGCATGCCCAAATGACCTGAGCTATCTATAAAGAGGCATTCTTCGAGAAGTACTTTCCCAGAAGTTTCTGAGATGCTATGGAAAGAGAGTTTCTGAGTCTATATCAGGGACAGATGATGGTGGATGCATACCAATAGCATTATGAAGAGCTATTTTTCTTTGCTCCCTCTATCATGCAGGAGGAAAATACTAAAACCCAAAGGTTCGTCATGGAACTTAGGGGAAGCATTCGAAAGCATGTTTTGGGGCTAGAAAAAAAAGTTTATAATGAAGCCGTGCAGATTGCTCGAGTGCTAGAATTGAGCCAGAGAGAGAGCTACTTTGCTCAGAATAGGGGTATCAAAAGGCCAAATGGAAATTCATATAACGGAGGGAACACAATGACATTCAAACCTTTCTATACTCAAGGCTTTAATGCTGCAGCCAAGACTACTCCAATAGTCCAACCTCAACAAAAGAAAAATAATGAAGGAGTAAAATGCTATAACTGTAATCAAGTGGGACATTATTTCAGGGAGTGTCCTAAGCCCAGGAAGCAGCTACAACAAGGAAAGGTTTATGCAGTTACATCTGAGGATGCTGCCGCGTCGCCTGATGTGGTCACAGGTATGACCCGAACCTTTCATTTTGTACTACCTTGTGTCAGCATGTAGACTAAATTAAAATAAAGGTATCGTACCTATTATTGGCATACCCGCCAGAGTGCTCTTTGATTTTGGAGCTACTCATTCTTTTATATCTGTATCATTTGGGAAGAAGTTAAATCTACCCCTCAGATTTTTATACTACAAATTACTTGTATGATCACCTATGGGGTTAGAAGTGGAATTAAAAAAAAGTTATGGACCATGTCCAGTTCTTATCGACAAGAAGATTTTGGATGCAACCCTGATTCAACTAGAGATGGTAGACTTTGACGTTATCTTAGGAAAGGGATGGTTAGCTTGGCATTCTGCAAACCTATTATGTGCAGAAAAGAAATTGACATTTAAAGACAAGGAAGGAGCAGAGTTTAGTTTTGCTGGAACCAAACTTCCCTCGTAAACGAAAACTCATGCACTCTACATTAAAGGCTAGAAAATGCCTCGAGAATGGAGGAGTTGGGTATCTAGTATATGTGGTCGATCTCACCAAAGAAGTACCATGAAGGGAGGATATTGATGTTGTGCAGGACTTTCCAGATGTATTTCCTGAGGAACTACCTGGACTACCACCCGACCGAGCGACAGAGTTCGTTATAGACCTTATACCCGGAGCCGCACCAGTATTTAAAGCACCCTATCGAATGGCTCCTACTGAACTGAAGGAACTAAAGGTACAGTTAAGGAATTACTGGACAAGGGTTATATCAGACCCAGCATATCACCATGGGAAGCGCCAATATTATTTGTGAAGAAGAAGGATGGTAGCATTCGACTGTGTATAGACTACCGGTAATTGAATAAGCTTACAATCAAGAATCGATAACCGTTGCCTCGGATCGATGACTTGTTCGATCAGTTGCAAGGTGCCAAGGTGTTCTCCAAGATTGATCTTCGGTCAGGATACCATCAGTTGAAGATTAAGGAAGGTGATATTCCAAAGACAGCATTCAGAACAAGATATGGACATTATGAATTTTTATTCATGTCTTTTGGATTAACTAACGCACCCACAACTTTTATAGAACTCATGAATCGGGTATTCCATGATATGTTGGATACGTCAGTCATTGTGTTTATTGATGATATATTGGTCTACTCCAAGGACAAGGAAACTCATGTCATGAATCTAAGAGCCGCTCCAAAGTGTGAGTTCTGACTAAATGAAGTCACTTTCTTAAGGCATGTTATATCCGCTGAAGGAATTAAAGTGGATCCTAGCAAGATTGAAGCCATTGTGAAATGGGAAGCACCTAAGAATGTTGTAGAAATTAGAAGTTTCTTAGGGTTAGCTGGTTATTATCGATGATTCCTGGAAGATTACTCTAGAATCGCCGTACCTCTCACCAGTCTGACAAAGAAAGGAGAAAAGTTTATTTGGACCGATAAATGTGAGGAGTGTTTCCAAACATTGAAGGCTAGATTGATATTAGCTCCCATCTTGACTATTTTGATCCCAGGATAACCATTTACCTTGTACACCGATGCGTCTGGGTTAGGTTTGGGATGTGTGCTTATACAAGGAGAACAAGTAATTGTGTATGCCTCAAGACAACTTAAGAAACATGAGAAGAACTATCCCACTCTTGACTTGGAATTAGCAGCCGTAGTACATGCTGTTAACATATGGAGACATTATTTGTATGAAGAGAAATTTCAGGTTAAATCAGATCATAAGAGTCTCACTCATCTTTTTAATCAGAAGGAGTTGAACATGAGACAGAGAAGATGGCTAGAATTACTGAAGGATTATGATTGCAATATCCAGTATCATCTACGAAAAGCTAATGTAGTTGCTAACGCATAAAGCAGAAAAGCTGTGACAAAATACCAAGAAAAAGCTAATGCAAATGCTGTAGTGTGTGTTACAGGAAGAGTATTTAATTACGATAACGAGCAGTTCGTAATTGATATTCCAAATGAATCAACTGACCAAGGGTTTATTCATCTATTCTCACATGTTTGCTACATTGAAGATTGTACCTGATCTGATAGACGAGGTAAAAACATCTATTAAATCAAACCCTTATCTACGGTGCAAGAAGACCATGAAAAAGGTATGACTAACCCTGACTTCACTTTGGATTCTGAAGAAGTAATAAGATACAAAGGGAGAGTATGTGTTCCTGAAAATGAAGACTTGGATATTAGACACAGACTAATCAAGGAAGCCCACACCACCGCTTATTCGGTACATCCTAGAAGCACGAAGATGTACCATGATTTAAAGAAACTCTATTGGTGGAGAGGAATGAAAGCGGATGTAGCTAAATTTGTCTTTCAATGCCTGAATTGTCAGCTGGTAAAGGCTGAAAGGTAAAGACCTACAGGATTGTTGCAGCCACTCCCAAAACCAGTATGCAAATGGGACTGCATCACTATTGTCACAGCCCAATTTCGTACTGTTCAGAATGGTGTGATGAACCGCTAGCGAACCAACGGTTCAACCAGGATCTCAAGTAGGCTATCCCCGCGTTATCTAAACTCCCACACATCCGTAATCATAATCAGAGTAAATACACCATAGCAAAAATCTTAATAATAAATGAACTGAGGGTCTATGTGATATAAATATTAAATAGCAAATTATTCTGTATCAACTGGGACATAAATAACTATCAAATACATGTCTTTATTAATTTCAAATAAAGAAACCTAAGAAAATATCTAATCGAATACACATGAGTTGCACTCGCAAGAGGAGTCATGTGTATCCCCTTCAGCTTCAGCTTCCATTGCCGCCATGTTCCCGTATGCTGGAGCATTCATGTATTCTTCAACTGTATAACCTGCATCATCAACTAAAAATATTCGACGTCGAGGGGTGAGCACACATCACGGCTCAGTGAGTAGACAAAACAATGCAACAATACATATGCATGCAATCAATTCATATCTTTGGTCTGGTTTATAGTTTGCAATGCGCAATAGAAAGGTTGGGTGGTCAAAGGTTAACGTTTATTGACCCCGCCTCTATACACAGGTGTGGAAGTCCGCCCAAAGGTTAACTTTTATCGTCGCCCCCGTCCACCCTAATCATGACATTATACAACAAAGGTTAACGTTTATTGCTATATAATACCATACCAACACGTAAGCCCCTGTTAGCGAGGGCTTGCAAACTGGGCTCGCAACTAACCAATCCTAATGCCAAATAGTGTATCCAAGGCCTCACCCCAAAGATCCCTCGTAATGTCCATAGAGATAGAGCTAAGGCCCCCCGTAAGTCGAGACTACAAGGACCGAGACCACCTCCCCTGATACTTTACGACATAATAGTTATGCTAAAGTAATGGCGATACGACGATGCTAATGCACAAGACTTGAGTTAGAGATAGAGCCAAAGTGCTGAGACCCGCCAAAGGTTAACGTTTATTGACGTTCTCATCACACCTCCCCTGATACTCGCTTGCATCAAGTACACCAACCACACACATACAATCACATGCCTATTCCTATCATCATCATCATCATCATGTTATAAACAATAAAATAAATATGTATGAACAAATAATATAAATATTGGATGACATGTTGTATGCACATTACAAACATATTCGCATAGAATCAAGCATGGCATTGGACTCAAGAAATAGAAAATAGTTTGTTATTAACCAATTAGTTTAGAGTTCTGTTTCCTCACCTTAGCTTGCTAATAGATACTTTTCCAAGCTTTAAAATCACCTTTATAATGTTATTATATTGCTAGAAGACCTAACAAAGTCGATAGAATTTAATTAGAATTAATTCTGAATTTAAAAACCATTCTGTTAACTGAGGGTCGGAGGTAGGGTCGGAGTCATGATCGACCCTGGGTGCGACCCTCCCCAAACTCCGAACTTCCCGAACACCGAGGGTCGATGGTCGGATCACCTAGGGTCGGATGGTCATCGACCCTCGATGCGACCCTCGGTGCACTTTGGTCCAATTCCCTCTTTTAATCCATTCTTCGTGCTTGGGATCCTATGGCTTGCTCCTACATTCCATTCTACATTCATTCCATGGTCTGAAACCATGTATAATCCACCTAGATAGCTTTCATGTAATTCCCCATGGTTTCCCATGAAAACCTAACCACGGGTTGATGGTTTGGGTTTCTCCGAGATCACACTCTCATCAATATCTAACCTAAGGTCTGTAGAAACTCATGGAATTAGTATCCATACCTGAGAAGAATATTCCTCTCTCTGGTTGTGAAAGGAGTGAAAGAGGCTTAGGGACGTCCTTTAAATAGAGTAGGAACATCCTAAAATAAGTCCCTTTGAGATTAGGAAAGAATCCCACTAAAAAAATTAGGAAATTTCCTAATTTCAGTTTCGGTAGAAACTGAGGGTCGATGGGAGGGTCGATGATCCCGTCGACCCTAGGATTCAAGATGTCCGACCCTCCCTTCAAATTTGAGGGTCCCGACTTTCTGCCTTGGGGGGGTCCGACCCTCCTTGGCTGGTTATGCGACCCTCCCCTAAAATTAAGTGTTTTTGGGTCGATTTGATACCTGGGATCTCGATCTCCTTCACGCCCTTGGTCCATTTGACTCGACCATGATAGGTAAACCTGGTTCAAGGTGGTAAGACCGGGTTAGATTGACACAGGTCTTACAACTCCCCCTACTTATTCTTCTTCCCATGTAATTTCTTCCATGTCTCTACTTTTCCATGTGACCTTAACATAATAGATATCTCGGTTGCGTAGACGCTGAACCTTTCGGCTGGTGATTTCTGTTGGTGTTACTTCAAATGTCAAATCATCAATCAAACCTGGTAAATCTCCATCGCCAACACGTGCGTTGGATCCTTGACATACTTCTTCAGTAGGGAAATGTGAAATACGTCATGCACACTTGACATAGATGGTGGTAGTGCTAACTGATAAGCCACTTTACCACGCTTAGCTAGAATTTCATACGGCCCGACATATCTTGGACTTAGTTTCCTTTCCGTCCGAACCTTTTCAATCCTCGCATAGGCGATACTTTCAAGAATACTTTATCACCTATGGCGAACTCCAGATCTCTCGCGCCGAGTATCTGGATATTGCTTCCGACGATTCCGAGTTGTTCTTACTCTTTCCTTGATAATGTCGACCACTCCGACAAGTCCTTCAACAAATTCCGGCCCTGCTTCATAAGGTGACATCTGTATAGTAGCCTGATAGCTATTGTTATAAGCAAACTCGATCAATGGTAACTTTTCATCCCATGATCCTTTAAAATCAATTACACATGCTCGTAGCATATCTTCTAGAATCTGAATTGTACGCCCGACCGTCCGTCTGCCTGCGCGGGTGGAATGCAAGACCGAACTTCAACGTTGTACCCATAGCCTTTTGCAATCCTTCCCAAAACTTGGAAGTAAATCGTGGATCTCTATCGCACACAATGCTTTCTGGAACACCATGGAATCGAACAATATTATCCACATACAGCTTTGCTAACCTCTCCAAAGGTATACCGATGTCGGGATCGGTATGAAGCGAGCTGTTTTAGCCGACGGTCCACAATCACCCAAACCGCGCCAACTACTCGAGGAGTCGCTGGTAGTCCCGTGACGAAGTCCATTGTGATGCAGCCCCATTTCCATGCCGGTTCCGTAATGGCGGTAATAGTCCTGCGGGTCTTTGTCGCTCAGCCTTTACTTTTTGACAATTTAGGCATTGAGACACGAACTTGGCTACATCTGCTTTCATTCCCCTCTACCAATATAGTTTCTTTAGATCATGATACATTTTTGTACTTCCAGGATGTATCGAATAGATGGTGGTATGGGCTTCTTTCATCAGTCGGTGTCTAATGTCCATACTTTCTATTTTCGGTACACATATTCTCCTTTGTATTTCAGTACTTTCTCTTCGTCCAAGGTGAACTCAGGATTAGTCCTACCTTTCTCGATATCTTCTTGTACTGTTCTCAAATAAGGATTCGATTTGATAGCCGCCTTCACTTCATCCATTATATTCGGTATAATCTTCAATGCAACGAACATATTTGAAACTGATGAATGAACCATTGGTTGGCGGACCCATCCGTTGCGTCTATCACATATTTCTCATTGCCGTGATTGAATACCATTCCGATAGTACACATTGCTGCAGTTGTGCTAACCTCTCCTTGCGATTTTATCATTGCTTTTCGGCTTAACGCATCCGCTACTACGTTCGCTTTTCCTGGATGATACTGGATATCACAATCATAGTCTTTCAATAGTTCCAGCCATCTTCTTTGTCTCATATTCAATTCCTTCTGATTAAATAGATAAGTAAGACTTTTATGGTCTGAGTTAATCTGGAATTTCTCCCCGTATAGGTAATGTCTCCATATCTTGACCGCATGTACTACTGCCGCTAGCCCGGATCGTGAGTGGGATAATTTTTCTCATGTACCTTTAACTCGCCTTGAAGCATAAGCAATCACTTGCTCTCCTTGCATAAGAACACATCCCAATCCCAATCCCGACGCATCAGTGTATAAAGTAAATGTCTGTCCTGGAACGGGAATAGTCAAAATCGGAGCGGATATCAATCTGGTCTTCAGCGTTTGGAAACTCTTCTCACATTTATCGGTCTACACGAACTTTTCACCTTTCTTAGTCAAACTGGTGAGAGGTACGGCAATCCGGGAATAGTCTTCCACGAATCTCCGATAATAACCAGCGAGACCCAGAAAACTTCTAATTTCCCGAAACGCCTTAGGTGCTTCCCACTTTACAATAGCCTCGATCTTGCCGGGGTCCACTTTGATTCCTTCAACGGGATACTACATGGCCTAAGAAGGTGACTTCACTTAGCCAAAACTCATACTTTGAAAATTTGGCATATAGCTTCTCTTTCCTTAAACGCTGTAGGGCAGCATTTAAGATCTTGATATGTGTTTCTTCGCCCTTGGAGTATACCAATATATCATCAATAAATACTATCACCGACGTGTCCAACATGTCATGAAACACCCAGTTTATCCGTTCCACAAAAGATGTAAGGGCATTGGTTAATCCAAACGCCATAATTGAGAACTCATAATTGGCCAATCCCAATTTTAAAAGCTATCTTCGGAATATCGCCTGTCCAAATTCTTCAACTGAGGATATCTTGATCGAAGATCAACCTTAGAAAATACCTTTGCTCCTTGCAACTAGTTAAACAAGTCATTGATCCGAGGTAGTAGATATTGATTCTTGATCGTCGAGCTTGTTTAGCTCCCGATAGTCTATACATAATCGGACATTACCGTCCTTCTTCTTCAACCCCCCCCCCCCCCGGGGCCCCGGGGGGGGGGCCCCCCCCCCCCCCGGGGGCCGGGTGGTGGCCCCCCCCCCCCCCCGCCCCTCGGGGGGGCCCCCACGGGGGGGGGCTCGCCCGGCGGGGGCCCCCCCCGCGACCAACCCCAAAAACACCCCGGGGGCCCGGCGGGGGGGAAAACCTAGTAGTTCCTCTGGAAATACGTCGGGATAGTCCCTCACGACTTCAATATCTTCCATTTGTGGTGCTTCCTTGGTTAGGTCGACCACTGATACTAGATATCCGACTACCCCTTTCTCAAGGCATCTCTTAGCCTTTAGTGCTAAGAGTATGAGCTTGCGTCAACGGGGAAGTTTGATTCCCATAAAACTGAATTCTGCTCCTACTTGGTCTTTAAATGTTAGCTTCTTTTCGGCGCATAGTAGGTTCGCAGAATGCCAAGCTAACCAGTCCATTCCCAAGATGACGTCAAAGTCTGCCATCTCAAGTTGTATCAAGGTTGCATCTAAGGTTTTCTCACCAATGTGGACTGGACATGTTCCATATCCTTTCTCTAATTCCACTTCTAACCCCATCGGAGACCGTACAAGTAATTTGTAGTCTAATGTTTCGATGGGTAAGTTTATCTTCTTTCCGAATGACACAGATATAAATGAATGAGTAGCTCCTGATCAAAGAGTACTCTGGTGGGTGCGCCATTTATACGTACGATACCTGTGATTTATTTTAACTTAGTCTACATGCTCACACAATATAATTACAACTTCAAAAAGTTTCAGTCATACCTGTGACCACATCGGGTGATGCGGCCGCATCCTCGGATGTAACAGCATATACCCGTCCTTGATGGAATTGCTTTTTGGGCTTAGGGCATTTTCTTGCCATATGTCCTGGTTGGTTGCAGTTGTAATACTTCGGACTTTCGGAATTTGGCTTTGGCTGAGGTTGTGTCCCTGGAGTAGTCTTTGTAAGACCCGCACTCCGTAAACCCGGTCTAAACCTTGGTTTTGTGTCATAGCAGGTCTTCCGATCATCACCGGGCCAGACGGGACGAGCGGATGACAAACAAGTACGAAATCGGATCAAAGACGGTCAAATAATCATCATTTTATGTTGACCGATCGATGGTACCGGTCTTGGTACCGGTCGACCGGTCAGCTCTGTGCGGATGACAAACAAGTACGAAATCGGATCAAAGACGGTCAAATAATCATCATTTTATGTTGACCGATCGATGGTACCGGTCTTGGTACCGGTCGACCGGTCAGCTCTGTGCAGCTGAGTGTGGAGATCTAAAAATTGACTTCTGAGGGTCCCACTTACCTGATTTCGAATCCCAGATTTTCCTAATCCTAATAGGGTTACTAAACCCTAATTCTAACCTATAAATACACCCTTAAACCTCCTCAAATCCTTTCCATTGTCTCTCACAAACTCTAGAGAAGAGAAGGAGGTTGGAAAGGAGAGGGAGCTAGGAAGAAGAAAGAGGTACCGCCATTACCATTCGACGACGCTCGCGTTACACCAGTCAACGGTAAGTGTTTTAACCACTCTTCTTAGCCTATGACTCTAGAATAGCTGTATGGGTGGATCAATACCTTGCGAAGTAGGTATTGATCTAAAACCCTAACTGGACCTTAAAACCCTAAGTTTCCATCAAACCCTAGATTCGAGTTCCGAGATGATATTTATCGAAACTAGACTCGAATGAGTTGGGGATAACTCTAACTTAAAGATTAGACTTAGAATGGATAGGAGAAACTTTGGAAATCCATGGAGGATGATCGACGACAGTCGAAAAACCCATGTATGGTCTTCTAGAGACATACCGGTCGACTATACCGGTTGCACACAGTGCGACTGGTATGTTGCCACCGGTATCCCTCGGGAGGCTGGTCGGTGGGGACCGGCTGACCATACCAGTCGCCAGTCTTTCCCAGAGAGCTGCGACCGGTATATGCCACAGGTCAGCTCTGTGAGGGTATTTTGTAACTATGTTGGTTTCCGACCAACATGAAACCCTAAGCAATATATTCTAATGAAACCCTAATAATATTGTAGGACTTTGTGACTTCCCGTTTGGATCTTGCGACGTGGAGCAAGCTAACAAACGAGCATCAAGTAAGCGAATCCGACCTAAACCTAATAATTAATGGACAGTAAAACTTTGTTAATCACCTGAATATCTATGATGTGATGTTTGTGCTTATTCACATGCCATCTTTTAATATCAGTTATTATTATTGTTCATGCATTGTTAGGATGTGATTGTTAAGCATGTGATTGTTTTTGTTAGTGTGTGGAGTGGGGCATGGGCCTGGGATCGCTCCTCACACTAGCACCTTTTGTAGTATTCTACCTTAACATGCTTGGTATGGGTGGGGCATCAGGGGAAGGTCGTGGTACGGTGGTCTCCGATATTGATGTTGGCCTGGCCATGGTTATGTGGCACTGTGGTCTCCGAGTCGATGTTGACTTGTCCACGATGCTTTAGCTCTATCTCTATGCCGTAGGGAGTGATGTTGGGATAGGGTCTACCTGCGTATTGTTTCTATCCTAGTGGGTTAGTTGCGGATAGGGAATCAGGGGAGGTGTGGGAATGCCTTAGCTCTATCTCTATGTCGTAGACGGCTGTGCTGGGATAGAGCATACATTGATGACATATAGGATTGGTTAGTTGCGAGGCCAGTTTGCGAGCCCTGGCCAGTAGGGGCTTAGGTACTGGTATGGGTAGAGCATCAGGGGAGGTTCGGGGTATCTTAGCTCTATCTCTATCCCATGATGGGTGCATGTGGGCCAATGGGGTGTGATCCATGAGGTGCCACACACTCGTGTATAGAGGTGCGGGGGCCACCAAACCTTTCTATAGCACATTGTAAACTTAAAACTAGACCACAGCATAAAAATTGATTGTTACTCATGCATAATATTGTGAAACTGTCTGATTGTCTTACTGAGCTAAGTTGTGAGCTCACCCTTTGTATATATACATGTTTTTAGATGTTGATGCATGTTACACTGTGGATGACTACATGAATGCTCCGGCTTATAGTGGTGTTGCTGCGGTGGATGTACAGGCAGGAAAGGACGAGTATGACGCTTCGTGCGAGTGCCCTTTCTGCGTGTACCTTTGTTTGGTTTTATTTATTTATTTTCATTATTTTTGATTGGATTAAAGAGGTGTAATGATATTATATTATTTGTTTGGATTTAAATAATTAGATATTTTATTCAAAGTTATCAATAGATTCTCAGTTCATTATATTTAAAGACTTTCGTTGTACTATTTATATTCTGATTGTGGTTATGTGTAATGGTTTGTATGAGTGGACACAGCCTATTCGAGATCCTGGTGTGAACCGTTGGTTCAATGACGGTTCACTCACACCATTCTGGTTGGATCAGAATTGGGGTGTGACAACTTGGTATCAGAGCTCTCGGGCTCTGCCCACAGACCATATTGCACTTAACTAAGTCGATGAACTGAGTTAGGATGATTTAAAAATCTTAATACAAACACATCCTAAGAATTGTTTGATATCTGAGACGGACTAAGAAAGGGCATAATACACTATATTAAATATGGAATTTAATATTACACATGCACTAGTTAGGGTGAACCATGAAAACTTTCATTTAAACAGAAAAAAGGAAGTATCAGATAAAATAGTGCTACAGGGTACAGTCCACAAATCGGACAGTTACCCTGTTATATAAACAGTCTTAGGAGAGAAAAATAAAGGGACAATCATGGGGTAGGGGGCCTAGGAGGAATAGGGTCCGCTATGTCATAATCTCGCTCGTAAGCGACCCTAAGCCAGTGTACCTGGTCCTGTATCACCCGTAGGCTACGAGCCAGAAGTCCCAAAGCTACCACCATCGCACCAGTTTCTGTCATCTTCTGCATATCAGGGAGCATATATGTATCCTTCCACCATGGTACGGGATGAACACACAGGGACAGCACGATCTGAGTCGGGCGGTGGACAGATTCCTAAAGCTGAAGCCTTCTTCATTCACAGGTAAGACAGGGAAACCATTGTGGCCAGCACAGTGGATTACAGAAATAGAGAAGAATTTTCGACTGATGACTTGTACAGAGGATGAAAAGGTCCTGTTTGCCACTCATATGCTGAAGGAAGATGCGAATGCTTGGTGGAATTCTACACGGGTATATCTAGAGACGAAGCATACACAGGTGGATTGGGAAGCATTCAAAGTTGCCTTCTTCGATAAATACTTCCCGAAGAGTTTCAGGGATCAGATGGAGAGGGAGTTCCCCAATCTACAACAGTCTCAGTCGACTGTGGATGCTTACCAGCAGAGGTACGAGTTATTTTTCTTCGCACCGGCAAGTATGCAAGAAGAAGAGACCAAGACATGCAGGTTCACCATGGGACTGCGTGGAGGCATCAGAGAGCACATATTGGGGCTGGACAAGAAAATTTATAATGAGGTTGTACAGGTTGCGAGAGTGATAGAATCCAGTCAGAGGGACAGCTTCTTTGCACAGAACAGGGGAGTGAAGAGACCCACTATTGAGAGTTCGGGTGGCGGTAACAGTAGACCTTTCCGCCCATACAGGGCTCAGACCGCTACAGTGCCTGCAAGGAACAATACGGCACCACCTGTGTCCCAGTTCGCTGGACACAACCCGAACATTAAATGTTTCAACTGTCAGCAAGTGGGTCATATAGCAAGGACCTGCACTCTACCTAGGAAGCAACCTCCCCAGCAAGGAAAAGTATTTGCGGTCACTACTGAAGAGGCAACCGCATCACCTGATGTGGTCACTGGTACGACTCTATCCCTTACTATTTGGCTTACTAATTTTCATTGTGTGTATGCGCATATAGAGCTAAGGGATGATAAAAAAATATTCAGGAATTGTAAATGTAGCTGGTATACCTGCCAAAGTACTATTTGACTCTGGGGCCACACACTCCTTTGTTTCTATTTCTTTTGGGAAGCGAATGGAGTTACCAATCAAGCACTTGAACCCAAGCTTGATAGTTCGCTCTCCACTAGGAGTCGAAGTGGCTTTAACCGAATATTATGGACCATGTACTGTATGTATTGAGGGCCGAGACTTAGAAGCAAGCCTAATACTACTCGAGATGGCAGACTTTGATGTCATCTTGGGAATGGATTGGCTAGGCCATCATTCAGCCATCCTATTATGTGGTGAAAGGAAGCTTGTGCTTACTGACAAAAAGGGAAAGGAGTATAGCTTCACTGGGATCAGGCTATCTAGGAAGCGGAAGCTGATTCTCTCCACCCTAAAAGCTAAGAGATGCTTAAAGAAGGGGGGGAGTGGGTTATCTAGTATATGTAGTCGATATCACTGCGGAGGTGCCAAAGATGGAAGATATAGATGTGGTTCGAGAGTTCCCAGATGTATTTCCAGAGGAGCTTCCAGGTCTACTGTCGGACAGAGCTACGGAGTTTGTAATAGACCTTATGCCAGGTTCGGCGCCGGTGTCCAAAGCACCATACAGGATGGCCCCTACCGAGTTAAAGGAATTGAAGACCCAGTTACAAGAGTTGTTGCATAAGGGCTTCATACGACCTAGCATATCACCTTGGGGGGCACCGGTATTATTTGTCAAGAAGAAGGATGGGAGTGTAAGGCTATGCATTGACTATCGTGAACTGAACAAGTTGACGATCAAGAATCGGTATCCCTTGCCTAGAATCGATGATCTCTTCGATCAATTGCAGGGTGCAAAGGTTTTCTCAAAGATTGATCTCCGATCGGGATATCACCAACTGAAGATCAAGGCCGGAGATATTCTGAAGACTACTTTCAGGACGAGGTATGGGCATTATGAGTTTCTAGTTATGTCTTTCGGGTTGACCAATGCTCCAGCGTCGTTCATGGAGCTGATGAACCGAGTGTTTCATGATATGTTGGACACTTCGGTCATCGTATTCATCGATGACATATTGATCTACTCTAAGGACATGGAGACTCATACAGCACACTTGAGAGCAGCCCTACAACAGCTGAGACAGGAGAAGCTTTATGCTAAGTTCAAGAAGTGCGAGTTTTGGCTGAAGGAAGTGGCTTTCTTGGGCCATGTTGTATCTGAAGACGGTATCAAGGTTGATCCAAGTAAGATAGCTGCTATAGTAGGATGGGAAGCACCAAAATCTGTTGCGGAGGTTCGTAGTTTCCTTGGGTTGGCTGGTTATTATAGAAGATTCGTGAAAGATTACTCCAGGATCGCTGTTACACTCACCAGATTGACCAAGAAGGGAGAGAAATTCATATAGACAGATGAGTGTGAGAAGTGCTTTCAGACTTTGAAGTCAAGACTAGTCTCTGCACCTATTTTGACCATACCAGAACCAAGCGTACCGTTTACTTTATATACGGATGCTTCAGGGTTGGATATTGGGTGTGTATTGATGCAAGGAGAACAGGTGATTGCTTACGCATCAAGATAGTTAAAGGAGCATGAGAAAAACTATCCTACGCATGATTTGGAGCTAGCAGCGGTTATACATGCAATCAAGACTTGGAGACACTACTTGTACGGTGAGAAGTTTCAGATTAAGTCAGATCACAAGAGCTTAACTTATCTTTTCACTCAGAAGGATCTGAATATGAGACAGAGGAGATGGCTGGAATTGTTGAAAGATTATGATTGTGACATCCAGTACCATCCGGGTCAAGCAAATGTTGTGGCTGACGCCTTAAGCAGGAAGTGGGCATCGAAACCTGAGGCAGGACCAAGTACAAATGCTGCATTATGTGCCGTGGCTTCAAGTTCAATCGAAGGTGATGAAGAGTATATAATTGAAACTGCAGAAGATCCAGTCGAGCAAGGCTTAATTCATAAGTTCACCATGATGTTCGCAGCTTTGAAGATCTCACCGGATCTAGTTGATGAAGTCAAGGTAGCAATCCTACAGGATCCTCATCTCAAGATAGTGCAAGAAGACTTAGAGAAGGGTACGAGCAATCCTGACTTTACCTTAGATTCAGACAAGGTACTCAGGTATCGCGGACGGTTATGTATACCTGAGAGTGAAGACTGCGATATCAGAGATCGAGTTATGACTGAAGCTCATTACACTCCATATTCGGTACATCCAGGAAGTACCAAAATGTACCATGATTTAAGAAGACTATATTAGTGGAGGGGTATGAAAGCAGATATAGCTCGTTTCGTGTTCCAATGTCTGAATTGTCAACAAGTTAAAGCGGAAAGGCAGAGACCCGCAGGTTTACTACAGCCATTACCGGAACCTGCATGGAAGTGGAATTGCATTACTATGGATTTCGTCACTGGCTTACCTTTGACACCAAGGTCAGTGGATGCAGTTTGGGTTATAGTAGATCGACTCACCAAGACGGCTCGATTTATGGCGGTCAGACCTCAGTATACCATGGAGAAACTGGCCAAGTTATATGTGGATAATATAGTCAGACTTCATGGCGTTCCAGAGATTATAGTATCTGACAGAGATCCCCGTTTTACATAAAAGTTCTGGGAAGGATTACAGAAAGCTATGGAAATGAAGTTGAAGTTCAGTACAGCTTTTCACCCTCAAACGGACGGACAGTCAGAGCGAACTATTCAAATTTTAGAAGATATGCTCCGAGCTTGTGCATTATATTTCAAGGGAGCTTGGGATGAGAAGCTATCACTTATCGAGTTTGCTTATAACAACAGTTATCAGGCTACAATTCAGATGGCCCCATATGAAGCACTCTATGGGAAGAAGTGTCGTACACCTCTGTTATGGAACGAGGTGGGAGAAAGAAGAATTGTAGGACCAGAGTTTGTTGAAGAAACTTGCCGAGTGATTGACCAGATCAAAGAGAGAGTAAAGACAGCTCAAGTTCGATAGAAGCACTATGCGGATAATCGACGTCGAGATCTGGAGTTTGCAGTGGGTGACAAGGTATTCTTGAAGGTATCACCGGTGCGAGGCCTGAAACGGTTTGGTAAAAAGGAGAAGCTTTGCCCTAGGTATGTGGGACCGTATGAGATATTGACCCGATGTGGTAATGTAGCATATCAATTGGCTCTACCACCATCTATGTCCAGTGTTCATAACGTGTTCCATGTATCATTACTGAAGAAGTATGTCAGAGATCTGGAAAATGAGTATAAGAGATTAAAACCAAAAAGGAATAAATCAGGGATATATGCATTGGAGGAAAATTAAAGTATCCCCAACAGGTGATAAAATAAGGGAAAGTCAACTCAATTGGTTTGGTAAATGCCGTAATAGACTCTTTCAGAGCCTCTCCTTCCCCCACTTCTCCTGAGGCGTCAATCGGGAGTCGGCATCGAGAAGGGGGGCAGTCGGCCCCAGACTTGACTGAAGACTTAACTTTCGAAGTGGTGCCTGTGATGCTCTCAAGTCAAAAAGTCCAGCAACTTCGAACCAAGGACATCCATTATGTGAAGGTGCATTGGACAGGCCAAAATGTAGAGGAAATTACTTGGGAAGAGGAGAGCGCGATGAGGAAGGAATACCCTAACCTTTTCAACGACCAAGGTACGTTCAAATTTCGAGGCCAAAATTTCTTTTAAGGGTGGGGGAGTTGTGAGACTTACATGCAAATTTTGGGACGAAATTTCTTTTAAGGGTGGGGGAGTTGTAAGACCCGCACTCCGTAAACCCGGTCTAAACCTTGGTTTTGTGTCATAGCAGGTCTTTCGATCATCACCGGGCCAGACGGGACGAGCGGATGACAAACAAGTATGAAATCGGATCAAAGACGGTCAAATAATCATCATTTTATGTTGACCGGTCGATGGTACCGGTCTTGGTACCGGTCGACCGGTCAGCTTTGCGCAATTGAGTGTGGAGATCTGGAAATTGACTTATGAGGGTCCCACTTACCTGATTTCGAATCCTAGACTTTCCTAATCCTAATAAGGTTACTAAACCCTAATTCTAGCCTATAAATACACCCTTAAACCTCCTCAAATCCTTTCCATTGTCTCTCACAAACTCTAGAGAAGAGAAGGAGGTTGGAAAGGAGAGGGAGCTAGGAAGAAGAAAGAGGTGCCGCCATTACCGTTCGACGACGCTCACGTTACGCCATTCAACGGTAAGTGTTTTAACCACTCTTCTTACCCTATGACTCTAGAATAGCTGTATGGGTGGATCAATACCTTGCGAAGTAGGTATTGATCTAAAACCCTAACTGGACCTTAAAACCCTAAGTTGCCGTCAAACCCTAGATTCGAGTTCCGAGATGATATTCATCGAAACTAGACTCGAATGAGTTGGGGATAACTCTAACTCAAAGATTAGACTTAGAATGGATAGGAGAAACTTTGGAAATCCATGGAGGATGATCGACGACAGTCGAAAAACCCATGTATGGTCTTCCGGAGACATACCGGTCGACTATACCGGTTGCACACAGTGCAACCGGTATATTGCCACCGGTATCCCTCGGGAGGCTAGTCTGTGGGGACCGGCTGACCATACCGGTCGCCAGTCTTTCCCATAGAGTTGCGACCGGTATATGCCACCGGTCAGCTCTGTGAGGGTATTTTGTAACTATGTTGGTTTTCGACCAACATGAAACCCTAAGCAATATATTCTAATGAAACCCTAATAATATTGTAGGACTTTGTGACTTCCCGTTTGGATCTTGTAACGTGGAGCAAGCTAACAAACGAGCATCAAGTAAGGGAATCCGACCTAAACCTAATAATTAATGGACAGTAAATCTTTGTTAATCACCTGAATATCTATGATGTGATGTTTGTGCATATTCACATGCCATCTTTTAATTTCAGTTATTATTACTGTTCATGCATTGTTAGGATGTGATTATTAAGCATGTGATTGTTTTCGTTAGTGTGTGGAGTGGGGCATGGGCCTGGGATCGCTCATCACACTAGCACCTTTTGTAGTATTCTACCTTAACATGCTTGGTACGGGTGGGGCATCAGGGGAAGGTCGTGGTACTGTGGTCTCCGATATTGATGTTGGCCTGGCCATGGTTATGTGGCACTGTGGTCTCCGAGTCGACGCTGGCTTGTCCACGATGCTTTAGCTCTATCTCTATGCCGTAGGGAGTGATGTTGGGATAGGTTCTACCTGCGTATTGTTTCTATCCTAGTGGGTTAGTTGCGGATAAGGCATCAGGGGAGGTGTGGGAATGCCTTAGCTCTATCTCTATGCCATAGATGGCTGTGCTGGGATAGAGCGTACATTGATGACATATAGGATTGGTTAGTTGCGAGCCCAGTTTGCGAGCCCTGGCCAGTAGGGGCTTAGGTACTGGTATGGGTAGAGCATCAGGGGAGGTACGAAGGTATCTTAGCTCTATCTCTATCCCATGATGGGTGCATGTGGGCCAATGGGGGTGTGATCCATGAGGTGTCACACACTTGTGTATAGAGGTGCGGGGGCCACCAAACCTTTCTATAGCACATTGCAAACTTAAAACCAGACCACAGCATAAAAATTGATTGTTACTCATGCATAATATTGTGAAACTGTCTGATTGTCTTGCTGAGCTATGTTGTGAGCTCACCCTTTGTATATATACATGTTTTTAGATGTTGATGCAGGTTACACTGTGGATGACTAGATGAACGCTCCGGCTTATAGTGGTGTTGCTGCATTGGATGTACAGGCAGGAGAGGACGAGCATGAGGCTTCGTGCGAGTGCCCTTTCTGCGTGTACTTTTGTTTGATTTTATTTATTTATTTTCATTATTTTTTATTGGATTAAAGAGGTGTAATGATATTATATTATTTGTTTGGATTTGAATAATTTGATATTTTATTCAAAGTTATCAATAGATTCTCAGTTCATTATATTTAAAGACTTCCGCTGTACTATTTATATTCTGATTGTGGTTATGTGTAATGGTTTGTATGAGTGGACACGGCCTATTCGAGATCCTGGTGTGAACCGTTGGTTCAATGACGGTTCACTCACACCATTCTGGTTGGATCAGAATTGGGGTGTGACAGTCTTGGTTGCAGCATTAAAATTCTGAGGGCGAAAAGGCTTATATGTCTTGTTATTGCTTCCGTTAAAAGAATTTCTGGCTGGCCTTTTGATACCCCGGTTCTGTGTGAAATAACTCTCCTTCTGGCTCGATTCAATAACTCAAATTATTTGGACAGCTTCATTATAAATCTTCTTTTCTAAGCCCAGAACATGCTCTCTGATGCTTCCTCTCAGTCCCGTGACGAACCTACGGGTTTTGGTTTCTTCTTCCTGCATACTTAGTGGTGCGAAGAAAAATAGCTCCTCATAACGCTGTTGGTATGCATCCACTGACATCTGTCCCTGATATAAACTCAGGAACTCCTTCTCCATAGAATCTCTGAAACTTCGTGGAAAATACTTCTCAAAGAAAGCTTCTTTATATATAGCCCAAGTCAATAGGGCGTGCTTGGTCAATAGATAGGCCCGGGTAGATTTCCACCAGTGATGTGCATCGCCTTTGATCATGAAGGTGGCACATAATACTTTCTCTTCTTCTGTAATAGTCATCATAAGAAAATTTCTCTCCATCTCGTCTATCCAGTGTGCTGGCCATAATGGATCAGACGGCTTACCATTAAATTCCCTAGGCTTCATCTTCAAAAACCTCTCAACCAGTCGAGAGTGATCCATCTGATTTTGGTATGCCCCAAACATATGGGGTGGATACTGATAATTAACCTGAGCTGCTTCCGGAGCCTGTACTGGAATCTGTGCAGCAGGTTGTTGAGGTGTCTGAGGTGTTGGGTGGTTACCCATTGGTGCTGCACTGGCTTGTCCTGTCTGCATAGGTGCAGCTTGAGTGGCTTGGAACATAATACCCATCGCAACTTGCATCTGAGCCTGTGCGTGTTGCATCTGTTGCAGCTGCTGAGCCAGATTCATCACCACGGTTGTTAGCTCTGGTGGTGGAGGTGGCAAATTTGAAGGGTTTGCCTGTTCTGGATTGCCCGGTGCATAATTATTTTCCTGACTAGTCTCCTCCACGGGTGGTGGTGGTGGAACTGCATTTCGGTTATGTCGGGTTACCCTACGTCCAGACATAATTCCTTCTGTGATTGGTGGTGCATGAAATCATCAAATAGGTGAGACAATCATTTATACTTCATGTAGGCACGCTAACTGATATAAAATTTCAATTTCCAGCTCATTTTTAAAGAAAAATACGGTCTTTTCTATGCAGGGTCGATGGTGAGGGTCGATGGTTTGTCTGACCCTTAGTATCCGACCCTGGGAATAACTAGTTCTTCTCGAGAGCTGAGGGTCGATGTGAGGGTCGATGGGGGTCCGACCCTCAGTTCCGACCCTTAGTTTTCTGTCAGGTTCCCGAGAGCCGAGGGTCGATGGGAGGGTCGATTCGAGGGTCGATGGTTCTAGTCGAATTGTCCGACCCTCAGGCTAAAAATCAGATTTTTAAGATCCGATTTTGAGTCATTTCCTATTATTTCTCCTCCGTTTCGACTCGTCTCTCCTCTCTGAGTTGCTACAGTGCTACTCCACTGTTTTTGATCGGTTTGACTCTGGGTTTCGACGTCCACGTCATCCATACAGGTATGTTCTCTCATTTTACCTGTTTTTAGGTTTTCTTTTCTAGGTTTTTGTCCATTTAACTTGTATTTTTCAAATTAAACTTTTTCCAACCGTAAAAATTTGATTTTTATTGGGGGCTTTTGTTATTGGTATCTCGAGGAACAAAAGCCCTCAAAAATTTTTAACTTTCATCGGTTGGTTATCGAGAAACTCAAAAATTTGTCATTTTTCCCTAATTTGTCAAAATTTTTGATTTCTTGAAATTTCTTCAAATTGGTCTTCGTGGGTTTCCATTTCCTACTGTGTGAGTGTCGTAGGGTGTGTTGGAACCTAAGTAAGTCCTCCCGCCCACGTGTATGGTGAAAAGTGAGCCTTTTGGGCAACTTACCTCGTAAATTTCGGATTTTTGCCCTATTAACCCCTTATCTCCCTTTCTCTTTCTTATCTGCAGATACCATGGCTCGTACCAAGATACCCAGAGTGCGTGATCCACTTCGCTTCCATTCTAATGAAGCCGAGACACAGTATGCCGACTATGCCCGTAAGAAAGTGGAAGGTGGTCGTATGGTGAACTTGGCTGAGCTAGCCTTGTTCAACGTAGAGAGGGCATTTGGTGATATGGGGTGGCTCCCTGTCATCACCTACGACGCGTGCACATGTCCGGATTTGGTGCGCCAGTTCTATTGTAATCTCCAGGTGGTGGGGAATTACAATGACGTTGAGCATGGTCAGGAGTTGCGCATCACCAGTTACGTTAAAGGGGTGCACATTTCTTTTGATTATCGGCAACTGACCAATCTATTGGGCATACCTTATGACGGCCCCATGGTGTACTGTGCACCTGGAGAGCCACAGTTTGTTTCTATAGAGATGAGGGCAGAGATCGACAACCAGCTGTTACGACCTGATCGCTGGCAGATGAGAGCCTGTTACCTGCGTCCAACTCCACGGGTCTTCTGCAAGATTATCCAGCATAATCTGATCCTACAGAGTGGGCACTATGAGAGGGTTTCTTAGCTGACCCAGTTTTTGATATACAGTATCTACACCAGACAGCCGGTCTGCCTTCCCTACATCATCATGCGGACCACGATTAATGCTACATTGTCCGGTCATAGGGGTAATCTACCCTATGGACGCATGATTACAGTTCTACTGACCCGTCTGGGGGTTAACCTGGTAGATGAGAAGATCCAAGAGAAGACCTTCTCGTCGCCTCTAGATTGGGAGGCTATCTGCAAGATGGGTATGCGGGACACCCAAGTCAGTGATGAGGAGAGGAACGAGATGGTGCGCCCTCACACTCGCATCGAGATGGCTGACGCCGAGGCCGTTGCGGCCGCTGCTAAAGCTCGTGTGGATCCTGTCGACGATGACGACCGTATGTATATGGATGTCGACTCAATACCACCGCCTTCCCCTACACATGCGGCTGGAGTTGGCACTTCTTCTGAGGCGGCTCCTGCACCTGAGGCTGGTCCTTCGCATGCGGCTGGTCCTTCACTCCCACCTTCTGACATGATGGAGATGCTGCAGGAGATCAGGGAGGCTCAGTGTAGATCTGACCTGAGGATGGAGGAGTTTCTAGACGCTCAGCGTGTATTAGACACACGGATGGGAGAGCTTATAGAGGTACAACGTGCGACTGATCGGAGGGTAGCCGATCTCACAGCTAGTCTACAGACAACCCAGACTCAGATAGCCTGGTTGACTAGAGTCTATGCTGAGGACTATGACAGAGATCGTGAGGCCCCGCCTCCTCCTTCACCTCCAGCTTCTTGATTGTACTTTATTTTCTGGTACTACAGAGTAACTGTCCGGGTTGTGGACTGTACTCTACTTTAGTTGTGTATATACATTTTGTTTCTCTTACTCATTGTATGTAATTTGTTTCCCCTTTAATAGATGCATTATTCTCTTTTTAAATTTGGTCTCAACCATCACTTGTGCTTACGGTGTGTTTATATTACTATTTTTTTTTACTTTTATCCTATCTCAGTTCACAATTGTCTCGAATGTATGTTAGTTTAGCGGACAAGGCCTAAGATGCTCTGATACCAAGTTGTCACACCCCAATTTTGCACTGTTCAGTATGGTGTGATGAACCGCTAGCAAACCAACGGTTCAACCAGGATCTCAAGTAGGCTATCCCCGCGTTATCTAAACTTACACACATCCGTAATCATAATCAGAGTAAATACATCATAACGGAAATCTTATAATAAAATGAACTGAGGATCTACTGTGATAGTAATATTAAATAGCAAAATTATTCTGTATCAACTGAGACATAAATAATTATCAAATACATGTCTTTATTAAATTCAAATAAAGAACCTAAGAAAAATCTAGTCGAATACACATGAGTTGCACTCGTAAGAGGAGTCATGTGTATCTACTTCAGCTTCAGCTTCCATTGCTGCCACGTTCCCATACGCTGGAGCGTTCATGTATTCTTCAACTGTATAACCTGCATCATCAACTAAAAATATTCGACGTCGAGGGGGTGAGCACACATCACGGCTCAGTGAGTAAACAAAACAATGCAACATTACATATGCATGCAATCAATTCATATCTTTGGTCTGGTTTAGTTTGCAATGCGCAATAGAAAGGTTGGGTGGTCAAAGGTTAACGTTTATTGACCCCGCCTCTATACACAGGGTGTGGAAGTCCGCCCGAAGGTTAACGTTTATCGTCGTCCCCATCCACCCTAATCATGACATTATACAACAAAGGTTAACGTTTATTGCTATATAATACCATACCAACACGTAAGCCCCTGTTAGCGAGGGCTTGCAAACCGGGCTCGCAACTAACCAATCCTAATGCCAAACAGTGTATCCAAGGCCTCACCCCAGCATCCCTCAGAATGTCCATAAAGATAGAGCTAAGGCCCCTCGGTAGAGTCAGAGACTACAAGGACCGAGACCACCTCCCCTGATACTCTACGACATAATAGTTCTGCTAAAGTAATGGCGATACGATGATGCTAATGCACAAGACTTGAGTTAGAGATAGAGCTAAAGTGCTGAGACCCGCCAAAGGTTAACGTTTATTGACTTTCTCATCACACCTCCCTTGATACTCGCTCGCATCAAGTACACCAACCACACACATACAATCACATGCCTATTCCTATCATCATCATCTTCATGTTATAAACAATAAAGTAAATATACATGAACAAATAATAGAAATATTGGATGACATGTTGTATGCACATTACAAACATATTCGCATAGAATCAATCATGGCATTGGACTCAAGAAATAGAAAACAGTTTGTTATTAACCAATTAGTTTGAAGTTCTGTTTCCTCACCTTAGCTTGCTAATAGATACTTTTCCAGGCTTTAGAATCACCTTTATATTGTTATTATCTTGCTAGAAGACCTAACAAAGTCGATAGAATTTAATTAGAATTAATTCTGAATTTAAAAACTATTCTGCCAACTGAGGGTCGGAGGTAGGGTCGGAGTCATGATCGACCCTGGGTGCGACCCTCCCCAAACTCTGAACTTCCCTAACACTGAGGGTCGATGGTCAGGATCACCTAGGGTCGGATGGTCATCGACCCTCGGTGCGACCTTCGGTGCACTTTGGTCCAATTCCCTCTTTTAGTCCATTCTTCGTGCTTGGGATCCTACGTCTTGCTCCGACTTTCCATTCTACATTCATTCTATGGTCTGAAACCATGTATAACCCACCTAGATAGCTTTCATGCATTCTCCTATGATTTTCCATGAAAATCTAACCATGGGTTGATGGTTTGGGTTTCTCCGAGATCACACTCTCATCAATAGCTAACCTAAGGTCTGTAGAAACTCATGGAATTAGTATCCATACCTGAGAAGAATACTCCTTCTCTGCAAATCTTCTCTTTTGGCAAAATTCTCTTCCTTGTTTCTCTTCTTCCTCTTCTCCTTCTCTTCTCTTTTGCTCAATTCAATTAGGGTTGTAAAAGGAGTGAAAGAGGCTTAGGGACATCCTTTAAATAGAGTAGGAACATCCTAAAATAAGTCCCTTTGAGATTAGGAAAGAATCCCAATCGAAAATTATTAAATTTCCTAATTCTATTTCCTACAGTAACCGAGGGTCGATGGGAGGGTCGATGATCCCGTCGACCCTAGGGTTCAAGATGTCTGACCCTCCCTTCAAAATTGAGGGTCTGACTTTCTGCTTTGGGAGGTCTGACCCTGCTTAGCTGGGTATGCGACCCTCCCCTTAAATTAAGTGTTTTTGGGTCGATTTGATACCTGGGATCTCGAGCTTCCTCACGCCCTTGGTCCATTTGGCTCGACCATGATAGGTAAACCTGGTTCAAGGTGGTAAGACCGGGTTAGATTGACACGGGTCTTACAGACGCGGTCTGGGTGATTGTAGATCGTCTGACTAAAATAGCTCGCTTCATAGCTATACGACCACATTACACCCTAGAGAGGTTAGCCAAGCTATATGTGGATAATATTGTCAGATTACATGGAGTACCTGAAAGCATTGTGTCCGTCAGAGACCCATGCTTGACCTCAAAGTATTGGGAAGGATTACAGAAGGCTATGGGTACAACGCTGAAATTCAGTACTGCATTCCATCCTTAGACAGACGGACAGTCGGAGCGTACCATTCAGATTTTAGACGACATGCTTTGAGCCTGTGTTATTGATTTCAAAGGATCATGGGATGAGAAACTATCATTGATCAAGTTTGCCTATCACAACAGCTATCATGCTACTATACAGATGTCACCCTATGAAGCACTATATGGTAGGAAGTGTCGAACTCCTTTGTTTTGGAATGAAGTTGGTGAACGGAGTGTTGTTGGACCAGATTTTGTTGAAGAGGCTTGTCGAGTAGTCGACATCATCAAGGAAAGAGTTAGAATGGCTCAGAATCGTCAGAAATAGTATGCAGATACTCGACGCCGAGACCTTGAATTTGTCGTAGGTGATAAGGTATTCTTGAAAGTATCACCTATGCGAGGTTTAAAATGATTCGGACAGAAAGGGAAGCTAAGTCCGAGATATGTCGGGCCATATGAGATTCTAGCTAAACGTGGAAAAGTGGCTTATCAGTTAGCACTACCACCATCTATGTCAAGTGTGCATGATGTATTTCATATCTCATTATTGAAGAAGAACGTCAGAGATCCAACACACGTTTTAACAGCGGATCCACCAGATCTAACTGATGATTTAACATTTGAAGTAGCACCAACTGAAATCACCAGCTGAAAGGTTCAACGTTTACACAACCATGACATTTATTATGTTAAGGTTACTTGGAGAAGCCGAGATATAGAAGAAATCACATGGGAAGAAGAGAATGCTATGCGAAAGCAATATCCTTATCTTTTTTACTCAGAAGGTTGTGCAAATTTTGAGGATGAAATTTTTAATAAGAGGGGGGAGTTGTAAGACCTGTATCAAACTAACCGGTCTTAGCACCTTGTACCAGGACTACCTATCATGGTCGAGCCAAGTGGACCAAGTACGTGAAGAAACCACAAGTCTAGGTATGAAATTTAACTCAAAAACAGTCAAATTTGAGTGTGTGGTCGCATGCCTAAACAGGTGTGACCGACCCCACCTCAAAAGAGTCCAACCCCATGAATTTTGGTCATGGGGTCAGACATTTTAAAAAGGTAGGGTCACAGATACTGCGACCCCACCTCTGACCCCACGGAACCAGTCAAAACCAAAAATTTGGAAACCTTCCTAATCCAAATGGGGGTCTTTCCCTAAACTCATTGGGGCATATTATGGAGGGTTTTTTTCTATAAATAGGATGTCCCTTAACCTCTTTTACTCCTTTAGAACCCTAATTAAAAGTGAGAGAAAGAGAATAGAAGGAAGAGAAGCAGAATTGAAGACGAAGACTAAGGAGGAGGAAAATTCAGAGAAAACTCTGAATCTTCAGCAATCATAAGGTATGAACCTATTTTCCATGATTAATTTAGAGCCTAGAATAGTTCATGAAGAAGATAGAATCAAGGAGAAACCCAAATCATCCATCCATGGATAAATTCCAAGAGAATCCATGGAGGAAATTATTGTGGACAATGGATGGTGTATAAAATTATAGTTTTGAGCCATAGAACAATCATAGGAAGGACCATGATCATAAGACAAAGGATTCAAACATGAAGGAATGGAATTAAGAGTAAAAGGTTGACCATAATACGTGTGGTCGCACGTGGGGTCGCATGATGTCCGACCCCACAAGACCCACATGTCCGACCACATGCCCTAGAAAAGTTTTCAGCGAGGATGTGGTCGTACGTGGGGTCAGAGTATGTCTGACCCTACCCTGCAACGTTACACCCTGTGGTCGCAAAAATTGAGACCCCAGGTGCTGCCCCACCTGCGACCCCTCAGTTTATGTTAGTCTAAACACATGGGAATTAATTTTAATTAAAATTTATCAACTTGTTAGGTTTTCAAGTGACTTAAAAGTGATTCATAAAGCTTGAACGAGGATCTACTATCAATCAAAGGTGAGGGAACAAGACCTAAACTAATTGGCTAATAATAAACTATTTTTATTTATTGAGTTCAATGCCATAAATGACTCTATGCTTGTACATATCATCCAATATTTCTACTATTAATGTTCATGCATATTTAATTTCGTTTATTTATAACATGATGATGATGATGATGCTAGGAAAAGGCATATGAATGTTTGTGTGTGGTTAGTGTACTTGATGCGAGTAGGGCATCAGGGGAAGTGTGTTGCGGTGCGGTCCTAAGCACTTTAGCTCTATCTATACTCAAGTCTTGTCCACTGACATCGTCGTATCGTCATTACCTTAGCAGAACTATTGCGTCGTAGGGCATCAGAGGAGGTTGTCTCGAACCGTGTAGTCTCTGACTCTGTCGGGAGGCCTTAGCTCTATCTCTATGGACGTATTGAGGGATGCTAGGGTGAGGCCTTGGATACACTGTTTGACATTAGGATTGGTTAGTTGCGAGCCCAGTTTGCAAGCCCTTACCAATTGGGGCTTACGTGTTGGTATGGGTAGGGCATCAGGGGAAGTGTGATGCGGTGCGGTCCTAAGCACTTTAACTCTATCCCTATTCCATGGTGGGGTGGATGTCGATGACAATGGTGTTTGATCCATTGGGTGAGCTTACACACCCGTGTATAGTGGTGCGGCAGCCACCAATCCTTTCTATTGCACATTGCAAACTTATGAACCATACCAAATATATGAATTGAATACATGCATATATTTGTTGTATTGTTTTGTTTGCTCACTAAGCCATGATGTGTGCTCACCCTTTCGATGTCGAATATTTTTAGTTCATGATGCAGGTACTACTGTAGAAGACTATATGAATGCTCCGATGTACAAACATACTACAGCGATGGATGCAGAAGCTATGATGGAGTCGCATGATTCGTCGTGCGAGTGCAACTCATGCGTCTTTGATTAGAATTATTAGTTGGATTATTTAGAAAATATAATTGATTAATTTATTTTATTTTATGTCTTAGTCATTTGAAGATAATTGGATAATTTATTTATGTTATCATCTTTAGATTCTCAGTTCATTAAATATTAAAGACTTCCGCTATTGTGTATTTATTCTGATTATGGTTGTGGATGTGTATGGTTTAAGAAAAAAAGACACAGCCTATTCGAGATCCTGGTTGAATCGTTGGATCATAGACAGTTCATCACACCATTTTAGTTGGTTCAGAATTGGGGTGTGACAAAATGCTTATGTCAATAAGAATGTTAAATATAATAATTGAATGACTCATGAGATGAATGAAAGGCGTAGAAGACACCATTGGTAAAGCAACAGTCTTGTGTGTAACATAACCAGGTGAGCTAACCAATGGAATGTGCAAGGGCAAGATATGTATTTAAACTCGGTGAGCCCAAAGCACTATTTTGACTTGTTCAAATAAGCAAGAAAGATAATGACTAAGAAGATTATATTTGATATGGTACCAATGGTATAGCAACAGTCTTGTATGTAATACCACCAAGTGAGTTTGCCTTTGGCATATATTTGAGCAAGATACGTGCCTATACTCGGTGAGCTCAATACATAGAATGGAATAGTAGATAAGAGATAAGGCCTAAATGGTGATGAAAGATAAACCATTGGTGTAGCAACAGTCTTGTGTGTGACGCCACCAAATGAGCTAGCCAATGGAGTGTTTTGAGCAAGATACATATTTAAACTCAGTAAGCTCATACACCGCCTAAGAATGGAAAATAGAAAACAAGAATGGGTAAGATACGTTGTAAACCCGGTGAGCCCAAGAGCCTATGTAGACATGAGAAAGGAAAAGCCATTGGCGTAGCAACAGTCTTGTGTGTGATGCCACCAAGTGAGCTAGCCAATGGGGTATTTTGAGTAAGACACGTATTTATACTCGGTGAGCTCATGCACTGCCTAAAAATGGAAAATAGAAAACAAGATTGGGCAAAATCCATAGTAAACCCGGTGAGCCCAAGAGCCTATGTAAACATAAGAAAGGAAAAGCCATTGGCGTAGCAACAGTTTTGTGTGTGACGCCACCAAGTGAGCTAGCTAATGGGGTATTTTGAGCAAGTCACATATTTATACTCGATGAGCTCATACACCGTTTAAGAATAGGAAATAGAAAATAGTAATGGACAATACGTAGTAAACCTGGTGAGCCCAAACAACCTATATTGACATGGAAAAGGTGAAATGCATAAGAGAGTAAGAAAAAGTTTATTGCTTTAAAATAATGACTCTAATGTGATGATTACGTGACATATGTGAATGTATCAGCTTTAAGTAGACATATTTTATAATTTTCATATGTTGTAATGTACAAGAAATTGCTTAATAATCTACTTGCAGCCTATGTAATGTAAATGAAGTGTTTGTATGTAAATCTGTTAGGATAGGTTTTCTTCACTGAGCTTTGATTCACCCTTTCACATATTGATTTTTTACAGATGAGGATAGTGATGGAAAAGATGAGGCTGCTGCTATGTGAGAGACCAAGTGGAATTTCATCACCCCTTGGCAGTTATGGACTTACATGATGATTTTGTGTTTAATCTTTTTGTATGTGGTTGTAAATTTTGTAACTAAATAACTTGTAAGTTTTTTGTACAACCACCAGAATTTGTTATATATTAAGCCTTCCGCTGTGATACTTATTGGATCTATATTTTTGTGATGTATTGGAATGCTTTGCAATTAACGAAAGCAAAAAAATTATATCGGATTTTCTTTGCATGATTATTTTATGAGAAATTTTAATAGCTTATTGGATCACCAATCCGTCAATCAATGCCTGTAGTTGAGGATGTTATAGGTATATAATTGTAGTGCCAGCTCAAGGCAATCCACACATGGAGTCCCCGACTGCATGGGTCTCTTCCCATCAGAATGAATATCGCCTCACTTGGTGTATAGTAACATCCCCAAAATATAGGTCCGCTGTTATGGAACAAGCCCGTATTATGCTGGCCACTTACCCATAATTCATCCCAAGTCTATATTATGCCAATCACTTGAGGATGTGATAATCCCTGTAGTTGACTCTCCTGCCCATCCACACTACATCGGGTATGGGGAGCATCATAGCTATGTATATACCACCCTTTATTGAACCCACTACATAACCCCCTAATGGTTAGGGGTACAATTATTAGGGTGATTTCAGTTCAACTAATCAAGTATTTCTATTAACCAAATTACTGAACCATAATGTCGCCAAGCTTCCAACCCGTTCTGTCCTCCCACCTAGAGCATCGTGGTTTGACTAGGTTACATTTGGTCATTGCAAAGCAGTGTTAGTCAGAAGTGGTGCAAGTGTACCATTACACCCACCTTCCTCCTTACCAACATAACCAAACACCATGAATCAAAACATAGGTCAATCGTTTTTGTGGAAAGGTAGTGAGTATCCTATTCCACTAGCCCTTTAATCCTTACGGGCACTGTTGACCCCAAGTTCAAGGATGCATATGCATGGCAAACAAATAATTTATTGGATGGTATATTCTCAATCAAAATATGTTATCAATCGCATAGCATCACACATCATTAGTAAATGAATCTAACTCTACCAAACAAAGTTCAATTCCCTTACCTAATATAGTAGCAGCAAAAATAATAAAGAGTACGATCCCAAATAGTCTCGCCTAGTGTTTTACTGTACCTTAAGTAACAATAGCAATAATAATATTTATCTATCAGTTCACTGTTTGTCTCTATTATTTTCCCAAGCATATTCTATTAATTTATTTACATTTTTAAATGTCTGATTATCATTAACATACACTTTACACTTGCTGTCTAGGGGTTCCAAATACATAGAACCCTAAACAGCAAGCATCGAAGGTAAAAATGCATTGGTTGTAATAAAAAGAATGGGGAAAACATATGTAAACACATGATTCCTAGGATATGAACACATGAACGGGTTCATAAAAATCCCAGAAAGATGGTATTCAAAGATGGCCTTCATCAGAGGTCATAACACCATGCGGCACATGACTGACCGCACGGTCCCGACCACAAGCGTGCGGCACATGCCATCAGTCACATGTCGAAACATGGCAAAAACACGTCGATTCTATTAGGCTTTACCAATGAGTTTGGGCTCAAAAATCTCATTTCCACTCATGTTATTGGCATTGATTCAATTTCTCAATCCACCGATATTGCTGGATTTTGTTTTAATACATTGAATCCGATTCTAGCAATACCAAGAGAAGTTTTTTTTAGGTTTTTAATTCGACAATAAATCATTCGAATATATTCCCAAGGTCTAGGGTCCTTAAATCCAACTTACAATTATTTTGATCCATTTTCCATTATCGAAGGATCTTGGTTCTTAACCAATTCCGATCCATGCTTTGGTTAAATCCTTGAATGAGTCTCAGTACTAGTTATAGGAGACAATGGCCTGAGAAACATGATCAAGGGATCCTTTTTATGATTCATACTTGTTTATTTTAATTCAAAGAGAAGTAAAAAGATAAGGAGATCGATACTAGTTAAGGTTTCTGGTGTTGATGCAGTCCAACAGTCAATTTTTGTTTGTGGTAGAGGATCCCTCCTCCTTCTACCTTTCTCCCCTCTCCTCCAGATATGGCAGAGCTCTCCTCTTTCACTCTCCTTTATGTTTTTTGCTAAGAGAATTTTGTGAATGAGAGAATAAATTGAGTGTGACTCAATTCACGTTTTGGATAGGTTATAAGCATGGAAGGGGGAAAGATTCCCTCCTTCTTACCAAGTTAAAATGGATAATGAACCTGGACACTAAGTCCAATGAGTCCACTTCGAGACTAAGACTAACTAGTGGTCCAATTGAGTTGGTTTTATGAACAAATCTCGCTTCAGGGTGTGGCACGTGACTGACTACACCTTGGTGGTGTCGTGCTAGACCTCCTTTTTAAGTCTTGATTGCATACATAAGTGTGAAGGGTTTTCCTCAATTACCTTTACGAGGTTTCATAAGCCGGATCCACCTTGGTTTGAACCGTTCGCCATAGTAAGAGCTGTTACAAAGCATAATTTTTAAATTGGATCTGAAATTTTAGGTGCAGGTCTGACACTCTGCCCGATTTCTATAAAAGGAGGTTCATTCCTCCTTGTTTCACTCTTGGAACCGTGAGAGTGAGAGTGGGAGAAAGAGAAGGGAAAAAGAATGAGAGAAAGCTTGGAGACCAAGCTCAAGCCCTAACTTCTTGGAGGTAACTCCAATGGCCTCCTCTCTCCTTTCCTTTGGGGTTGGTGTGTAGAATCCATGGTGGTTGGCCTCCATTAATGGTGACCACCATTGATGACCTAGAAGACCTAGGTTTGGTTCACCCACTCCATTAATGGAGCTATTGGAGTCATAAATTGTAAGACCCGCACGCCATGAACCCGGTCTAACCTTACATTTCGTGTCGGGACCCGTCTACATATCATGGTCGAGCCAAGTGGACTAAGTGTGTGAAGAAACCCAAGACCCAATATGAAAATTTACCCAAAAATAGTCAAAATGAGGGTAGGGTCACAGGTTTTAACAGGCAGGTCCGACCCTCCCATCGACCCTCCCATCGACCCTCAACCATGGGTCGCAGAGGGTCTATGAGTTGTCCGACCCTCCCATCGACCCTCTCATCGATCCTCGGTATTCGGGAAAAACAGCACGAACCGAAAATTGAGAAACCTTCCTAATTTCGATTGGAACCTTTCCTAAACTCAATGAGACTTATTTTGGGAGGTTTTACTCTACAAATAGGACGTCCCTAAGCCTCTTTCAATCCTTTTACAACCCTAATTGGATTGAGAGAAAGAGAAGAGAAGGAAGTAAAGAAGAGAAGGAAAACTTGAAGAAATGGCTAAGGAAGAAGAGGAAATTCAGAGGAACTCTGAATCTCAGCAAACCTAAGGTATGAATACATTCCCCATGATTTATTTAAGACTTTAGAATGATTTATGAAGAGGGTATGACTTAGAAGAAACCTAAATCATCCATCCATGGTTTCGTTTCAATGGAAACCATGGAGGAGATCATTAAAACCATGTAGGTGAATAAAGTATAGTTTAAAACCATAGAACATGTATAAAATGGATTGTGGAAGTAAGCCATAGGACCCAACCATGAAAGAGAGAACGAAATCTGATATTTTCGACTCAAACCATGGAGGGTCGCACCTAGGGTCGATGGTAGATCCGACCCTAGCATCGACCCTCAGTGTTCGGGATGTTTAGATTAGGGGGAGGGTCGCACCCCAGAGTCGATCATGACTCCGACCCTACCTCCGACCCTCAGTTAACAACATAGTTTTTAAATTTAGAATTGATTCTAATTAAATTTTATCGACTTTGTTAGGTCTTCTAGTAATATAATAACATTATAAAGGTGATTCTAAAGCTTTGAAGATGATCTATTAACAAGCTAAGGTGAGGGAACAAGACCTAAACTAATTGGTTAATAACAAACTATTTTTATTTCTTGAGTCCAATACCATGATTGTGATATGTGTGTATGCTTGTAATATGCATTCAACATGTCATCCAATATTTCTATTATTAATGTTCATGCATATTTAAATTTATTGATTATAACATGATGATGTTGATGATGGTAGGAATAGATATGTGAATGTTTATGTTTGGCTGGTGTACATAGTGCGGGTAGGGATGGTATCAACCGGTACTTCGCTGTCGTTCTCATCGGGGTATATTGTGCCATAGTCTATTCAAGTCATGTCCACTAAGCAAGTGTTAGTGTGTTTGATGCGAGTGGAGCATCAGGGGGAGGACGTGACATTGTGGTTCAGCCTGGTCACCAGACTCTAGCTCAATCTTTACTCAAGTCTTGTCCACTAACATCGTCGTATCGCCATTACCTTAGCGGAACTAATATGTCGTAGGGCATCAAGGGGGACGTGGCATTGTGGTTCAGCCTGGTCACCAGACCCTAGCTCTATCTCTATGGATGTATTGAGGGATGCTGGGGTGAGGCCTTGGATACATTGTTTGACATTAGGGTTGGTTAGTTGCGAGCCCAGTTTGCAAGCCCTCGCCAACAGGGGCTTACGTGTTGGTATGGGCAATCGATACAGCCATGTCGTTTTCATGGGGTGTATATTGTCCATGGTGGGTGCATGTGGGGCGTCGGTGCCGTTTTCATTGGGCGTTTCCACACACTCGTGTATAGGGGTGCGACGGCCACCTATCCTTTCTATAGCACATTGTAAACTTTAAACCAGACCAAAGATATGAATTGATTGCATGCATATGTATTGTTGCATTGTTTTGTTTGCTCACTGAGCTGTGATGTGTGCTCACCCTTTCGAATTCGAATACTTTTAGTTGATGATGCAGGTACCACCGTTGAAGATTATATGAACGCTCCTATGTACGGGCATGTGGCGACAATGGAAGCTGAAGATTTAGTGGATATGCATGACTCCTCATGCGAGTGCAACTCATGCGTATTCGATTAGATTTTGTTAAATTTTATTAAAGACATGTAATTGATATTTATTTAATTATGTCTCAGTTGATTTATCAATAATTTGATATTTATTTATGATTATCACAGTTAGACCTCAGTTCATTATCTGTAAGACTTCCGCTATTTATTTTATTACCTCTGATTAATGTGGAATGTGTTTTGGTTTATCATATGTGGGATAGCCTATTGTGAGATCCTAGTTAAACCGTTGATTTATTGACGGTTCATCACACCATTCTGAATAGTACGGAATTGGGGTGTGACATAAATGGCTCTCATTGTACCTAATAATGGTGGGAAAATGATTCCCTCTAACTATAATGAGTGCCTTGCAGTGGGAATCAATTCTTTATCATTATAGGCCAAGCTCCATTCATGATCCGGTTTCTAGGCCTGAACCAGAGGCAACAATTAGAGCCCTGGTTGTGACCACTCCTCCGAGTGATTTAGACTAAGCCTGTACAAAGGCAAAAGCCTTGGCTTGACCAAGGCACAACCGGAGGCATAACCAGCTACAACAAACTTGAGGCCAAACCGATGTTATAGGGACATGTGGTATGCCCAACTGGCGATAGCAAACCGAAGGCACAACCAGCGGCGCAATCAGAGGCAGGTACCGGATGATGTACCATCCGATAAAGCCTCCAAAAAAACCTTCTGGTATCCCACTGTTATGACAATAGATATGAACCAGATGGTCTATCGGATGTTTGACCATCCGATTTATCCTCTAGTCCAGTTTACTTAAGAAATGACTAAGGTCAACTGAATGACTGTACCGGTAAAATGATCACCTAGTTTTATCCTCCGATTTAGTCTATTTTGATTTATAAGCCTAGTAATGATTAGGAAGACCAATCGTTCAGTTCTCGGCTTATCTTGGAATCTGTGCATGGACTCTAAGACTTGTCTATATTGGTTTAAAAGATGTTCGCCAACCTAATGAAACTTATCTAACTAAATAGGTAAAATACCACGGATAGTCGACGAAGCCTTCTGTCGGCTTCAAGGTTCAGCAACACCTTTGGTGTCTATTGGTGAGGGGTCAGTTCCTGTAGAGTTTGAGCATGTGTTGTGCTATATGTCGATTGTTGTTTTCTTTTTATAACATGTCATCCAATAAACTATATATAAATGTTCATGCATTTGCATTATAACAATCACTATGTATGTTGGATGTTGTATGATGGATGTGTGACATATTGAAACACAATACACGAACCATGATGTTGGTGTTGTATTTCATATCATTAAGTGTGCATGACCATGTATGATGTTGCATGTGCCGTGTTAGAGCACGAACATATGTACCATGATGGTGTGCTAGTACCTTAGTAAAGACATGGTGATCCAAGGGAGTAAGGATTCGAGATTCTTTGTTAGGGTGCAAACCCATTTATGGTGGTTCATGTAGAGCGACTTCATGAATTCACATTGGGATTGACTGAACCTTAGCAGAGACATGATGAATAATGGAAGTTGGGAGTCGGGGATCTCTGCTAGGGCGCAGTCTTGCTTGTGACCCTGTATGATAGGCATGTGGTGTGTGGGAGAATGATACACTGGCCATGTGGGCATGCTATACTCTAGTGGGGGCACAAGGTCTATGGGAGTAGAATCCGAGATTTCTGTTGGAGTATAGTTTCTACGTGCACATGCTATGTTGGATGATTGTTGATATGGATGTGATTGTGTTGTGGGATATATGATCATGTGGCATATGAGAGTACAATACACGGTCATATGCCTAGTTGCACGTTAGTGGTTGCACGGTCAGTCCATAGGAGTGGAACGAAGATCTCTATTGGGGTGCAGCCCTCTTGTTATTATGTTATCATCATCATGCATCAACTTGGTCAAATGACTTATGCTTTAGTGAGGAAAGTTTAATCCAGCAGTGGGGTACGGAGTACTTAAGAGGTGGGATACGGGTATATACTCAGGCGGTGGGGTATGGGGCAATTACTCAAGCGATGGGGTACGAGACGCTCGCTCAGGTGGTGGGGTACGGGGCAAATCCTCGCTAGGGTACAGGTCGACCATGATTTGCATACACACTTGAATGCCACTCATAATTGCTTGTTTATTTGCTTATGTACTGCATCATTAAATTGTTGATTAGGATTGCATTGATTCCTGACTTCTCGCTGAACTAAGATGAGAGCTCACCCCTAGATATCAAATTTCTTTTAGCTTTGATTGCAGGTACTTCTACTATTACTATAGATATAGATCCTGATGATGTTGAGGGTATTTCTTTTGGTGGGGGTCTGTTAAGATATCATGTCAAGGGTACCTTTAGGGATTGCATCTATGGGACCTGAGTCAGCGCCTTACCTCTATGACTTTACTACTTGTAGATAGATGATGGTTTGGTTTATCTACAGAGATGTGCTCAGATTTACTTTAGTTATTCAGTATAGGATATATGTACTATGAAAGATATTATGAAACAGTTTGTAAGACCTACCAGACTAAATATTTATTGATAATATTAGTAACATTTGTTCTCTAGTATGATTCCGCTGTCACTATTGTGATTCCGCTGCATTTATTATTATCTGTTGATGATTATTTTGGATATTGTTTGTGTAGACTATGGAGTTTGTTTGTAGATCATTTTGGTTGTCGGTCCCTGAAAGATTCGGGGTGTCACGAGGGTTGACCCAAATATCATGCCCAATTTTCAAAAATGGACTGTGATAGATATAGTATTCCAGCAACTGTATGCTAAGTACTTGCGGGCTTGACACGTGATGATGTAGATATTTCTCCTCGAAGGAATAGAATTGCTCACATGTCACCTCTTTATTGGTGCTCACATGTCACCTCTTTATTGGTGAGTAAATACACTATCAACAGATGACTAAAAGCCAGTGGATGAAAGGGAGTCATCTGTACAAGGAGATGGTGAGCAGAGCTTAATCATTGCTGTAGAAAGGAGGGACGATTCTGGCAATACTGTGTTTTCAAGGGAAAAGCAACACAGTGAACCGATCGGATGCAATGTAGCATGTCATAGAGTTACCCCATGATCTATTTTTGCTTTTAGCCTTTAGATTGGAGGAGCACCTGGTATCGCTCATTGCACGGCCACTAGCACTCCTCCAATTAGGGTATCAATTGGAGAAGATCCCAATCCCACATGTTGGACCATAACATACACGAATCATTGGAACGAATCCGATCCTATTTTGTTGTCCCACTCCAAATTCGGAATCCGGAAGCGGTAGAAATTGGATGCCGCCGGTTCTGATCCAGTCAATGGGAGGGAAAAGTAGGGATTTTGTATAATTACACGCCTGACCCTCCGTCTCATAAAAGTCGTAACTCGTAACAGTGAATAATGGTTTCTATAAAAAAAAAAAAAAAAAAACACTGAATATTGGTCCGGTTGGGCATTTGGATTTTGCAACGGGGTTTGCTGGCCTTGGCGGCGGAGGTCGAGTTTTGGAGCGAGAAATGGGAAAGCCCGGGAAAAAGCAAACGCACCGACGGCCGAAGCCTCGGGCCTTCTACGGAGGTTCCGATGAAGATGAATACCAACAACAAGCGACTTCCGAAATCACCATACCTTCATCTGATGAAGAAAAGGAGAGTGAAAAACTAAATGATGATGATCAAGAGCAAGAGCAAGAGCAAGAGCAAGAGCAAGAGCAAGAGCAAGAAGAGCAGTCAATCCTTTGCCCTTCCAAATTTCTCCTCTATCAACAATCCGTCCAGGTAATCGTGAGAAGCTGAGCTTCTCTCACATTGGGGCTTCTAGTTTTCTAGCTTCCTCATTTTATTTTGGAAAAACTTTTCTTCTTCTTGTTTATTGTAACGGAAGGGAGGCAATGTTGATGACTACAGCTGATGGTTTTATCAGCAGTCTCCCAAGGGGGATATAAGCTATTTGCAGAAATTCTTCCTCATGTTCGTGGGTGGAAGATCTCCTCTCCATCTCCAAGAGGATTTCTGCGGCACCGCTCTTCTCTGGTAAGACTTTTTTTTTTATCTGTTTATATTTTTACTCCTCCCGCATTTTCATTTCTTGTTGGTCGAAATTTATTCTGTCGAGTTATTTTTTATTTTTTCTTTTCGCTAGTTTTGCTTTAGTTATCATCTCAATTTTGGTCTTTTCCATAATGTGAACCCCGCAAGAGAAGTGATAATTGGGAAATTCCAACAGAAGCTCTTTTTTTTTTTTATTGGGGAGAGAGAGAGAGAGAGAGAGAGAGAGAGAGAGAGAGAGAGAGAGAGAGAGGGGGAGGGTGGAGCAGAGGAAATGCAAAACAGCTACTATTTATTGGTTGTTGAAGAATTTTTTGAAGAATTTTATGCTTGTGATGTGAATTTGGTTGTATCTCTCATTTTTGAGAGGCTTATAATTATAAATATGCAATCTATTTTGTCTGCCTAATTTTTGAATTTGTTGTCATGATTGATTGAATATAGTTGTCCATAAGTCTACACTCTTACTAAAGATATTTCGTTCTTTTCTTTTTACATTTTTGGCTTTTTCTTTTGGATTTCGTATGCTTCAATTTCTTTCAAACATCAGTAAAATGAGAATGATGTAAGCAATGTAATTTAAGGGACCTTTTGCATCCATTTAGTTCCTGTCTAGCCCTGTAAATTTGAGGTACATCATGCTTCCCATTTTCATTTCAATACATTTCCAGTACAGAGTGGCTTCGCAGTGATACAAGAAGAACTGCTGTGGGAGTCGATTTGGACCTTGAGGCCCTTGCCTGGTGCCTGGAAAACAACGTTGATAAAATTGGGGTTGATGGGTGTTCTAGAATGTCCCTGTTTCATGGAAATGTTCTACAGCCGCTCAATGCCAAGTTAGTCAAGAACAAGCCCCTAGATTTGATTACAAACATTACACTGGATGACTGTGAAGAGCATCCTGAGACAGTTGCTCCAGAGTCGACCTTGCTATTGGACCCCAATAGTTCGATGGATGATGCCACCAAGAGAAACTGTTCTCTACCTGCAAGGGACATTGTTTGTGCATTTAATTACAGCTGTTGCTGCCTCCATAGGCGTGCAGACCTGATCTTGTACTTCAGGCACGTTCTTGATACCTTGTCTCAGAGAGGTGGTATATTTGTAATGGACATTTATGGAGGAACATCATCAGAGCGCAAACTTAGGCTTCAGAGGAGATTCCCAAATTTTACTGTAAGTTACTTCGTGCTTCAACTTCTATTTATTTTATTTTATTCTACTTCAAGGTAAAAGTTAATTATTGTAGCATCAGTATGATGTTTATCCTGTCCTGCATGTAGCCAATCTTTCTTTTTTCTGGTAATTCCTGAAATTTGCAGTTAGGATTTGACTGAACCTAAATTACCTTCTCTACAAGGCTCAGATCACAGGAATGACCTGAAATGCACAGAAGATGATTAAACATTTTATGAAATTATTCTGACTTCAGGGTGGTTCTATATTTTCTCTTAAGATTCTGTGTGACTATAACCAGCATGATAAACTATGCAGAACCTAGCACCTATTGAATTGTATTATGATTCTATCCATATTACTTTTAGTTGGATTCACTATACTTTTTGTATTCATCACTGTATCCAAACTGGTGTATGTTTATATACATAGAAACTTTAAGGAGCTGTAAACCATATCCAAACTGGTGTATGTTTATATACATAAAAACTTAAGGGGCTGTAAACCATATAAAAATGTAACCTTTTCATTTTGTTTTTTTCATGGTCAGTTGCAGATTGTTAAGCAAAGGGTATTGATATAATATCCCTCTCTTAGCTAATGAACCTGATTGCTCATTTTTAAACGATAAAATAGTTTTCAAATGCTATTTGTTAAGAAATAACATTTCCTTCTCTCTACTTAGATTTTGAATTCTCCTAATTGAACTTTTTATATAAAACACACACAGCTTACTATTTAATGTCAACTCTTCCTAAGTTATTGCTTTTCTAATTCTAGAACTTTTGGAAGTTTTTTTATTATTGGAGCTTAATGTGGTCTCAACATCTACAGTATGTCTGGGAGCAAGCTGAGTTTGATATTATACATCGCACAACAAGAATTAGTCTTCACTTTCATCTCCAAAATCGAAAGAAACTTCGACATGCATTCTCTTATAACTGGAGACTGTAAGTTGTCTTAACTTTTCATTCATAAGGTGTCCTTTAGTGATTAAATGAGGGTAGTTAATCCATAAGCTGCCTGTTATCCAAGGAAGAAGAATGATATATAAAGATATGAACTTGCATAAGCATTATATATCTGATAGCTGCCTGGATAAAGCAAGCAAAATTGCTTGGTAAATCTTTGATTGTAGTTCCATTAATTTTCTATTGACCAAAATTTAATGACCCTTTATGTGATTGTTTGATTGAATTGAGAAGCACCCAATACCTGCTGAAGCCAGTGAACTGGCTTTATTGAGCAAGGAACCCAACATAGGGAGTGGACATTGATCAACAGCCACTTGCTAGATAAAGCATAAATTGGTGGTCTACATGTCTTTCACCAAGTAATCATTGTTTCACTTTGTTCTGGAAGTGAACCTTCTACTAGAGGTGTTGTGGGCTCATGTTAAAATTTCTGTATTACGATGTAAGTCGTGACTGTTTTAGGCTTTTTAGCAGCTCTGCCCAGCTAACGCGTGAAACCCTCTGCCTGGGGAGTATGGTCGCAAGACCGAAACTCAAAGGAATTGACGGGGGCCTGCACAAGCGGTGTAGCATGTGGTTTAATTCGAAACAACACACTAGACCTTACTAGAGCCACTTGCTCTGTAATGTTGTCGCACAGTATAAGCAAGCCGCTCGCCTGCTGGCTGGGTGAATATAAGTTCAACTCCTTTGTTGACTGTTTGTTTTTCACGTAAGATGTTGGAGTCTGAATTCCTTAAGACAGGCATACATAGTTCTTGGTTGAACCGCTCTTAAACTTATTCAGTCCTCAGCCCCCCTCTCTTTCCTCTCCTGCATTTTCTCTCAGCACATATATGCATACGTCAAGTTGTAACTTTGCCCTTTTAATTTCCATGTCGTCTTGGTGTTAATGTCATGCATGCTCATGCAATGCAAAATGAGAAGATGGTTGCTCATATGGGCAGGTGGTCATTGCCCGAAATCAAGGACTGCTTGGAAGAGGCTGGATTTCAGTCTGTTCATTTTTGGATTCGACCGATGCCAGACACAGGGGAAATGAGGACTTCAGAGGGATTTTATGCAGGACGAGACATTAAGTATGAGGAGATGTCAACTTTCCAACAAGATGATGCTTGGAACGCATATATCATTGGCGTTGTGAAATGATGTGGTTCTTGTACTTTATTCTTAGCAATCAAACACCTTTCAGGCATTATTTACTGAATATCGTGGACAGAGGCGTTCAAGGTTTCTTTGTCAAAGCTCATCACTTGAGTATCTATAGTTTATAGATGACAGAACCAACTTTTTTGTACCAGTTGCCATGGCTATTTCCTTTGTTCTTCTGGCAGAAACCATTACTTCGTTAGGGCTGGAGAGAATGGTTAGGGCTGGAGAGAATGTAAGAAAAAAGTGTTCTAATTTAAAGGTTTTTAGGCATGCAGGGCGTGAATGTGTCTATTTCGCTGGGTTTGTCAACCCTTACTCCCCAACGGTGAAGCATGTAGTATTTTCTTTTCATTATTTTTTTTTTGTTTTCTTTTTCTAGGGGGCGTGGGGTGTGTTAGAAATTGGGGATCCTCATTAACGGTAACGGTCTTGCTAACCTCAGAGAAATGACTGCAAGGGTGGCTCACCGCCCAATGATGGAACATAGGATCGTTGGCAGAGGAACTCAGTTGAATGCAGATATATACCTACCGAATCGAACTCCAAATGAAAAACTTATTCACAAATCCTGATTTGAACTTTGGTTTTGGAATCCGTTGAAGTTTATGCTCTTTGCAACCCACGACTTGGGAATTCATTACATCATTATCAAATAAAGGAATATAGTTGTAGTTACTATGACGGGTTTAAATGCTTAAGCCCTCTCTAGTGGATCCAAATAGTTTCCTGTTGAAGCATTAATAAGAGACTCGGCTGACTAGGTGGGATATACTACACTTGTCCAACCTTTAATCTGACGGTTTGGGTGAGACCTGTCGTAGGAAATCAAATGATGAGACCATTTCAGGTGATCAAAGGACATCTACAGCTTCCTCCTGCTGCAGCTGTGTTCTTCTGTCTTCGTAGCTAATCTAAATCGGTCTTCGGTTTCGTGATCGAGATCGGCTACCACGGTCTGCTCGTCTGCTTCTTTTTTTTGGTTTTTTTTTCTTCTTTTTCTACTAAAACCTAGGGGGAGTTATCAATCCGTTGGGGAAGGAGCATCAAATGAGAAAACATAATATCGGACTGAAAGGGAAGGCATAGGAAGAGATCTGAACTTTGAGAAATAAATAGCAAAGGTGAAGGGGTTTCATTCCAATGTTTCACAGTTTCCCCAATGGGTTCACAACTCCATGGGTTTTAGATGAAGAAAAAGAAATCAAAATAGCAGAGATCTCGGTTCACTGCTTCTTCCATCAATTATTCTCAAAGCTTTCTATTCTCATGATTGAAGAAAGCTCTAAGACACCTGCCAAGGTAAGGATCCTTGCATTCGTCTTTATGTATTTTTTTTAGATTCGATTTTCATTACTGATATTAGTTGTTTCTTTTTCTCCTCTGATGGTGAGGTAGTTGTGTTTAATCGCTATTCTTTGATGGTTTTTGTGAAAATTATCCTGCTCTAAATTTCAGTGATTCTAATTGATTTTCTTTCGTTATCAATCGATTTAACTTCTCTTCTTATTTGACTGATTTGTGTTTGGAACCCATTTATTTGTTCCTTGCTTTGGATATATAGGGTTAGCATTACCTGTTCTTGTTTCCTTTTTGGTACTAGGAGATTTTATGCGTTTGGTTTCTATAACTTAATAAAAAAATTTCCGTCAACACTGGCTCAGTTCCTCCGGCAGTAGCAGCGGTGGTTTTTCTTTAACCAATTCCCGATTAGCAGAGACACGGAGGAGGCAATTAGCAGAGAAATGTCTCTCTCTCTCTCTCTCTCTCTCTCTCTATCTAATCTTCCATTTTCTCTGCCTTCGTGTCTTTTGATCACCTGAAATGGGCTCACCATTTGATCTCCTACGATGGTTCTCATCCAAACCGTCAGATTAAGGGTTAGACAAGTGTGGCGCATCCTACTCAGCCGAGTCACTTGTTGATGCTTCAACAGGAGACGATTTGGATATCCCTCTCTAGAGATGTGGTGCCGTCGGAATTATTGAGAGGGGAAGCTAAAAAAAAGTATTCGACTTCCAACAACTCCGTTGGATGACCGGCGACATCTGTCCACCGTCTGCTGTTGAAGCCCTAGCGGTCACCCCGGATCCCCCCTCCCCTCTCTATCTTTCTCTCCCTCTCTCATAGTGACTAAAGAAGAGGATTTGCATGATTTTTATTTGATTCGGAGACAAACAAATCAGATTTCAAAAAGCTTCAACTTGATGAATCCCATTTCATGTTTCTTAAAAGCCCCTCCATATCCTGAGACATCATCTGTAACGACCCCAAACCTCGGATAAAGGAATGGGTCAGTCCTTCGGAGGCACGCCGGTAAAACGATGTGAAATTCTACTCTTAGTTGTGGGGTTCCATATTTTCCATTCATATTATCTAATACTTTCATGTCCCACATGATTAGAAAATATCCTCTATAGTTGAGTCTTTCCAAATCTACCATCACAATTACATATTCCTTTACTTCTACCACCTTTCAAGTTTCATTACAAAAAAATTTAACTTCACAAAATGATCACGTGGAATTACCTCATTACATATACCAAAATAAAATATCATTCCCATATACAAGATTACTATTCCAACAGAAATATAACAAAAGATAACATATATAATTACACTAAATCTTACTCCTGTAATGATTACATTCAGGGCAAAATATAACCCTTCTCTCTTGTTTCTTCTTGCATATTCTCAATCTGTCCAGGTTCATATAACTTGACTACATCTACAAATTTCATCACACTGATGAGTGAGCTAAAAGCTCAAAGAGTATAAACTCAAATACTATAAGATACAATTGCAAATCAACATCAAAGTCAATAGAATATGCAGATAAATTAGAATATGAGATGCAATATATATATTACTTAGCCATTTGGTTTGAAAAGTCCATGACAAACAGGTGCACAAACAAGCATGAAAATCCCAATTCTTTGATGGGAGACTTAAGTACCCACATCTAGGATGGGCAGATCAGTTTCCACTTCTTGGATGAAAACCATGCCATCTACTTTCACAATGAATGCCACAATTACCAACTTCTCTGATGGATAACCTACAACCAGGCTTGCACCCCTATTGGTCATTTTCCTTGCATAGTATGGTGCTAGGCAAGTGTCCCAAATCCGTTTGTAGACCCTAATTCTTGGTTAAGGAAAATAAACTCCAAATTTCGGCAAAACTTGCCCATCACTAGGCAAGCGTCCCAAATCTGTTTGTAGGTCTCAATTCTCGGTTGAAACAAACAAACTCCAAAGTTGAACAAAATCTGCCTATCACCATACATGTGGGTCACATGTGTGTGTGTGCTAGGAGTTTTCCAAAACATGCTTGACCAAACCAAGATCAGGTGGAAGGGTCAAGAATTGTGTTTGGACCACCACCCAACACCCACACTTGCTTAGGGTCCTCCGGTAAGCTAATCCTACCAAAGAAACCCGTATTGAGTAAGTTTATTATTCCTTTAAATGATGATGATGATACACAATTTTCATAATGACTCAATACTTAACAGCAACCATGTTCATACTTATTAAAAAACTTTCATGTTCTCACACATGGAATAATTTAAGCAAGATAGTCCACAAGAAGCAATCATTCAATGTTACATATTCATTTTCGTTCATCAACATTCATATTATCTCATTTGTAATAATAGAGCAATATCAATTCACAAGGAAGAATCACAAAATATTTTATATTATCACACTTGCAATATACAATGCATATGAGTTCCCTCATAAGGCATAAATCATCCAAACACACATACAATTGCACCACTAGTAAGTGAGAGTCACTCACCTTGCTGTCCATTAATGATTAAAATCTTAAAGTAGCAAGAACCTCCAATTTTTTTAGCTTTTAGGATCCCCTACACAAATAATTGGGAAAGGAACTAATCATATAAATGCTCAATCTTAGTCCTAGATCCCAGAGAATATCTCATTTTAACCACCTATTGGTTCCCTCTCACCTCAGCTGTCCATACAGCACATAACACATCTCTTTCAGTAAAATTCTTTTTATCGGCTTTTAATTTAGCCTATCCAAACATCAGTCCAAGAGGAAATTAAAAAGGGGTTTTGGCATTTAAAAACCTTGCAAAAAGACCCCTTTTTAATCCCCCAAAATACCCTAGAGCATCTCTTGGAAGTGTGGGAAGAAACCCAAATAAAGCAGCCCAAAACAACCCACAGAGGGGTGCAGTTGATGGGTGCAGTTGGTGAAACGTATCCCATCGGCAGCACGACTGATCAGCCACATGACAACAGAAGCTCCAAAACAGCCCATGTTTTGGGTTTGAGCTGGGTTTTAGGGTTTTGCCTACAACCCCACCCACCCCTATCCTCTGTAAGGTTCTTAAAATCATTCCTAAGCTACCATTAACAATCCAAATGCTTAAATTAAACTCTATGCATACCATTAAACACATTACATACAAAATTTGAATCATGTTCAACCTTGAGCTGAAACTCCATTAAAAGACCTTGTATAGGTCTGCAACTCTACTGAATCACATCATAGATCTTGCATGCAATGTTCCATACATAAAATAGATACTTAGAATGACATTACTTACCTCGAAACAAGCTTGAGTCTTAACTCCAAGCAGAAAATCGAAATTGGTAGCTCTCTTTAAAAATTCAGCAACTTCCTCTTTCCTTATACTTCAATCACAACTGAAAATCAGTTTACAATCCTCTAATAGCTCAGTTCACAATCTCAAAGCTTTTTCCCAACAACTCAAACCACTTCTCAAGCATTTAAATCCTCAAGAAGTAAGATTAGTTTTCCTTCAAAATTCAACAGCTCTCCCTCTTTCATACGAATTCAGCAAAATAGGAATTCTTCCTCAAACAAATGTCTTTTGTATTTTGCTGATTGGCATATAGCAAAGCTATATAATATGTGAAATTGTCAAGAATATCCTTGACTAATAAACAATGCATGTTACATAAGGCCATACTTCTATGTTGTCCTTTAAAAGTAAAATGACTCTTATACCCTTCATAGATTCTAATGCATTAACATGCATAGATGTACTTTTCTTTTATTTGGTACCCTTTTAGTTCAGCTACCAATATTACCCCTCATTTAAATCTTTATTTACAACTTTACCCCACCAATAGGATTCAATGTAAATATCATCTTCCAATTATATTGTGCCACCTAGACACCATGACAACTAGGATTCCCACTTCACAACATTCACTCAATAGTAGGTTCACACCTCATCTCTCTTGCTTACTAGGCATACACCTTAATACCCAATGCATATTGTTCTTTTATACCATGTGGCTACCACCTCACCATGTGGGGGTCCCACTCCTTGTAAGTGATCATAAAAACACCTTCCAACTTGTCTCTCATGAGGCTTGAACCCAAAACCTCACACTTAATGCACCTCAAGCAAAAAAATGCTACCATTAGTCCACTATGTAAGGTCTCAAGAATATCCTCACAAACAAGACACTTACGCCATTGACATGCCCTTCAACATATAACTATAATATAAAATACTTAAATCTAAGCATTCACATGCACACACGTGTATATAAAAACATACTTATATAAATTTCCTCCATTGCATGAACATAAGCAACATAAGCAACAAACTATACAAGGAAATAAATAATAAATAAAATATATCTTTAAAAGCTTAAGCATAAAATTATCAAAATGCCCCTATTATGATACCTGGGGTATCACATCACTCCATTCTTTTTTAAAATTTTGTCTTCGAAATTAAGGTGTTAGTATTCATCAAGAATCAGTAAGATTCGCACTTCATGTTTCCAATCATCCAATTCTATTTTGTTGTCATTTTTCCTAAATATAATGGTCAAAATAGTCCCTATTGTGATACCTGGGGTATCACATCACCCTCTCTACAAGTTCTTGGATTCTAATAATGATTTTTCATGGCACACAATTTGCTGAAGACGCCACCAACAAGTAGCTCTCTTTTAATGATCTTATTCATCACAATGAGATGGATGATTCAGATGCAACTGTTTACCAGAATATAAGAAAACCTTCTTCCAATTAGGTGTCTGGAAACTATCCTCGTATAACGCCTATGCATGATGATCCAAATTCCTCATTTCCTTCTTATTTGCCACCAATATTTAAAGAGCCTTCTTGACCATTTTCTAGAAGCTTTAGAAGATGATCCTCTACCAGCCATAGAAGGCATTCAAATTTTTTGAAAAGCTTTTTCTCCCCGAGAACTTCTAGCATGGGGCTACTCCACTAATGGAAAAACCAGTTGCGACTTTAAGGAAGCCACAAAACCTTTGAATGATTCCTTTAAAGAAATATCGCATCATTGGCTGGAGGACTTGCAGAGGGACAAGCACTTGCAACTTTGAAGAAGCCACAAAACCTTTGAATGATTCTTTAAATAAATATCGCATCATCAGTTGGAGGACTTAGAGAGAGAGAGGGTGAGAAATGGATTTAAGGAACTTGTATAGAGATTTGCTGAGAGAAAAAGGGAGAGGAAGAGAGATTCCATGTGTTCTCTTAAATCCCCTTAACCTGCTACATAAATCATCTTACCGTTGGATCATTTGAATGCCAGCTGTTGCTTATCGAGCGGCAGCTTGCAGATCATATAAATGTCAGCTATTGCTTATTGAGCGGCGGCTTGCATTCCTCATGTTGATACCTCAACATGAGAGGATCTGGATCCCTATATAGCCTTCGAAGGTAATTGATGGGAAAAAAGTTTTATGTTTGGTTATGTCTCTTTGTGTCCTTTTACATGGGTTGTCAAATGATCCCCTATCGCTTTGCTTGGATATTTGTCACACCCCAATTCTTGTCGAACTAGAAGTGTGATTGAATAGCTAACAAACCATGGCTCAAGCCATGATCATGAAGAACCATGCCAACAATCAAACCACACATGTAACCAATAATCAAAATATATAAATAACAGTGAAAGTTTTTATTAATAAACTAAAAGTCTAAATGATAATTAATAATTAATCTAATTATCTCCAATGATCAAAACATAAATAATATCTTAATACAATCTGTTAAATCCATACAAAATATCAAATAACCTGAAGATAGACACAGTAAAGGCATTTGCATGACAAGTCATGCTCATTCTCTACTATCTACATATCAAGAGCTGCCATTCGTACATAAGAAGGCACATTAATGTAATCTTCAGCAGTAATATCTGCATCATCAACTAAAAAGAAAACGATATCATTGGGTGAGCTCACAACTTAGTTCAGTGAAAAACAAAACATGCAGCAATCAATATGCATGAGATAACATTCAATCATTGGGTCTGATAAAATTTGTAATATGCTATGGTAAGGATAGACTACAACCACACCTCTACGCATGAGAGTATGAGCACACCCAATGGTCAATGTCACACCCCAATTCTGAACCAACCAGAATGGTGTGATGAACCGTCCATAGACCAACGGTTCAACCAAGATCTCGTATAGGCCGTGCCCATTCGATTAAACCAGATACATCCCATAAGTAAATTCAGAGTAAATAAACGATAGCGGAAGTCTTTAATACTAATGAACTGAGTATCTAACAGTGATAGCATAATTAAGTATCCAATTATCTCCAATATACCTCAAGACATAAAATAAAATAAAATAATCAATTACATGTTCTCATAACTAAACAACTAAGCTAATAAAAAACACATGAGTTGTACTTGCACGACGAATCATGCGCATCTTCTTCAGCTTCTACGTCCATCGTAGCAACGTGTCCATACATCGGTGCATTCATATATTCTTCAACAATAGGATCTGCATCAAGAACTAAAAAATATTCGACGTCGAAAGGGTGAGCACACAACATGACTTAGTGAGCAAACTAAATAATGCAACAAACATATGCATGTATTCATTTCATATCTTTGGTCTGATTTTTAAGTTTGCATTGTGCTATACAAAGGTTTGGTGGCCGCCGCACCTCTATACACGAGTGTGTGAATTCGCCCACTGGATCAAACACCAATGCCATCCCACATGCACCCACCATGGAATAGAGATAGAGCTAAAGTGTCTGGATCAAACACTGCCAACACTTCCCCTGATGCCCTAGCCATACCAACACGTAAGACCCTAATGGAGAGGGCTTGGAAACTTGGCTCGCAACTAACCAATTGTAATGCCAAACAGTGTATCCAAGGCCTCACCCCAGCATCCCTCAATACATCCATAGAGATAGAGCTAAGCCTCCCGGTAGAGTCAGAGACCACACTGTCCGAGACCACCTCCCCTAATGCCCTGCGACGTAATGGCGATATGACCATGTTAGTGGGCAAGACATGAGTAGAGATAGAGCTAGAGTCTGGTGACGAGGTCAAAGACCATCATGCCACATCCTCCCCCTGATGCTCCACTCGCATCCAACACACTAACCACACATACATTCACATGCCTATCCTAGCATCATCATCATCATGATGTTATAAATAAATAGAATTAAATATGCATGAACAGTAATAGTAGGAATATTGGATGACATGTGAAATACACATTACAAGCATACAAATACAGAATCAATCATGGCATTGGACTCAATAAAGTAAACGGTTTACTATTATCCAATTAGTTTAGGTCTTATTCCCTCACCTTTGATCGTTGGTTGTACCTCTTCTAAGCTTTGTAAATCACTTTTGGACCACTTGAAAACCTAATAAATTTATGGATTCTAAGTTAGAGTTCATATTCATTAATTATAGTGTTTAAATATCTCATCTGGAACCAATCAGACCTCCAGAAGTTGAGTGGTCGCAGGTGTGGCTGCACCTGTGGTCTCAGTTTCTGCGACCACAGGGTGTGTGGTCGATACATATGGTCGAATATCATGCAACCACAAATATGCGACCACACCCTCCCTGAAAACATCCCGAAGGCATGTGGTCGACACATGTGCCTCGTGTGGTCGACCATAGCTGCGACCACATGAGTGTTTGGTCGACTTTCATTTTCAATCTAACCCCTTCATGATTTGATTCTTTGAACTATCACTAGGGTCATTCCTATGATTGATCTATGGCCTTAATTTCGTATTTTTTCATAATTATCTACTCCAACCTACTCTTCATATGGATTTCCTTTGAGTTTCCATCTATGGGTCTCATGGTTGAGATTCTACTTTGAATCAATACTTCCTCCATGATCTATTCATGGCATTCAACTAATGTAGGGGATGTTTTCATACCTTAAACTTGCTGAAGAATCAGAGCTCTCTCTGAATTCCTTTTCTTAGTCTTCCTCTTCAATTCTCCTTCTCTTCCTCCTCCTCCCTTTCTCTCTCTTTCAGTTTGAGTTCTAAAAGAATGAAAGAGGCTAAGGGACGTCCTATATATAGAGGAAAACCCTCCATATAGAGTCCTACTTTGATTAGGAAAGAACCCCCTTCAGATTAGGAAGGTTTCCTAATTTTGGAGTCAATGATACCATCGTATGGTTGCACGTGGGGTTGCAGGATCCGTCGACCACACGTCCCAAATCAGCAACCACATGTCCCAGACTCCAGTGGTTTCGTTATTCTAAGGTGTTGTCGACCACACCTGTTTAGGAATGCGACCACACATCTCAATTAGATGATTTATGGTTCGAATTACATACCTAGCCTTGTGGTTTCTTCATGCACTTGGTCCGCTTGGTCCGACCATGATAGGAAGACCTGATACAAGGTGGTAAGACCGGGTTAGTACAATATGGGTCTTACAACTCCCCCTCGAAATTTACACATACCTTCCGAGTAAAAAATGTGAGGATATTACTTTTGCATAACATTCTCTTCTTCCCATGTGATCTCTTCCATGTTTTGGCTCCTCCAAGTAACTTTGACATAGTAAATGTCACGGTTGCGTCGACGTTGAACCTTTCGACTGGTAATTTCGATTGGAGCTACTTCGAATGTCATATCATCAGTTAGACCCGGTGGATCTGCTGTTAGGACGTGTGTTGGATCTTGGATGTACTTCTTCAATAATGAGATATGAAATACATCATGTGCACTTGACATGGATGGGGGTAGTGCTAACTGATATGCTACCTTCCCACGTCTAGCTAGAACTTCATAAGATCTAATATACCTGGGACACAACTTTTCCTTCTGTCCAAACCTTTTTAAACCATGCCTAGGAGATATTTTCAGAAATACCTTATCACCTATGGTGAATTCGAGATCTTTGCATCAATTATCTGCATATTTCTTCTGATGATTCTGAGTTGTTCGGACTCAATCCTTGATAATGTCGACCACTCGACAAGTTTCTTCAACAAACTCTGGTCCAACAATACTCTATTCTCCAACTTCGTTCCAAAATAAAGGGGTTCGACACTTCCTACCGTACAGTGCTTCATAGGGTGACAGCTGTATAGTCGCTTGATAGCTGTTGTTATAAGCGAACTCAATCAATGGTAATTTCTCATCCCATGATCCTTTGAAATCAATTATGCAAGCTCGGAGCATATCTTCTAAAATCTGAATGGTACGTTCTGACTGTCCATCGATCTGAGGATGGAATGCAATACTAAACTTCAACGTTGTACCCATAGCCTTCTGTAATCCTTCTCAAAACCTTGAGGTAAAACGTGGGTCTCTGTTGGACACGATGCTTTCAGGTACACCATGCAATCTGACAATATTATCAATATGCAGCTTAGCTAACCCCTCTAGGGTATACTGAGGTCGTATAGCTATGAAACTAGCTGTCTTAGTCAAATGATCTACAATCACCCAGACTGGGTCAACTACTTGGGGAGTCAATCGTAACCCGGTGACAAAGTCCATAGTGATGTAGTCCCATTTCCATACCGGTTCTAGCAGTGACTGCAACAATCCTATAGGTCTTTGCCTTTTAGCCTTTACCCATTGACAATTCAGGCATTGAGACACAAATTTAGCTACATCCGCTTTCATTCCTCTCCACTAATAGAGTTTTTTTAAATCATGGCACAACTTTGTGCTTTCAGGGTGTACCGAATACGCAGTGGTGTGGGCTTCCTTCATGAGTCTTTGTCTAATATCCAAGTCTTCATTTTCAGGAACACTTACCCTTCTTTTGTATCTTAGTACCCTTTCAACGTCCAAGGTGAACTCAGGAGTAATCTTACCTTTTTCAAGGTCTTCTTACACCATTCTCAGATAAGGGTATGATTTAATAGCTGTCTTCACCTCATCTATTAGATTAGGTACAATCTTTAATGTAGTAAACAAGTTTGAGAATAGATGAATAAACCCTTGGTCAGTTGATTCATTCGGAATATCAATCACGAACTGTTCTTTATCGTAATTAAATACTCTTCCTGTGACACACACTACAACATTTGCACTAGCTTCTTCTTGTGATTCTGTCATAGCTTTCCTGCTTAGTGCGTCAGCAACTACATTAGCTTTTCCTGGATGATACTGGATATCATAATCATAATGCTTCAGTAATTCTAGCCATCTTCTCTGTCTCATGTTCAATTCCTTCTGATTAAAAAGATGAGTGAGACTCTTATGATTTGATTTGATCTGAAATTTCTCTCCATACAAATAATGTCTCCATATCTTGACAATATGTACCACCACTGCTAATTCCAAGTCATGAGTGAGATAGTTCTTCTCATGTGTCTTCAGTTGTCTTGAGGCATACGCAAGTACTTGTTCTTGCATAAGCACACATCCTAAACCTAACCCAGACGCATCGGTGTACAAGGTAAATGATTGTCCTGGGATCGAAATAGTCAAGATGGGAGCTGATATCAATCTAACCTTCAATGTTTGGAAACACTCTTTACATTTATCGATCTAAACAAACTTTTCTCCTTTCTTTGTCAGACTGGTGAGAGGTACGACGATTCTAGAGTAATCTTCCACGAATCATCGATAATAACCAGCTAAACCTAAAAAACTTCTGATTTCGGCAACATTCTTAGGTGCTTCCCATTTCACAATGGCTTCAATCTTACTAGGATCCACTTTAATTCCTTCAACGGATACAACATGGCCTAAGAAAGTGACTTCATTAAGCCAGAAATCACATTTAGTAAATTTTGCGTAAAGTTTCTCTTTTTTTAGTCGCTGCAAAGCGGTTTTTAGATTTGTGATATGAGTTTCTTTGTCCTTGGAGTAGATTAGTATGTCGTCAATTAATGCAATAACTGACATATCCAACATATCATGGAATACTCGATTCATGAGTTCCATAAAAGTTGCAGGTGTATTAGTCAATCCAAAAGACATAACTAAAAATTCATAATGTCCATATCTGGTTCTGAATGCTATCTTCGGAATATCACCTTCCTTAATCTTTAACTGATGGTATCCTGATCGAAGATCAATTTTGGAGAACACTTTGGCAGCTTGCAACTGATCGAACAAGTCATCGATCCTAGGCAACGGATACCGATTCTTGATTGTAAGCTTATTCAATTCCCGATAGTCTATACACAGTCGAATGCTACTGTTCTTTTTTTTTCACGAACAATACTGGCGCTTCTCATGGTGATATGCTGGGTCTGATATAACCCTTGTTCAGTAACTCTTGTAATTGTACCTTCAGTTCCTTCAGTTCCTTCAGTTTAGTAGGAGCCATTCGATAGGGTGCTTTCGATATTGGTGCGGCTCCGGGTATAAGATCTATAACAAACTCTGTCGCTCTGTCAGTTGGTAGTCCTGGTAATCTCAGGAAATACATCTAAAAATTCACGCACAACTTTAATATCTTCCATTCGTGGTGCATCCTTGGTGAGGTCGACCAAAAATACTAGATTCCTAATTCCTCATTTCTTGAGGCATTTTTTAGCCTTTAATGCAGATAGAATGAGTTTTCATTTACGGGGAAGTTTGGTTCCCGCAAAACTAAACTCTGCTCCTTCTTTGTCTTTAAATGTCATTTTCTTTTTCGCATATAATAGGTTTGCAGAGTGCCGAGCTAACCAATCCATTCCCAAGATAACGTCAAAGTCTGCCATCTCGAGTTGGATTAAGGTTGCCTCTAAAATTTTCTCGCCGATAAGAACTGGACATGGTCCATAATTTTTGTTTAGTTCCACTTCTAATCCCATAGGTGATCGTACAAGCAGTTTGCAATCTAAAGGTTTGAGGGGTAGATTTAACTTCTTTCCAAAAGACACAGATATAAAAGAATGAGTAGCTCCATAGTCAAAGAGTACTCTGGTTGGTAAGCCATTAATAGGTACGATACCTGTGATTTGATTTAATTTAATTTAGTCTACATGCTCACAAAAGGTAGTACAAAATGAAAAGTTTAGGTCATACTTGGACCACATCAGGCGATGCGACAACATCCTCAGAAGTAACTGCATAAACTTTTCCTTGCTGTAACTGCTTCCTTGGCTTGGGACACTTTCTTGAATAATGTCCTACTTGATCACAGTTGAAACATTTAACTCCAGCGCTACTTTGCTTTTGTAGAGGTGGGGTTATTGGGGTAGTCATGGCTGCAGTATTAAAGCCTTGAGTACGGAAGGGTTTGAATGTCTTGGTGTTCCCTCCATTATATGTATTTCCATTAGGCCTTTTAATGCCCATGTTCTGAGCAAGGTAGCTTTCCCTCTGGCTCGATTCCAATACTCAAGCAATCTGTACTACTTCATTATAAATCTTATTTTTCAATCCCAATACATGCTCACGGATACTTCCCCTAAGTTCCATGACGAACCTTTGGTTTTGGTATTTTTCTCCTGCATACTAAAGGGAGCGAAGAAAAATAGTTCTTCATAACGCTATTGATATACGTCTATAGTCATCTGTCCCTGATACAGACTCAGAAACTCTTTTTCCATTTGATCTCTAAAACTCCTTGGAAAATGCTTCTCGAAGAAAGCTTCTCTATAAATGGCCCATGTCAATTGCGAGTGCTTTGTTAACAGATAACTTCTAGTTGATTTCCACCAGTGGTGTGCGTCACCTTTCAACATAAATATGGCACATAATACCTTCTCTTCTTTTACAGTCATCATCATGAAATTTCTTTCCATTCGTCGATCTAGTGAGCTGGCTACAACGGATCTGATGGTTTGCCTTTGAATTCCTTCGGCTTCAACTTCAGGAAATGCTGGATTAGTCTGGAGTGATCAAGCTGATACTGTGCATATGCCCCATACATAGGCAGTTGGTACTGATAATTACCTTGGTTATACCAGCCTTGCGGTGCTTCAGGGTTTGGCACTTGGCCTTGTACTACTGGTGTTTGCAGTGCTTGGGGTACAGTATTACTACCACCAGGTGCCGCACTAGCTTGCTCTGCAGGTAGAGATGTTGTGTTTGCAACTGGAAAAGCAATTCCCATAGCATCATGCATGTTGGCTTGCATTTGCTGTATATGCTGCATTTGTTGTGCCAAATTCATCACCGCAGTAGCCAAATCCATAGGTGGTGCAGGTAAGTTGGTTGGGTTGGCTTGGGTGTGCACATTGTGAGGCGCAACAGATTGAGTTCCAATATTTCCTTCCTGTCCTTGTTGACCTTCAATGTCATTGGTCTCCATAGGTGGTGGAGATGGGTTGACATTCTGTCTCCTTTTATTTACTCTACGGCCAGCCATTTCCTGTTTTCCGCGGTGGTAGTGACTGAAAATCAAGGAAACATATGAAGCAAGAATAATATACGTTAATTTCATGTTAATTTCCAAATAAACAAGGAAAAATTTCAATTTTTAAAGTCATTAAGTCAAAATAGGGCATTTTCATCGTGGGTCGAGGTCGCATTTTTGGTCGAATCTGCGACCACACGACACCAAATTAGGTTTTTAAAATCTGATTTCGAGCAATTTTCTTATTTTCACTTTTATCTTCTACTATTCACAACTCAACTCGCCACCACTGAGTTGCTACAGTGTCAACGGTACGAATTTGGTGATTCTTTCATCGATCTACGACCTACATTCCATTCCTTTTGGTATGTTTCCTATTCTTTCTCCTTTTTAAGCTTTCATACCTAGGTTTTGCTCCATTTATAAGGTTTTCTTCAAATTAATATTTTCTTACTATAAAAATTTGATTTTTATTGGGGGTTATTGCTATTGGCCACCCAATGGGTGAAAGCCCTCAAGAAAATTCGAGTTTCATCGGTTAGTTTAATAGAAACTTGAAAATTCTCATTTTTGACCTAAATTTTGGGGTTTTTCCCCAATTGTCAAAATTTCTTCAAATTCGACTTACCTAGTTTAAATTTCTAATTGTATAAGCCTTGCAGGATGGTTTGGGACCTATGTAAGTCCTCCTGCCCAAATGTTTGGGTGAAAAGAGAGGCTTTTGGCCAATAATGCCGTCATAATGCCAAAATTTTGAATTTTTACTATATTTTATATGTTGCTTGTTGGTCTATGCCCTTGTAGAAAACATGGCTCGCACTAAAGTCCCCAGAGTTCACGATCTCCCTCACTTCAGGTCCATTGAAATAGAGGCACAGTATCCCTGGTACGAGTACAAGAAGGTGGAAGGGGGTCGTTGTGTCAACTTGGCTAGCCTAGCCTTATTTGATGTGGAGGGAGCATTTGGTGATATGGGCTGGCTCTCTATGATTCTGTATGAGCGTTGCACCTGTCCTGAGTTGGTGAAACAGTTTTACTATAATTTTCAGGTGGAGGGTGACCTAGTGGATATAAATAGGGGCAGAGAGCTCATGATCACCAGTTTTGTTAAAGGGGTAAAGGTCTCATTTAACTACCAGGAGTTGGCTGATATCCTGGGTATCTCAAATGACGGTCCTTTGGTATACTGTGCACCTAAGGAACCCCAGTTCCTATGAGTGTGAATGCGCACAGAAATAGATAACCAGATTCTTTAGGATGATCGTTGGCAGATGAAGGCAATTAACCTACGTCCAGAGCCCCAAGTGTATTGCAAGATCATCCAGCACAACCTAATTCCCCAGAGTGGACACTATTAGAAGGTTTCACAGTTGACCCAGTACCTACTATACTGCATCTGCACTACGCAGCCTATCTGCCTTCCTTATATCATTATCAAGACCATGCACCATGCCACGATGCTTCGTCTGGTGGGTAACCTACCCTATGGGTGTTTGATCACCACTCTACTCACTCCCCTGCAGGTAGACTTGGTCGATGAGAGGATTCACGAGGACACTTTTTCTACTGACCTTGACTGGGAGGCCATCTGCATGATGGGGATACGAGATGTGCAGGTCAGTGACGAGGAGAGAAACGCTATGAGACGTCCTCTCACTCGGGTAGCGGTAGCAGATGTAGAGGCTGCTGCAGCAGCAACAGCACAGGTATCAGTAGAGACACACAGAGTGATGATGAGGAGGATGATGATCGGATGTACATGGATGTGGATGCCATACCTCCTCCATCACCACATCATTCCATTGGAGCTGGCCCTTTTCGAGCTCCTTCTAAATCCGCTGTTCCTTCGAGCCCACCACCTGATGACATGGTGGGACTGCTACGTGGGATTCGGGAAGCTCAGCGTACCAAGGATCAGTAGGTAGCAGATCTGGCAGCTAGTCTCCAGGTGGCCAAGACTCAGGTGGCCTGGCTTACGAGAGTATATGCTGAGGACTATGATCGAGATTGTGATGCACCTCCTCCTCCAGCACCCCAGCTTCATGATACTATTTATTTCCTTTTCCTTTTATATTACAGAGTAACTATCAGGGTTGTGGGCCGTACTCAGATTCGGTCTTACAATTTTTTTATATATATAAAATTGATTTTTCATTTACATATGTACATTATTCTCTTTCATAGTTTATATCTCATACAACACAGGTGCTTATGGTGTGTTCTTATTACAACTTTTAATTTTTATCCTAATTCAGTTCACGACCCTTGTGGTAGTATTTTGGTTTATTAGAGCAGAGCCTGAGAGCTTTGATACCAGATTGTCACACCTAATTCTGAACCAACCAGAATGGTGTGATGAACAGTCAATAGACCAACGGTTCAATCAGGATCTCGTATAGGCCGTGCCCATTCGATTAAACCAGATACATCCCGTAAGCAAATTCAGAGTAAATAAACGATAGCGGAAGTCTTTAATACTAATGAACTGAGTATCTGACAGTGATAGCATAATTAAGTATCCAATTATCTCCAATATAACTCGAGACATAAAATAAAATAAAATAATCAATTACATGTTCTCATAACTAAACAACTAAGTTAATAAAAAACACATGAGTTGTACTTGCATGATGAATCATGCGCATCTTCTTCAGCTTCTACGTCCATCATAGCAACGTGTCCATACGTCGACGCATTCATATATTCTTCAGCAGTAGGACCTGCATCAAGAACTAAAAAATATTCGACGTCAAAAGGGTGAGCACACATCACGGCTCAGTAAGCAAACAAAACAATGCAACAAACATATGCATGCATTCAATTCATATCTTTGGTCTGATTTTTAAGTTTGCATTGTGTTATAGAAAGGTTTGGTGGCCGCTGCACCTCTATACACGAGTGTGTGAATCCGTCCAATGGATCAAATACCATTGTTGTCCCATATGCACCCACCATGGAATAGAGATAGAGCTAAAGTGTCTAGATTAAATACTGCCAACACTTCCCCTGATGCCCTATCCATACTAATATGTAAGTCCCTAATAGAGAGGGCTTACAAACTGGGTTCGCAACTAATCAATCATAATGTCAAACAGTGTATCCAAGGCCTCACCCAAGCATCCCTTAATACATCCATAGAGATAGAGCTAAGGCCCCCCGGTAGAGTTAGAGACCACACTATCCGAGACCACCTCCCTTGATGCCCTGCGACGTAATAGTTCTGCTAAGATAATGACGATACGACGATGTTAATGGGCAAGACTTGAATAGAGATAGAGCAAGAGTTTGGTGATGAGGTCAAAGACCACCATGCCACGTCTTCCCCCTGATGCTCCACTCGCATCCAACACACCAACCACACATATACATTCACATGCCTATTACTAACATCATCATCATCATCATGTTATAAATAAATAGAATTAAATATGCATGAATAGTAATAGCAGGAATATTGGATAACGTGTGAGATGCACATTACAAGCATACAAGCATAGAATCAATTATGGCATTAGACTCAATAAAGTAAACGGTTTACTATTATCCAATTAGTTTAGGTCTTGTTCCCTTACCTTTGATCGTTGGTTGTTTATTTTTCAAGCTTTGTAAATCACTTTTGGACCACTTGGAAACCTAATATATTTATGGATTCTAAGTTAGAGTCCATATTCGTTAATTACAGTGTTTAAATGTCCCATCTGGAACCAATCAGACCTCCAGAAGCTGAGTGGTCGCAGGTGTGGCTGCACCTGTGGTCTCAATTTCTGCGACCATAGGGTGTGTGGTCGATACGTATGGTTGCGTATCATGCGACCACACACATGCGACCACACCCTCCCTGAAAACTTCCCGAGGGCGTGTGGTCGACCATAATTGTGACACATGAGTGTTTGGTCGACTTTCATTTTCAGTCTAACCCCTTCATGATTTGATTCCTTGAACTATCACTAGGGTCCTTCCTATGATTGATCTATGGCCTGAACTTCATATTTTTTATAATTATCTACTCCAACCTACTCTTCATATGGATTCCCTTTGAGTTTTCGTCTATGGGTCTCATGGTTGAGATCCTACTTTGAATCAATACTTCCTTCATGATCTATTCTAGGCATTCAACTAATGTAGGGGATGTTTTCATACCTTATATTTGTAGAATCAGAGCTCTCTTTGAAATTCCTTCTCTTAGTCTTCCTCTTCAATTTTTCTTTTCTTCCTCCTCCTCTCTTTTTCTCTCTTTTAGTTTGAGTTCTAAAAGAATGAAAGAAGCTAAGGGATGTCTTATATATAGAGGAAAACCCTCGATATAGAGTCCTACTTTGATTAGGAAAGAACCCCCTTCAGATTAGGAAGGTTACCTAATTTTGGAGTCAATTATATCATCGTGTGGTCGCACGTGGATCGCAGGATCCATCGACCACATGTCCCAGACTCCAGTGGTCTCATTATTCTGAGGTGTGGTCGACCACACCTGTTTAGGTATGCGACCACATGTCTCAATTAAATGATTTATGATTCAAATTACATACCTAGCCTTGTGGTTTCTTCACGCACTTGGTCCGCTTGGTCCGACCATGAGAGGAAGACTTGATACAAGGGGGAAAGACCGGGTTAGTACGATACGGGTCTTACAGTCAAGCTACAACCAAAATTATTGTCTCCCCACATCATTCACTATGAGAGAGAGATAGAGCTAGAGCCTAATGGCAGGCTACAACCAAACGTCAGCACCTCCTGATACCATTTCTCATACCAGAACATATACCCCTTGTAAGACCCCCATTTTGGCCTATTTCTTATCAAGGGCATTTTTTTCATTTTAGGTAATGTTAGAATGTCCCTATCATTTTAGGTTATTATGAAAAAAAAAAAAATGGAAAAAATCATTAAAAACAGAAAAAATCTAAAAATGCAAAAAAAGGAAAAAAAATGTTGATTTAGTTTGGGTTTGGGCTAGGTTTAGATTAGGTGTCAATAAGTACTAGGCTAATGGGCTTGGGTTTGGGCTTAGGATTTCAACCTTTAGGGTTGAAATCTGACCCATCTTGGAAGTCTCTTGACTTTGAACCTATAGAGTGTTGGACATATTTGAAATGATGGTGAATTCCTTGGCAGTTTTTCCAAGTTTTTTTGCTCCTGCTTTATTGGTGAAGGCACAAAACATGACATCAATGGAAATGGTGTCATGGACTTCGCTGGCATGATACCTAGATTTGAAATTTGCCATTTATGACATGGTACTGAAAGTTTGACTCAATTTCAGCACGGTAGGGATGACTTGGTTACTCCCCTTTGAAGGGTTCCATGTAATTTGAAAGTGATGATTTTTTTCAGCCAACATTGGTGTTGTTGGATTTTGGATTGATAGAAACTCTAGCGAGGATTTTGGACAAGAATGAGGGGAGCTTGACAGTCTCTAACCAAAGTGATTTTATTGATTTATCTTGGTGTTAAACTGTCGAGGGGCATCTGGTCAACTATGTTTTTTTGACTGTGCACTATGGTAGACCAAATTGCTAGAACAACCAAACTGCAATGAAATGTGACTTGGGTTTGGCCATTGATCTAGGCTCATGAAAAGCTCAGGGCTTTACAATATTGTTGTGCCAATTTTGAAAGATGAATGGACCATGGTCCCAAAGTAGGCATGAGGAGCAAAGGATTCGAACTGTTCCTTCAGAGAATTTGGTGACCAAATCCTAACAGGTGAGCGATCACATTGGATTTTCTTCATCAACATGATTGGTAGAACTGAGAAATTGGCAAAAACCAACTTGGACGAACCTACTTCTATTGACTAGGAAAGTCAGTGACTTCAGACTAGACAATGGATCCTAGATGTAATGCTCATGATCAAATTCAATTCCTCTGCATAGGGTATATCTATGCCCCAGTGTTTGCATGTTGTGACAGACCACTACTGTAGTGTGCTAGGGCATGATAGGAGGAAACATGCAATCTAACAGAGTTAGAACTAGGTTGAACCTGGATTGCATCCAGAATTTGACCATGCTTCCAAGGTCAGGAGAAGATTGACAGATTGATTGTAGAAAGTGACTTCTTTGATAAACCCTTCTTGAATCTTGAAAAATGAAGGAATTTATGATTTGAATGAATTTGGCTACATCCATAACCAGGCCATGAGAATTTGCTCTCTCCCTAACATGACCAATAGGATTTGAAGATAGAATTATGTTGAAAGGCAATGCTATGGAGCCCGACAGATGATGGTTTGTTCAACTCCTCCGAATATGATTCACTGGAGAGCAAAAGAGAGGTTCCTTATGAAGGGTAGACTGGGTTTGACACTTGTCTATATGAACCACTGGATTTTTCTATGAAGGGCAATGAGGGCAATGCTTTTAGGGTTGCATCAGGTCGCCTATCCCCACTGAGGTATTATGGGTTGCCCATTGAGGTTTCTCGGGTTTCCTTTCCCTCCTGAGGTTTCTTTTCTTCCCTTTACTTTTTTTATTTTTTCTTCTTGCATCTTGGGTTGAATAAAGAGTTCTGATATGGTGAGAATATTGCCAAAATTATGGTCTATCCAATGGTCTGAAACCTTTGAGGGAAATCCGAACGGCATGACTTTCATGATAAATGGGTAGTCTTGCCCCACTGTTTAAGTTGACACCTACACGTATTGATAAACGGATAGCTATTTGAATCATCACTAAAAGCGACCTTAGGGAAATGCAGTCCCACACCAAAATTAAATGGTGCCGAATTATGTTTTCCTTTCTTGGAGATGTTCAGATAGAACATGTGTTTCAACAAGCTACATCGAGATGCCGAATCAGTCACGATCATATCTGTGCCTGAAACCTTTAAGTTTGTTGATAAGTATTGATGTTGAAGGTCCAAGAGGACTGAAGTGAAACTGTCCACATGGGTCTACCATTGGGAGAGTGTTTTGTTGTTTATGTAGAATGGGTTTATCTTACCGAGAAGATCCCATTTTATTGGCTTGAGAAATGAAGGGCTTATAGGAACCTTGGGAAGCCTTCGGATGTAATGAACGACAGATGAGAGTTCCAGCCAGATTCATGAATTTGTACATAAAATGACGACATGATCACAGGATACAATGCCATAAAAACTAATAATAAAAAGAAGGGCTCGTGATAGAGACTCCTTGGAAGGCCGTCAGATTGATGGACGGGAGAGAGAGTCTAATGCCGATGAGAAATCTTTCTCTGATGATGAAGAAGTGATGAGATCGCCTCTTGTAAAGGCGGGATGTAATTGGCCAAAATCAAAAGTCCGGTCCAACATGCTGTAAATCTCGATGAATGATTGAACTTGCTATCAGGCTTTGGTTGAAACTATCATCCTCTTGAAATGAGAAGGACAATTGGCTTACTGTCGAGCTCCAATGCCATTTAACATCCTACTTTTTTTTCTTCTCTTTTTTTTTTTGGTTGAAGGCCACATAATGCAGTGCTTTGCTTGATCGCAAAATTGAATCCTGACTTTCAATATTGGATTTGAATATTCTTCTTCCAAACATTTCCAATCAGATAGAACGTCTTTGCCCCAACTAGCACTCTGATCTTCTGCAAACTTTATGAGCATTTTGTGACTGCTCATATAGTATCTGATTTTATCTGAACAGTGAATCAGTATGTTGTCCTCTAGAAGTTACTCATCGCCTTCTGTCTGATGTGACTACCTCCCATTATTGATGTAGATAAAACATAGGCTTCAATTTTTTTTTTTGGATATCCCAATGACCTCATTCTTTGATTTTGAGATTGATCATTCATCATGTATCTCTTGCTTGCAGATGATGTACTTTGTAAGAACTTTGGTATTTCCATATTTTTGGTGGCACATCTATCCTCCACTCATTTGTACTGATTGGCTGACCTGTTGATATGATATGTTATTATGTAATGCTTTCCTTGGAATCTTTTCACAGATAGAACAAATGGCAACTTCTCCAATACATGTTTCTTGAGACTACTCTTATGTCTCTTAATTGATCATTTAAAGCTTTCCCAGACGGGTTGGACCTTTCTTTCTCAAGAGGCCGGGTGGCGTAGAAGTTCAGGTGACGGCTCATAGTTTCAATCATCTTCAGAGTCAGAATTGACTGCGCATGTAGAATAGGAAGATGTATGAAACTGGGAGGAAATGTATGGAAGAGACAAGGCACAGAGTTTGAAATCCCAAACAGGTGATTTTTTTTTTACTTACAGGGCAGATTGGACTGGACTTGTCAACAAGCATATCAATCTTGGACCCAGACATAGATGACCTATCGAATACCGATAGTAGAAAGTTGAAACAACTAGTTCGTCCAAGCGGCTCCAGTTGGGCATAACGCCTTCGACGACCACCTTCAGTCGTTGTGGGAATAAGTCTTCCTTCAGATTTCTAATAGCAGGACTCATCATGCTCCTCTATCAATAGGTGCAAGATACCTACCTTTTAGGGTTCCATACAATTCTTACCTCTTTTTTTTTTTCAGTTTGGGATCCATTCAAAATCGGACTATTGCTTTTTAAGCTCAAGGTTACTTTGGTTCATGCCCCAGTTTGGGGTTCAGTGGATTCATCAATGGACCGCTTCTAGTTGGGTTCATAATCAATTTAGCCTGTGCCCCATCTTAGGGATCAAGGGGTATCGCCATGGCACTGCACCATTTTGAGTCCAAGATTGGACTAATTTATGCCTTGGCTTGGGGGGTTCAATGGATTTCTTCATTAGACCACTCTCAATTTGGGTCTAAGGTCAATTTGGTCTATGCCCCAGTTTAGGACATAATGGCTTTCCTCATTAGACCGCATTCAATTTGGGTCCAAGGTCAATCTGGTTCATGCCCCACTTAGGGCTCAGGGCTTCATCATTGGACCATTCCCTAGCCGTGATTCTGGTTCTTATCCTAGCTTGGGGCACATTAGATCTCATCTTTGGTCTACCCTACTGCTCGGGAAATTCCATTCCCTCTCTTTAAATAATGAGAAATGTGAGGGTAACTCTTCGGATTCTAGCATTTCCTTGGCCAATGGGGCAGAAATGGCCATGATGGGATAGCACTATTATAGCTGAAGGTTCATGGTCTCTTGATGATTCCAGAATTTAGAATTGATCTTTACTGACAGGCAATGAGGAATGATTCTCATTCACCAGTCCTGACGAGCTATCCTAACTTGTAGCACTGGGCTATGATAGACATGGATCGGGCTCTAATTGATAGAGCTAGAGATTGATTTTGAATCGGTCTCCGTTTGATAGAGACAAGATTGAATTTGAATTGGTCTCTGATTGATAGAGACAAAGTTGACTTTGAATTGGTCTCTGATTGATAGAGACAGAATTGACTTTAAATTGGTCTCTGATTGATAGAGATAAAGATTGACTTTGAATTGGTCTCTGATTGATAGAGATCAAGATTAACTTTGAATTGGTCTCTGATTGATAGAGATGAAGATTGATTTTGAATTGGTCTCTGATTGATAGAGATCAAGATTGATTTTGAATTGGTCTCTGATTGATAGAGATCAAGATTGATTTTGAATTGATCTTTGATTGATAGAGATCAAGATTGATTTTGAATTGATCTCTGATTGATAGAGATCAAGATTGACAGTTGAATTGGTCTCTGATTGATAGAGATCAAGATTGATTTTGAATTGGTCTCTGATTGATAGAGATCAAGATTGATTTTGAATTGGTCTTTGATTGATGGAGATCAAAATTGACTTTGAATTGGTCTCTGATTGATAGAGATTAAGATTGACTTTGAATTGATCTCTGATTGATAGAGATCAAGATTGAATTTGAATTGGTCTCTGATTGATAGAGATAAAGATTGACTTTGATTTGGTCTCCGATTGATAGAGATCAAGATTGACTTTAAATTGGTCTCTGATTGATAGAGATCAAAATTGACTTTAAATTGATCTCTAATTAGTAGAGATCAAAATTGACTTTGAATTGATCTTTGATTGATAAAGATCAAAATTGACTTTAAATTGGTCTCTAATTGATAGAGATCAAGATTGACTTTGAATTGATCTCTGATTGATAGAGATCAAGTTTGATAGTCATGGACTGTGCTCTAATTGCTAGAGACAAGGATTGCTTGAGTTGGGCTCCGATTGATAGAGGCCAAGGATGACAATCATGGATTGGACTCTAATTGCTAGAGATGATGAATTGACTAAAATTCTCTTTGATTCCTTTATGAAGTGGAACATGGACCAAAGGTAATGATTGAACAAGCCTAGAGGCTAACTCATGCTCACATTGAGTTCATATGAATGGAACCTTTCTTAGTTCCGACATGAATCGGAACCTGAACTGGAGTTGACTGTTGGACAAGCCTAGGGGCTAATTAAATTCAAATGAATGGAACTCTTCTTAGTTCCAACATGAATCAGAACCCTAACCAAAGTTGATGGTTGGTTAATGGAACTTTTCTTAGTTCCAACTTGAATCAGAACCCTAACCAAAGTTGATGGTTGGATAAGCCTAGTGGCTAATTGAATTTAGATGAATGAAACTTTTTCTAGTTCCGACATGAATCGGAACCCTAACCAAAATTGATGGTTGGATAAGCCTAGTGGCTAATTGAATTAAGATGAATGGAACATTTCTTAGTTCTTGACATGAATCAGAACCCTAATCAAAGATGATGGTTAGATAAGCCTAGTGGCTAATTGAATTCAGATGAATGAAATTTTTTCTAGTTTCGACATGAACCGAAACCCTAACCAAAATTGATGGTTGGATAAGCCTAGTGGCTAATTGAATTAAGATGAATGGTACTTTTCCTAGTTCCTGACATGAATCAGAATCCTAACCAAAGTTGATGGTTGGATAAGCCTAGTGGCTAATTGAATTCAGATGAATGAAACTTTTCCTTGTTCCAACATGAACCAGAACCTAAATAGGAGGTGAAAGGTGAAAAAAGCCTAGGGACCGAATGCCTCCTCCATTTTAACATGATCTAGGAGTGATGATTGAACCTTCCTAGGGGTTAAAGCCTTCTTCAGTTCTGAGATGAACTAGAAATGGTGGTTGAATCTGGGGTTGAATATTTTTTTGGTTCTGAGATGAACTGGATGTGATTGAATCTGCCTAGGGGCTGAATCTTTCCTTAATTCTGGATAACTGAAATGATGATTGGACCTGCCTAGGGGCTGAACCTTTCTTCAGTTCTGAGATGAACCAGAAATGGTGGTTGAATCTGAGGTTGAATATTTCCTTGTTTCTGAGATGAACTGGATGTGATTGAATCTGCCTAGGGGCTGAATCTTTCTTTAATTCTGGATGAACCAAAATGATGATTGGACCTGCCTAAGGGCTGAATCTTTCCTTAATTCAAAGGTGAATAGGGAATAATGATTGGATTTGCCTAGGGGCTGAATCTTTCCTTAATTCAGAGATGAATCGGGAACAATAATTGGATTTGCCTAGGGGCTGATCTTTCCTTCATTCAAAGGTGAATCAAGAACGATAATTGGATTTGCATAGGGGCTGAATCTTTCCTTAATTCAAAGGTGAATCAAGAACTATGATTGGATTTTCCTAAGGGCTGAATCTTTCCTTAATTCTGAGGTACATTGAGAACTATGATTGGATTTGCCTAGGGACTGAATCTTTCCTTAATTCTGAGATGCATTGAGAACTATGATTGGATTTGCCTTGGGGCTGAATCTTTCATTTTTCTTTTAAAATTTGATGTTCAATCAAGATCTAGATTCATTTAGTAAGATAATATGGATGGATCTCAAGGTGGGAGATCAAGACAATTTCTTAGTTGTAGGGGCCTCTCACCCTAAAAGGGTGGATATGGTTGCAGATTGATTTCTTTTCCAAAGGCATTGTAACCCAATGGAAAAATATCAAGATTCTAGACATCTAGAGGAGTAGAAGTCACATGCACAATCAAGGATGACTCAACCAAACAAGAGTTAGATCCCTCATAAGGGCGATTGGGTAAACATTATCCAAGTCAATTTAATTGAATTTGATTAAGCCATGTGTTCAGTCTTGGGACCTCATGATTCCAAAATAGATAATCAGTGGTACCAAGGTCTGGCCAATTGGATTACCGAATTCGATGAAATTGAAATGAATATATTAATCCGTCCTCCTTATTAGGGATGGTTAACAAAAGCGGTTCATGATTGAAAAAACCGGTAAATTTCTACTTCATCATAGTATCTATACCATGACGAAGATTTTTCGATCGTTTTTGAGATTGATGTATCAATATTGAACGGTCAACACAATGAGTTTTGTACGATGGAGGGCATGTACAGACCGCCCACACTAATGTGTATGCGGGTATACGTAACCCTCACGTTCCCAACAAGTGAGAGACAAGAATACTCAAGTGTGGATCCAAACATATTGACAAGTCAAGGACAAAAATGGGCAGAACTTCGACGTCTCGGATGTAAATATTATGATCGAGTGGATTTTACCATGTTGGTTCAAAAATGGACAAAAAATAATATACATGTGGCTCAAACTGGGTTAGGACAGAAAAGGCCACCTTGACGAGGATGGGGTAACCTATCACCGAATGCTCGATGAATAATGGGCCCCCAATCCCTTTATATACTATGTTGCAAGGATCCAAGTGACGTGGAGTAGCATAACGCATTCCCAGGCGGACCCAAGAAACGCCCGTTAGAGGCTGCTCGCTGGTCATAGTCTCACAAAGTATAGGCCAAGGCTGTGTGTTTCGCCTAGCGGGTTGCCCCATATGCATGGGACCCGGTTCGGCTACTCGCACGAATGTGTGACTGAACCCATTCCCCCCAAAGCAATAATATACAAGCATAAATATGGTATCCTAAAATCCAGCATCCAATTCACACAAGGAAAGTTTTCATTTAGGAGTTTGACATTTATATCGCTAGTGAAGTCGCCATTGTGAGGACAAAGATTGAAATCTTTAGAAGAATCCGCGTAGTTCGGGGTAATAACCCATTCTGGGTTAGAAAGTGAGAACCTGTTCTAGGTTTGGGATTGAGAACCTATTCTAGGTTTAGGGTTTAGAAACTATTCTAGGTTTAGGGTTTGCCAATGGGCAAAATCGTCTTAAATCACCCTTTTCATCCTGAATTCCAATTTTGGAAAGTTTGGCAAGGCATTCTCTTTTTTTATTAAGATTTTTATCATTCCCATTATGCCCTTCCCAAGAATGTGGGTGCCAAAATGCACGTCCCCACACCTAGATTGTGTTCTAGAAGTGTGCATATATGGCAGTTCGACTAGGGTGTTGCATAAAATAAGTTATTGCCAAAAAAAAGAATATTCGATCTAAATATGGCACATAAAACATTTATGACAAGAAATTCACATACAGTAAGATTGTTTAAAAAATCTTTCAAATATGGCATGTATTGCAAATAAGGCAAGAGCCTATATGGCATGATCTAGTATACTATCTTCTAAGCATGACAAGACCCTAATTGTTATTTTCTTTTCATATTTAGGGTTTTCTACCCTAATTTTTATTTTCTTTCCATTTTTTTAGGGTTTTCTACCCTAATTGCTATTTTCTTTCCATTTTAGGGTTTTCTACCCTAATTGCTGCATTCCTTCCATTTTTTAAGGTTTTCTACCCTAATTGTTATTTTCTTTCCATTTTATGGTTTTCTACCCTAATTGCTATTTTCTTTCCATTTTAGGATTTTCTACCCTAATTGCTATTTTCTTTCCATTTTTTAAGGGTTTTCTACCCTAATTGCTATTTTCTTTCTATTTTAGGGTTTTCTATCCTAATTGCTGCATTCTTTCCATTTTTTAAGGTTTTCTACCCTAATTGTTATTTTCTTTCCATTTTAGGGTTTTCTACCCTAATTGTTATTTTCTTTCCATTTTAGGGTTTTCTACCCTAATTGTTATTTTTTTTTTATTTTTTAGGGTTTTCTACCCTTATTGCTGTTCTTTCCATTTTAGGGTTTTCTACCCTAATTGTTATTTTTTTTTTCATTTTTTAGGGTTTTCTACCCATATTGCTGTTCTTTTCGTTTTTAGGGTTTTCTACCCTAATTGTTATGTTCTTTCCACTTTATAGGGTTTTCTACCCTAATTGATGTTCTTTCCGTTTTTAGGGTTTTCTACCCTAATTGTTATTTTCTTTCAATTTTTTAGGGTTTTCTACCCTAATTGTTGTTCTTTCCATTTTTAGGGTTTTCTACCCTAATTATGGCAATAAGCATCCAACTATGGCAATGAACATCCAAACATGGCAGTGTATCTAAAAAAAACACTCATGATGAAAAATTCAATGGTATAAATCACTATTGATGGTAATCTAACCGTTTAGATGCATTGAAATCAACCATGATGATAATCTAATGGTTTAGATGCATTAAAACATTCATAGTGAAGATCCAACGGTTCAAATTCATTTAAGACACTCATAATGAAGATCCATTGGTTTGGATCAAGCATCAACATATCTAAGATCAATGGTCCAGATTTGCTAATTCAAACATCCAAGATCAATGACCCGATTTTATCATTAAAGCATCCATGATCGATGACCAAATTTTATCTCATAAAAATTCATAATCAGAGGCCATGATCAATCACTTAAGGAAAATTTAAATCAAAGGCTAGATCAATCACCTTAAGATTTCGAATCATATGGCTCACAATTGATCAAATTAACATTCATTCATTATCAATGACTCAAATTAAATTTAACATTACATCCTTATCAGATTAACATCAATGGCTCAAATCATATGACCATTTCATGGCATCATATGATCAAACAAAAATAATCATCCAAAAACTCAATTTCATGGGAGAGAAGATTAGGTGATAAATTTACAGATCAAGGGGGATTGCAATGGATATGGAGTAGCAAATTGGGATAATGGCTGCAAGTGATAGGATGTTACAGTGGTACACCGAATCAGGTAAGTGAATGGTGGCATTGATAATAAAAAGAATGAAAGAGGAGAGGGTTTACCTGGTTTACAGATCCCTGAACTTTCTGCTCTTCTTCTTCTCCCTTTCTTTTCTTTCAAAATCGAGCCCAAAAGAAAAATCCTCATTCACGTTTTTTTTCCTGTTTTCTCTCTCTTCTTCCCTTTCTTTTCTCTCAAAATCGAGCCCAAAAGAAAAAATCCTCCTCCCTCACGTCTCTTCCTTTTCTTTTATTCTCTTTTAGAAATCCAAAAAATCTTTTTTTGATTATCTCAATGTCCCCCTCTCTTTTCACGTCTCCCTCTCCCCTCTTTTTTTTTTCCTTTTTTTTCTCCAAAAAATCTTTTGGATTATCTCAATCTCCCTCTCTCTTTCACGTCTCCTCCCTCTTTCTTCCTTTTTTTTCTCCAAAAAAATATTTTGGATTATCTCAATCTCCCTCTCTCTTTCACGTCTCTTCTCTCCCCTCTTTCTTTCCTTTTTTTTTTCTCCAAAAAATCTTTTGGAGTATCTCAATCTCCCTCTCTCTTTCACGTCTCCTCTCTCCCCTCTTTTTTCTTTTTTTTTCTCCAAAAAAATCTTTTGGATTATCTCAATATCCCTCTCTCTTTCACTTCTTTCTCCCCTTCTCTTTTTTTCCTTTTTTTTTCAAAATATTTTGGATTTTATCATTTATATATAATAATATATAATATATATATATATATATATATACACATATATTTAATAACATACATATATATATATGAGTGACTTCATTAAGCCAGAAATCACATTTAGTAAATTTTGCGTAAAGCTTCTCTTTTTTTAGTTGCTGCAAAGCGGTTTTTAGATTTGTGATATGAGTTTCTTTGTCCTTGGAGTAGATTAGTATGTCGTCAATAAATACAATAACTGACGTATCCAACATATCATGGAATACTCAATTCATGAGTTCCATAAAAGTTGCAGGTGCATTAGTCAATCCAAAAGACATAACTAAAAATTCATAATGTCCATATCTGGTTCTGAATGCTATCTTCGGAATATCACCTTTTTAATCTTTAACTGATGGTATCCTGATCGAAGATCAATTTTGGAGAACACTTTGGCAGCTTGCAACTGATCGAACAAGTCATCGATCCTAGGCAACGGATACCGATTCTTGATTGTAAGCTTATTCAATTCCCGATAGTCTATATACAGTCGAATGCTACTGTTCTTTTTTTTCACGAACAATACTGGCGCTTCTCATGGTGATATGCTGGGTCTGATATAACCCTTGTCCAGTAACTCTTGTAATTGTACCTTCAGTTCCTTCAGTTTAGTAGGAGCCATTCGATAGGGTGCTTTCGATATTGGTGCGGCTCCAGGTATAAGATCTAAAACGAACTCTGTCGCTCTGTCAGTTGGTAGTCCTGGTAATCTCAGGAAATACATCTAAAAATTCACGCACAACTTTAATATCTTCCATTCGTGGTGCATCCTTGGTGAGGTCGACCAAAAATACTAGATACCCAATTCCTCATTTCTTGAGGCATTTTCTAGCCTTTAATGCAGATAGAATGAGTTTTCATTTACGGGGAAGTTTTGTTCCCGCAAAACTAAACTCTGCTCCTTCTTTGTCTTTAAATGTCATTTTTTTTTTCGCATATAATAGGTTTGCAGAGTACCGAGCTAACCAATCCATTCCCAAGATTTAACTTCTTTCCAAAAGACACAGATATAAAAGAATGAGTAGCTCCATAGTCAAAGAGTACTCTGGTTGGTAAGCCATTAATAGGTACGATACCTATGATTTGATTTAATTTAATTTAGTCTACATGCTCACAAAAGGTAGTACAAAATGAAAAGTTTAAGTCATACTTGGACCACATCAGGCGATGCGACAGCATCCTCAGAAGTAACTGCATAAACTTTTCCTTGCTGTAACAGCTTCCTTGGCTTGGGACACTTTCTTGAATAATGTCCTACTTGATCACAATTGACACATTTAACTCCAGCGCTACTTTGCTTTTGTAGAGGTGGGGCTATTGGGGTAGTCATGGCTGCAGTATTAAAGCCTTGAGTACGGAAGGGTTTGAATGTCTTGGTGTTCCCTCCATTATATGTATTTCCATTAGGCCTTTTAATGCCCCTGTTCTGAGCAAGGTAGCTTTCCCTCTGGCTCGATTCCAATAATCAAGCAATCTGTACTACTTCATTATAAATCTTATTTTCCAATCCCAATACATGCTCACGGATACTTCTCCTAAGTTCCATGACGAACCTTTGGTTTTGGTATTTTCCTCCTGCATACTAAAGGGAGCGAAGAAAAATAGTTCTTCATAACGCTATTGATATATGTCTATAGTCATTTGTCCCTGATACAGACTCAGAAACTCCTTTTCCATTTGATCTCTAAAACTCCTTGGAAAATACTTCTCGAAGAAAGCTTCTCTATAAATGGCCCATGTCAATTGGGAGTGCTTTGTTAACAGATAACTTCTAGTTGATTTCCACCAGTGGTGTGCGTCACCTTTCAACATAAATATGGCACATAATACCTTCTCTTCTTTTACAGTCATCATCATGAAATTTCTTTCCATTCGTCGATCTAGTGAGCTGGCTACAACGGATCTGATGGTTTGCCTTTGAATTCCTTCGGCTTCAACTTCAGGAAATGCTCGATTAGTCTGGAGTGATCAAGCTGATACTGTGCATATGCCCCATACATAGGTAGTTGGTACTGATAATTACCTTGGTTATACCAGCCTTGCGGTGCTTCAGGGTTTGGCACTTGGCCTTGTACTACTGGTGTTTGCAGTGCTTGGGGTACAGTATTACTACCACCAGGTGCCGTACTTGCTTGCCCTGCACGTAGAGATGTTGTGTTTGCAACTGGAAAAACAATTCCCATAGCATCATGCATGTTGGCTTGCATTTGCTGTATATGCTGCATTTGTTGTGCCAAATTCATCACCGCAATAGCCAAATCCGTAGGTGGTGCAGGTAAGTTGGTTGGGTTGGCTTGGGTGTGCACATTGTGAGGCGCAGCAGATTGAGTTCCAATATTTCCTTCCTGTCCTTGTTGACCTTCATTGTCATTGGTCTCCATAGGTGGTGGAGATGGGTTGACATTCTGTCTCCTTTTATTTACTCTATGGCCAGCCATTTCCTGTTTTCGGCGGTGGTAGTGACTGAAAATCAAGGAAACATACGAGGCAAGAATAATATACGTTAATTTCATGTTAATTTCCAAATAAACAAGGCAAAGTTTCAATTTTTAAAGTCATTAAGTCAAAATAGGGCATTTTCATCGTGGGGTCGCATTTTTGGTCGAATTCTGCGACCACACGACACCAAATTAGGTTTTTAAAATCTGATTTCGAGCAATTTTCTTATTTTCACTTTTATCTTCTACTATTCACAACTCAACTCGCCACCACTGAGTTGCTACAGTGTCAACGGTACGAATTTGGTGATTCTTTCATCGATCTACGACCTACATTCCATTCCTTTTGGTATGTTTCCTATTCTTTCTCCTTTTTAAGCTTTCATACCTAGGTTTTGCTCCATTTATACAGTTTTCTTCAAATTAATATTTTTTTACTATAAAAATTTGATTTTTATTGGGGGTTATTGCTATTGGCCACCCAATGGGTGAAAGCCCTCAAGAAAATTCGAGTTTCATCGGTTAGTTTAATAGAAACTTGAAATTCTCATTTTTGACCTAATTTTGGGGTTTTTCCTCAATTGTCAAAATTTCTTCAAATTCGACTTACCTAGTTTAAATTTCTAATTGTATAAGCCTTGCAGGATGGTTTGGGACCTATGTAAGTCCTCCTGCCCAAATGTTTGGGTGAAAAGAGAGGCTTTTGGCCAATAATGTCGTCATAGTGCCAAAATTTTGAATTTTTACTATATTTTATATGTTGCTTGTTGGTCTATGCCCTTGTAGACAACATGGCTCGCACTAAAGTCCCCAGAGTTCACGATCCCCCTCACTTCAGGTCCATTGAAACAGAGGCACAGTATCCCTGGTACGAGTGCGAAAAGGTGGAAGGGGGTCGTTGTGTCAACTTGGCTAGCCTAGCCTTATTTGATGTGGAGGGAGCATTTGGTGATATGGGCTGACTCTCTGTGATTCTGTATGAGCGTTGCACCTGTCATGAGTTGTTGAAACAGTTTTACTATTTTACTATAATTTACAGGTGGAGGGTGACCTAGAGGATATAAATAGGGGCAGAGAGCTCAGGATCACCAGTTTTGTTAAAGGGGTAAAGGTCTCATTTAACTACCAGGAGTTGGCTGATATCCTGGGTATCTCAAATGACGGTCCTTTGGTATACTGTGCTCCCATGGAACCCCAGTTCCTATGAGTGTGAATGCGCATAGAAATAGATAACCAGATTCTTCAGGATGATCGTTGGTAGATGAAGGCAATTAACCTACGTCCAGAGCCCCAAGTGTATTGCAAGATCATCCAGCACAACCTAATTCCCCAGAGTGGACACTATTATAAGGTTTCACAGTTGACCCAGTACCTACTATACTGCATCTGCACTAGGCAGCCTATTTGCCTTCCTTATATCATTATCAAGACCATGCACCATGCCACGACGCTTCGTCTGGTGGGTAACCTACCCTATGGGCGTTTGATCACCACTCTACTCACTCCCCTGCAGGTAGACTTGGTCGATGAGAGGATTTACGATGACACTTTTTCTACTGACCTTGACTGGGAGGCCATCTGCATGATGGGGATACGAGATGTGCAGGTCAGTGACAAGGAGAGAAACGCTATGAGACGTCCTCTCACTCGGGTAGCGGCAGCAGATGTAGAGGCTGCTGCAGCAGCAGCAGCACAGGTATCAGTAGAGACACACAAGAGTGATGATGAGGAAGATGATGATCGGATGTACATGGATGTGGATGCCATACCTCCTCCATCACCACATCATTCCATTGGAGCTGGCCCTTTTCGAGCTCCTTCTAAATCTGCTGGTCCTTCGAGCCCACCACCAGATGACATGGTGGGACTGCTACGTGGGATTCGGGAGGCTCAGCGTACCAAGGATCAGTAGTTAGCAGATCTGGCAGCTAGTCTCCAGGTGACCGAGACTCAGGTGGCCTGGCTTATGAGAGTATATGTTGAGGACTATGATCGAGATTGTGATGCACCTCCTCCTCCAGCACCCCAGCTTCATGATACTATTTATTTCCTTTTCCTTTTATATTACAGAGTAACTATCAGGGTTGTGGGCCGTACTCAGATTCGGTCGTACAATTTTTTTATATATATAAAATTGATTTTCCATTTACATATGTACATTATTCTCTTTCATAGTTTATATCTCATACAACACAGGTGCTTATGGTGTGTTCTTATTACAGCTTTTAATTTTTATCCTAACTCAGTTCACAACCGTTGTGGTAGTATTTTGGTTTAATAGAGCAGAGCCTGAGAGCTCTGATACCAAGTTGTCACACCTAATTCTGAACCAACCAGCATGGTGTGATGAACAGTCAATAGACCAACGGTTCAACTAGGATCTCGTATAGGCCGTGCCCATTCGATTAAACCAGATACATCCCGTAAGCAAATTCAGAGTAAATAAACGATAGCGGAAGTCTTTAATACTAATGAACTGAGTATCTGACAGTGATAACATAATTAAGTATCCAATTATCTCCAATATACCTCAAGACATAAAATAAAATAAAATAATCAATTACATGTTCTCATAACTAAACAACTAAGTTAATAAAAAACACATGAGTTGTACTTGCATGACGAATCATGCGCATCTTCTTCAGCTTCTACGTCCATCATAGCAACGTGTCCATACGTCAACGCATTCATATATTCTTCAGTAGTAGGACCTGTATCAAGAACTAAAAAATATTCGACGTCAAAAGGGTGAGCACACATCACGGCTCAGTAAGCAAACAAAATAATGCAACAAACATATGCATGCATTTAATTCATATCTTTGGTCTGATTTGTAATTTTGCATTGTGTTATAGAAAGGTTTGGTAGCCGCTGCACCTCTATACACGAGTGTGTGAATCCGCCCAATGGATCAAATACCATTGTCGTCCCACATGCACCCACCATGGAATAGAGATAGAACTAAAGTGTCTAGATTAAATACTGCCAACACTTCCCCTGATGCCCTATCCATACTAATACGTAAGTCCCTAATAGAGAGGGCTTGCAAACTGGGCTCGCAACTAACCAATCATAATGTCAAACAGTGTATCCAAGGCCTCACCCAAGCATCCCTGAATACATCCATAGAGATAGAGCTAAGGGCCCCCGATAGAGTTAGAGATCACACTATCCGAGACCACCTCCCCTGATGCCCTGCGACGTAATAGTTCTGCTAAGATAATGACGATACGACGATGTTAGTGGGCAAGACTTGAGTAGAGATAGAGCAAGAGTTTGGTGATGAGGTCAAAGACCACCATGCCACGTCTTCCCCCTGATGCTCCACTCGCATCCAACACACCAACCACACATATACATTCACATGCCTATTACTAACATCATCGTCATCATCATGTTATAAATAAATAGAATTAAATATGCATGAACAGTAATAGCAGGAATATTGGATAACGTGTGAGATGCACATTACAAGCATACATGCATAGAATCAAATATGGCATTAGACTCAATAAAGTAAACGGTTTACTATTATCCAATTAGTTTAGGTCTTGTTCTCTTACCTTTGATCATTGGTTGTTTATTTTTTAAGCTTTGTAAATCACTTTTGGACCACTTAGAAACCTAATATATTTATGGATTATAAGTTAGAGTCCATATTCATTAATTACAGTGTTTAAATGTCCCATCTGGAACCAATCAGACCTCCAGAAGCTGAGTGGTTGTAGGTGTGGCTGCACCTGTGGTCTCAATTTCTGCGACCATAGGGTGTGTGGTCGATACGTATGGTTGCATATCATGCGACCACACACATGCGACCACACCCTCCCTGAATACTTCCCGAGGGCGTATGGTCGACTCATGTGCCTCGTGGGGTCGACCATAATTGTGACACACGAGTGTTTGGTCGACTTTCATTTTCAGTCTAACCCCTTCATGATTTGATTCCTTGAACTATCACTAGGGTCCTTCCTATGATTGATCTATGGCCTGAATTTCATATTTTTTACAATTATCTAGTCCAACCTACTCTTCATATGGATTTGCTTTGAGTTTCCGTCTATGGGTCTCATGGTTGAGATCCTACTTTGAATCAATACTTCCTTCATGATCTATTCTAGGCATTCAACTAATGTAGGGGATGTTTTCATACCTTAAATTTGTAGAATCAGAGCTCTCTTTGAAATTCCTTCTCTTAGTGTTCCTCTTCAATTTTTCTTTTCTTTCTCCTCTCTTTTTCTCTCTTTTAGTTTGAGTTCTAAAAGAATGAAAGAAGCTAAGGGACATCTTATATATAGAGGAAAACCCTCGATATAGAGTCCTACTTTGATTAGGAAAGAACCCCTTCAGATTAGGAAGGTTACCTAATTTTGGAGTTAATTATACCATCGTGTGGTCGCACGTGGATCGCAGGAACCATCGACCACATGTCCCAGACTCTAGTGGTCTCATTATTCTGAGGTGTGGTCGACCACACCTGTTTAGGTATGCGACCACATGTCTCAATTAGATGATTTATGATTCAAATTACATACCTAGCCTTGTGGTTTCTTCACGCACTTGGTCCGCTTGGTCCGACCATGAGAGGAAGACCTGATACAAGGTGGAAAGACCGGGTTAGTACGATACGGGTCTTACAGTCAAGCTACAACCAAAATTATTGTCTCCCCACATCATTCACTATGAGAGAGAGATAGAGCTAGAGCCCAATGGTAGGCTACAACCAAACATCAGCACCTCCTGATACCATTTCTCATACCAGCACATATACCCCTTGTAAGACCCCCATTTTGGCCTATTTCTTATTAAGGGCATTTTTTTCATTTTAGGTAATGTTAGAATGTCCCTATCATTTTAGGTTATTATGAAAAAAATAATGGAAAAAATCATTAAAAACAGAAAAAAAAATCTAAAAATGCAAAAAAAAGGAAAAAAAATGTTGATTTAGTTTGGGTTTGGGCTAGGTTTAGATTAGGTGTCAATAGGTACTAGGCTAATGGGCTTGGGTTTGGGTTTAGGATATTGATTAGGTAATAGGTTTTTTTTATTTTTTTTATTTTTTTATATATATAGTAATTTAGATTTGGTTATCTGGAAATAAAACCAAGTTGAGGGCATCTTGGTCTTTGGATAAGGGGTTAGAAAAACCCTAGAAAAATTGTAAAGAGCAGGGTTCGTCATTCTGATTGGAGAGGAAAGAAAGGCGATAGCAAGGGGTGAGAGAAATGAGTGGGAAGTAAGGAGAAATGAAAGGGGACTGAGGGCAACTACAACTCTAAATAAGAGAGGAAAAGAAAGCCACGACCAGAAAGAAGGGAAGAAGAAGGCGGCATCAGGGAGAGATTAGAGAAAGTAGAAGTGGCGGTGCTACTCTAAGAAGAAGTGAGCAAGGAGAAGAAATGAACTATTGAGGCATGGTGGCTATCGAAAGAGGAAAAGAGTGACTGAGAGAGAGCAGAAAAAATAGGAAGAAGATGGGATTCGGTGGTTGCAGAAGTAGGGGTTTGAGAGAGAGACGGCTGGGAGAGTGAGAAAAATAAGGAGAATGAAAAGAAAACAGCAGCCGTGAAGGTGAGAACAAGGAGAGAGAGGTAGGGGTTCATGGCTGCGGTAAGGAGGAAGAAGAGCGGCTGAAACTTGAAAATCTGATCGATTGTATCTATTGACTCTGCAGCAGACTCCATTAATTCTTGACCAGGTGAGTTCCTCTCTCTTATCTGTGGTTTATCTTTCATTTTCACCTGCATGTTGAACCTCCCCCATACACTTGTAATCCTGTTTCTTTTCTATTTTCTTTTTCTTCGATCCCCTCTATGCTATTGATTTCGTTAGATTAGGTGTCTTATTTGGGTTGTTCCTCTAGTTTGGGTTGTTTGGCTTGGATTCGGTCCAATTGAAAGGTTTGTTGCTCTAAGTAGGTAGGATTCAGTTGGGACTTGTTTTTTTTGTTTTTATTTTATTTTATTATTCTTATATGTTAGTTCTCCAATGGATTTTCGTTGGGACAGGTTAAAAACAGAATAAAGTAGTGGGGTTTGGGGCTATAGAGTAGTTCAGGGGGTTTGGTTTGGCAAGATGAATAGTTGGTTTTGTCATTTGTTCTGTACTTGCTTACTGATTCATTCAGTTTATATGCATTAGCCCACTATTGCATTTATAAATCTGAATATCTTTTTGTCATGTGGCTTTGCATTGTGTCATCATTTCCCTCTCATTATTATATCAATTTCATCTATGTTCTGACATTTTTGTTTTCCTTATTCCTGAACCGATTACTCTGATGTTAAATTAATGGAACCCTATTACTCTGAGAGTGCCTTGAAAGCTGTTTAGACTTCAATTTCAGTGGCTGATCTCATTATATACTTGGACATATTTGTTAGAGTACTTAATTTTATCCATGATTCATATATTGTGTTGATCTATATTTAATGCTTCGACTCAGACCAACTTTAATGGAATTGGTTCTCTCCGTGGTGGGTTGATTTGGTTCAGCTCCATAATGGGCTTGGTGTAATTGTTATGGGCCTGGTTTGATTGATTTATACCATAGGCTTAAACTTAATTCAGCCCATACACTAGGTTCAACCAATGTACTTGGTTTGGTTTTAAAGTACTTAGCTTGGTTTAAAGTACTTGGTTTGGTTTAATTGCTTGCTTCGATCATATGCTTGGCTGACTTCCCCATGTGTTTAATTTGATATGATCACAGGCTTAGTTAGTCACATCCATACTTAGTCATTGCATGTATCCCCACCCACAAGTGATGTATCTCTCGCTTCATGTTGGTAATAGCTTAATGTGAGAGTCCCCTCCCCCAGTGGTGTGAAACCTTAGGGTGACTCCAATGAGTCCATTCTTGTCGGGATTTCCAAATTCCATGCCGATTAGGGTGGGCCCTGCCTAGGCCATAGGCCCGCTCTACCATTAGGGTTCGTCACATAATTATTTTCCCCCCTCTCAAAGAAAAATATCAAAAAAGGGAGAGAAAAGGAAAAAAATACAAAAGAAGGTGTCATGTTTGCATGTTTTCAAGCGATGGTTGGGATCATGTCTGATCTCCAACCTAGCCATTATCCAATTTTGTCAGTAGCCTGAGGGCATTTTTCCTCCCATGTTTGGGAGTTGGTCTGCGGACCAGTCGTTTCCAAGATGTTAGTTCACCCTTGCCGAGTGTAGGGAGTTGAGGTTCGAGCACCTCTTCAGTAATGCCATGTGGGGTCCAACAACCCGTTAACTATTGGGAACTACGTTTGACCTGATTCTCTAATGAGATACGTAGACAGCGGGAAGTGGAGAGAACTCTGAGTAGTTCACCGTTCGCGCACAGTCACACGTGCTTCCTTTATGAAGGGAGCACCTCACACACAACCACAACCCCCGCACGAACTACGTTTGGCCTGATTCCCTCCGTACAGGGTTATGTAGGCAGCTTGATCTTGAGCTCGGTCATCCATTATCTGTTGTATTTCCTGTGTTATTCATTCTTTTAATTCATTATTTGTTTATTCATGATTATTTTTTTTATCCATTCATTTGTTAATTGATACATTTATTGTCTGTTGACTTGTATTTTATTCTTCAAATCTATGTAGCGGCACCCTAAGTTAGAACAACTTAGAAACTTGGTCTAGGGTTCCCCATTTGCCAAGTTAGGCTAAATTAAACGACCTGAACATACATAAGTTTCAAGAATGTAGGAAATGATAGGACAAAAGAAGACCGGTCCATTGACCGGGCGAGTTGGGTGTTTAACACCTTCCCAACTCTTAACTTGACACTTACCCTTTTCTGGTAAGACTAGAAGCCAATCCATTGAGCATGAGTCATAGTGTCTCTCCAAGTGAGAAACCATTTATAGGTCCTAGACCTTATCTAGGTGGCGACTCCATATTTTCACCGTCTATTGGCATGGATGGATAAGAGTAACCAAGGCGAGAGCCTATTTTGATTTCGTGAAGGATCAGATATGAAAATCCGTTGTCCTCACAGTGGCGTCTCCGCTGGGGAGATCATGTCAGACTCAAAATCTTATCCTTTCCTTTCCTTACACTCTTGTATGTTTAGGTCGATGTATTTTGTGGGTTTACTTGATGCAAATTCTTGTATTTTAATTTCTTGTAAATACATGTATTTTAGCTTAAATGTTTACATTTCGTGTTTTCTATATATACTCGTAGCATGTTGTAAATACCTGTATGTTGTTTAGATGTAAATTCTTGTGTCTTAACATCTTGTAAATACCTATGGTTTAGTTTGTTGTAGACACTTGTATATAACACGTTGTAAATAACTGTTTTAGTTTGTTGTAAATACTTATGTTAGGTGGTTGTAAATACTTGTTTGTTAATTTCCATTTTTGCATCTTGCATTGCATTTGTGAGGATGAGATCAACCAAACCTCGTGGTTAGTTGGAACGGACCCATTATGAATATTTTGGGCAGCCCTCTGACGAAGCCACAACCTTGATCCAGTACCTTCGGGTATATAAAAGGATGCCCATACCTGCGACTCATTCCGTTTATATGGGTGATAGGTATATTTTGCATCCCGTCAAGGTAGCCTGCCAGTCCTATAACCACCTATTATGCATCATTTGACATAGAACCTACACTTAGGTCTCTACACTGACATCATCTTGGGGTACAAGAAGAATAATGCTATAGACTTATGTCGCCTATTACATCCAATTTGTGATAACCGAAACATGATTCGTTCTCCTTGTTGATACACTTTCATAGATGGCACAACACGTGGGTATGCGAAACTAAGCTGATCACTCGATATATTTTCGTCACCCATATGTCGTACCTTCTATGTTTGGAGTATCAACCTCGAGAGCAAACCAAGTAATTTATCATGAACTGATTATGAGATAGAAGAACTGTCCATAGTGTAAGCACCCCATTTTTGCCACCCTCGGCATAAATGAACCAATATGGCAGGTTTCTGACCTTTAACCCAAAGATTTGTGATTCTCCACTAATCCCCACAGCAGGGTCATGGGCTATTATCTGCATAGAAGCATAGGTCATAGAATTATCTTGAACGAGACCGGAATTGCTCAATTCGATATCAAATGAGGAAGATACGGCCATTTTAGTCGGATGATACATATAGGGGAGGTTTAAAAATTATTATAAATAATAATCCCGGGGGGCCTTCATGCAAATTATCCTAAGTCGGATTGTTTGAATTTCAAATCATCATATCTTGATCATCCGACATCGGATTCGAGATGATTCCAAGACCATTATTCTTCATTCATGATGTTCTACAAAGTGGACGAAAAAAATCCCTGGTAGAAGTCACCGGGGGGTCCCATGCAAACTTGTATGCAAAATGATCGTTAGAACTTCAAAGCTTCATATCTTTCCCGTTCTACATTGGATTCAGATGATTCCAAGACCATTATTCTTTATTCATGATGTTCTACAAAGTGGACGTAAAAAATCCCAGGTAGAAGTCACTAGTGGGTCCCATGCAAACTTGCATGCAAAATGATCGTTAGAACTTCGAAGCTTCATATCTTTTCTGTTCTACATCGGATTCAGACGATTCCAAGGCCATTGTTCTTCATTTGTGATGTCCTACAAAGTGGACGTGGAAAATCTCGGGTAAAAATCTCTGGAGGGTCCCATGCAAAATTACATATGAAAATGGTCATTTAATATTCAAAAATTCATATTTTGATCATTCCATATCCGAATCAGGTGATTCTCGTCTCATTATGTTCCATTTTTAGTGCTCTACAAAGTGGACGTAAAATATTTTCGGTAGAAGCCTCTAATTCCATGCGGGATGACAGCGGAAATGACGCATGAAATGACTAGGAGAAGAAACCCAGTTAATTCAAATCAATCCAGTCAAGCTAGTTTGGACTCAACCCAGTCAACCCAACTCAGTTCAAGTCAGTCCAAATCCCAATCAATTCAAGTCGGACCATCCTGGACCAGGTCCGTTTAACCCATGTGCAAGAATTTTATGATATCATATATATATCTATATATATATATATATATATATATATATATATATATATATATATATATATATATATATATATGCATTCGGTTCAATGAAAAAGAAAGAAAAGATTGAGAAGATTTGAGAGAAGGAAGAGAGAGACGGAAAGGGGAAAGAAAGGAGGGCGGTTGGAAAGAAAAGGAATAAAAAATAAAAGAAAAATCAATCAAAGAGGGGAAGATCGGAGAGAGAGGGAGAGGGTGAGAATCCGAGAATAAAAGAGGGCGGTGAAGATTGAGGAGGATCGAGAGAGAATCGAGTAGAAGATAAAAAAAAGAAAAAAAATAATAAAAAGGGGGGAGATCGAGAGAGAATCAGAGGAAGATAAAAAAAAAGAGGAAAAAATAATAATTAAAGGGGGGAGATTTGAGAGAGAAAGAAGGAAGGAGATAAGAAAAATAATAATAAAAGAGAAAGTGGAGGAGAATCCGGAGGGAGTAAGAAAGGAGAAGAAAAAGAATAAAAATAAGAAAAGGAAAAAGAATAAGAAAACGGAAAGAAGTGGAGAGAGAGAGGGAGAAGAGAGAGAGAGAGAGAGAAAGAATAAATAAAGAAAAAATCGGAAAAAGGGAGAGGGAACCGAAAGGAAAAATCGAGATGAGGAAAGGAGAGAGAGAGTGGAGGAAGAAAGGAATAAAAAAAAGAAAAGAGGAAAGAAACCGAGAAGAGAGAGAGGAAGAAAAGGAAGAAGCATGAGGTGGAGAGGAGAAGAAAAATTAGAAAATAAGGGGAGAGGACCGAGAAGAAGGAGGAGGTGGAAAGGAGAAGAAAAAAAGCAGAAAAAAAAATGGAGAAGAAGGAGGAGAAAACCGAAAGAAGGGAGAGAGAGAGAGATAGAGAGAGAGAGAGAGAGAGAGAGTGAGAGAGAGAGAGAGAGAGAGAGAGAAAGAGAGAGAGAGAAGGCGTTGAGAAGAAGAGGGAGAAATCAGAAAGAGAGGCAGTAGCGAGAAGAAGAAGAAGGAGAAGGCAACCACCGGAGGTGGCTCTGCGGTCGGGTAAGCCGCTGCCCCCATCTTCTTTTACTCCTCTTGCACGATCACCGATCCACCTTGAACCCAACCTCCATCTCCTACATGAACCACATCTGTCCACACCTGCTTCTTTAATACCACCATGCACCACCACTTAGAAAAATCTGCAGCCATTACCCGTTGTCAAACCACCAACCCAACACCCTACTGTCCCATACTCTCCACGTAACCTGCTGCAACCACTTACCTCCTCATTAACCAAATCCAACCCTTGATCCATCCCTACATCATTTATCTAATTACAGTCCTTTGATTTCCCATCAATCATCTGATCCCATATGTTTTAATTTAATGTGAAATCTGATGTGAATGTGTTTGAGTTTCATATCTATTGACCCGAATGCTTGAATTTCATGTAATCAAAATTTGATTCGAATGAGTTTGAATTTGATTAAGATTAATTCATATGATTCAATATATTTTTGAATAAATTTGATTGGTTGGGTGATGATCCTATTTTGATAATGAGATTAAGCATGTACCATGGGATGATAATTTTATTTTGATTGTGATGAAATTGAATTGATTCCATCGATTAGGTGAATATGTGATGAAAATTGAATTGATCCCATCGTAATAAAATTGAATTGATCCCATTGATTATGGGAATTTTGATGAAATTGAGTTGATCTTATCGATCATATGAATCTTGATGAATTTGATCCGATCATATGAATTTGTAATTGAATTGATCAGATCATATGGAATTTTGATTGATCCGATCATATGATTCTTGATGAAATTGAATTTGAGCCGACTGTGGAATATTGTGATGAAATTGTAATTGATCCGATCGTCTGGAATTATAATTGATTCAATTATGGCATTATGATGAAAATTGATTTGATTATGGCATTATGATGAAAATTGATCCGATTATGGTATTATGATGAAAATTGATCCGATTATAGCATTATGATGAAGATTGATTCGATTATGGCAAAAAAAAAAAATTGATCCGATTATGGCATTATGATGAAAATTGATCCGATCATATGGAATTTTGATGGAATTAAAATTGATCCGATCATATGCTTGGAATGATATGATTAAAATTGAACCATTGATCTTGGAGTTTTGATTTGATCCGTTGATCATAATTTACCTTCATTTGAGTAATCTGAATGGTTAGATTATTAATTTGAGTAATCTAAACCGTTGGATTATCTTCAAAGTGATGTAAATGGATATGAATGATTAGATTATCATGATAAGTGATCTGGACCGTTATATTATCTTTGGGAGTGGTTGAAATAATTTTGAACGGTTAGATTACCATCAATAGTGATTTATACCGTTGATTTTTTCATCATGAATATTTGTATGCTCATTGCCATAGTTGGATGCTTATTGTCATAATTAGGGTAGAAAACCCTAAAATGGAAAGAATATAACAATTAGGGTAGAAAACCCTAAAAAATAAAAATAAAATAATAATTAGGGTAGAAAACCCTAAAATGGAAAGAATGTAACAATTAGGGTAGAAAACCCTAAAAAAATAGAAATAAAATAACAAGTAGGGTAGAAAATCTTAAAATGGAAAGAATGTAACAATTAGGGTAGAAAACCCTAAAAAATAGAAATAAAATAATAACTAGGGTAGAAAACCCTAAAATGGAAAGAAAATAACAATTAAGGTAGAAAATAGCATACTAGATCATGCCATGTAGACTCTTGCCTTATTTGCAATACATGCTATATTTGAAAGATTTTTAAAGAATCTTACTGTATGTGATTTTTTTGTCATAAATGTTTTATGTGCCATATTTAGATAGAATATTCTACTTTTTGGCAATAACTTATTTTATGCAACACCCTAGTCAAACTGTCATATCTGCACACTTCTAGAAGACAATCTAGGCGTGGGGACGTGCATTTAGGCACCTACATTCTTGGGAAGGACATAATGGGAATAATAAAACCTTAATAAAGAAAGAGAATTCTTTGCCAAACCTTTCAAAATTAGAATTCAGAATGAAAAGGGTAATTTAGGACGATTTGCCCCTCGGCAAACCCTAAACCTAGAATAGGTTCTAAACCCTAAACCTAGAATAGGTTCTCAATTTTTAACCTAGAACAGGTTATCCATCCCGAACTACGTGGATTCTGATTCCTAGGGTAAACCCTAGGATACGTAGGCTATTTGGGAGAAACTCAAATTCGGATCCACACCTTAGTCCACTTGGACTATCCATAGATCCACTAGGATATTTATCCACACATTTAGTCCACTCGGACTATCCATAGATCCACTAGGATATATTCATTCACACCTTAGTCCACTCGGACTATCCATAGATCCACTAGGATATCTATCCATATTCCAACCCAAAAAGGGTTATCCACATTCCAACCCAGAATGGGTTATCCATATTTTGACCCAAATAGGGTTACCCTTAGATCCACTAGGACTATCTATCAGTCCACATGGACTATCCAAATCCTAATCCATAGGATTTCTCAACCTTTCAAGCATAAATTTCAACTTGAACAAAGAACTTAATCATGCACAAGCATAAATCACATCCATAAACTTTAATCACACCTGAACTACGATGGTGAACCTGATTTTCGGAATAATTCCATAATACGTAGGCAATCTGATGGATACAGATTCGGTTCAATGATATCAAACCCCTTGGTTTGGTTTGGCTTAGCAAATAGAGTCTAGCATAGGAAAGGTATAGGAGACCGATTTCGATCGGGCAGTTTGGGTGCCTAACCCCTTCCCATAACCGTAACCTGACGCTTACCCAATCTCTGATGGACCAGAATTCTAATCTAAGGGTCATGAGTCAATCGAAGTCTTACCTTGGGGTGAGATTTCACATTTCTAAGGTCCTAGACCTAAATCTAGGTGGCAACTTCTAAAGATTTCCATCTTTGTCCTCACACATAGTTTTGTCCCTTCTTGGTGACCTTATGCTTGCTGATCGCTTGTATTTATCTTTCAAATCAGCATATTTTCTTTGAATTTTCTAGGTCGAACCAGTTTTGTGTCTTTGGATTCTGGGACAAAAGTGTAACTTGGTAAAGGTGCATGCTGTCCATTATCCAAGGGTACAACGCCGTTTGATTCAGAAAATCCGACCAAAATATATTTGATTTGACTCATACTACAAGTGAACTAACCTTTGTTTGGTAAAGTCTCCTATAAATGGGCCTGTTTGTCTCTTCCAAATCCCAATCCAATTTCTCATTCTTCTAACTTATTGATTTTCGAGTTACAGTCAAGTCATCTAAGTCACCATATCTTCAAGAGCCGAACTGTCCTGGGTTAGAAGCCCCTATTATAGGAGACTTTTTAGGGTTGTCTATCCTCCATCAGTCCCTACACCTTTCCAAGCAGCGACAAGTTCTAAGACCATGAATCCAGACAACAGTCAGAATTCCTTAGAGGCCATGGATGCTCGAATAGCTAGAATGGAAGATATGATGATCAATCTGACTAATTTCATACAGACTCGTCTGCCACCGCCTTTGCCAATTGAACAGCCAGATCAGGGGAGCAGGATGCAGACTCCTCCCCCTAATCCTCCACATGTTCCTCCACCAGCTCATGGTGCGTATAATGGGGGAGGGGAAGTCCCATAGCGTCCACCTCTAGCAGTAGTACAGACCACTGTAGAGACTCAGGAACTGCGGAGCAAAATAGAGTTTCTGGAGTAATCTTTGAAAGGTATGAAGGGGTTCAAGAATCAGATGGTAGACACAGAAGGCCTCCTTTTCTTCCCAAAATCTCGACTTTCGGACAAGTTTAAGTGGCAAGATGAGAAGTTTGACGGGACTGGGGATCCCCGAACCCAGCTGAGGTTATTTACTGGATTGTTAAAAGGGGGCAAGAACTTTACTGATGAGCAATTAGGTCAATCCTTCCAACAGTCCCTAACGGGAAGTGCCCTTCGCTGGCTAATGAACCTAAGGCCTAGCCAAATCCGGTCATGGGCAGATATTCATAATGCTTTCATCGAGCAGTATTCATATAATACTGAGATTGAGACCACTCGAAGGCAATTGAAAACTTTGGTTCAGATGCCAGGTGAGAGCTTTACTGCCTATCTTACAAGGTGGCACAAATGTGGGACCGTCCCCCAGAGAGAGAACAGGTGGCCATAATGATGAAGGGGCTCCACAAGACATACAAGAATTGTATTTTTGGTCAGGGCATCCTTACGTTCGAGGTTCTCATTGCTGCAGCGCAACAGGTAGAAGACATTATTGCTCATGGGGAAGAGCTCCCTAGCAAGAAAGTGAAGGGTACATTTGAAGCTAGCGGTAGTAACAGCAGGAAGCCCTATTCCCCAAGACCGTTCAATCCCAATCCTACCCCTGTTTCTAAGGGTGTTGATGCAGTAGCTACCCAAGCCCCAATTGTGATCACAAGAGAAGAAAATTTTGCCCCGCCATACCCTCAGAAACAACCATGACAATTCACTGACCTTGGTATGTCGAGGACGTCGACTTTTGAGAGTTTATGCAAAGTGGGATTGTTGGCACCTCTCGAAGCAAAACCCTTGCAAAAAAAAGCCGAGATGGTTTAATCCAGCACTCTTCTATAAATACCACAATCAGGCTGGACATGATGTAGAAAATTGCCCTCGTTTGAGGCATGCCATCCAAGACCTACTCGATGCTGGGAAATTTGAGGTCAGGACAAAGTGCCCCTCTGTGGCAACCAACCCATTGCCTCACCATACAATCGGGGCCATTGAAATTGATGGAAGTCACTTTAATCCAACGAGCCTTATTAACCCGCTGAATGGTCAAGATCATCTGCCCAGAGGACGACCACAAAGCTTCGATTAGGAGAGTGACTGTTATGTCAACATGACCAGATCAGATGAAGAGTATGAGGACGAATATGAAATTTTCATGTCATAGCGAACATAGGGAGGAGTGTCAGTTGCAGAAGAAGAGGAATATGAGATCTTCATTCTCGGTCTTTCACAAAATGAGATAGCTGCGGCAAAGGAGGAGGAATATAAAGATGAGTATGAAACTTTGATCCCTCAATATTCAGGAAATGAGGTGGCCATTGCAGAAGAGTAGTATGAGATTTTTGTCCCAGGGTATTCAGTGGCAGTTGCAGAAGAAGAGGAATATGAGATCTTCATTCCCGGTCTTTTAGAAAATGAGATAGCTGCGGCAAAGGAGGAGGAATGTGAAGATGAGTACGAGACTTTGATCCCTCAATATTCAAGAAGTGAGGTGGCCATTGCAGAAGAGGAATATGAAATTTCGTCCCAGGGTATTCAGAGGAACCAATAGCAGGTGCAGGGATAGATGATCATGAAAGCTATGCCCTACAATCTCCAAGGGAGAATGTAATGAGAGTAGAAAAAACAAAGCCCATAATCATTTACATGTCTGACGAGGAGCAAGATATTGCGCAAGTAGGTGTGAATGAAGAAGAATTTGAAATCTACATCCCTGGGAGGGAGGAGTCAGTGGCAGAAACTAGATTTGGCAAGCCATATACACCAATAGCACTGAGGGCAGAAAATTTGGCACAACAAGCAAGGCAGAAAGAACAAGGACAGGGTGGCAAGCAACCAGAGCCCGAGAATGTAGTCTTGAAACAGTTGCGAAAGACCCAGGTCAATATTTCCATTTGGGGTCTCCTGATGGCAACGCTAGTTCACAGGGAAGCCGTTCTGAAATCACTGGCTAGCATCCAAGTCCCAATCACTACTGACCCTGACCATCTGGTCTCTTTAATTACTGGGTCTCAGGCGGTGAACTATAGCTAACATTTGGGGATCTGGACCTACCACCAGAAGGCAAAAGTCACAATAAAGCCTTGTACATCACAGTTGCTTGCCAGAACAACACAATCCCTTTGGTTCTAATTGACAATGGATCTGCTCGAAACATCTTTCCCCTTCAGACTTTCAAGCATTTGGGTTTCTCGGAGTTGGATTTGACAGCTCCAAAGCATGGTGTAAAAGCTTATGATAACACTAGGTGAGATGTCCGAGGTGTTCTTATTATCGGTGTCACTATTGGGCCAGCTGTCTTTGAGATTGAATTTCAAGTGGTTGATAACCTTGCCTCATTCAATATGCTGTTGGAAAGGCCATGGATACATGCAGCTGTAGTACTTGTCTCCTCCCTACATCAAAAGATCAAATTCTTGCACAAGGGTGTAACAGTTACCGTGGCGGCTGACCCAGGGGCTATCAACATGTTGGCTCCCACTGAGTCAGAAACTGGAGACGGTAACGGTCCAACCCTTGATGCTCGAATGAGTGGCTTTCAAATCAGTACCATCAATGCTACCATGGATCAAGAATCATCAGTAAAGCTTCTGTTCTTCCTCGATTCCTTAAGATGTCTTACTTCCCTAGAATGGGTTTGGGCAGAAACCAACAAGGGGTTGTCAATGCATTATCTGCTGCCATCAATGAGCATGGGTTTGGTGTGAGATATGTTCCAAATGAAGAGGACCTGAAGCTCATCAAACAGAAAAAGTGAAAGGCAGAGAGTGCTTTCATTTGGGCAGAAAGGAAGAAATACAAGAATAGTGATCGGTTCTCTAAGGCAGCAAGGTCACCCAATGGAAAGGGCAATCAAGAAGTGAAGAGAGTGCAGTTTCCAGAGGTGATAACATATGGGCAGAATGACCAACAACTAGATTCAGTTATGGCCTGTGATTATTTGCAGTGGGGCAGCCTTGATCGAGAACCAGTTTCGTACTTTTAGACCCTCAATGGATATTTTGTTAAGGAAGGAGAAGACTTCCCCTTTTGTGGATTTCCAGGGCCATGGTTTGATGAGATTACTCAGAAGCGCCTCCCAGGGTTTGAAATTTTCTTTGACTGTACACTTGACTGGGCAGGAATTAAGAGTGCTTGGAAGAAAGGTCAGATGAAAGAGCCAGTGTCTGAAGAAGAAATTGCAAACCTCAGCAACCTTTTCCAGGACAGCGTGATGACCCTCACCAGCGGCAACCTGAATGGAGTTCTGACCCCACAACAATTCATTACCCTTACTATTGGAGTCCTCCCTAACTGGAGTTATCCAGATAAGTTTATGTGTCCCAACCTGCTGCGCCAGGAAGTTGACGGGTTGGCCATGTCTGGGCCTAAGTCTGTTAGGTCTGTTGCAAGTACAGAGTCTGTCATTGATGTTGAGTCTATTGTCCCAGATAAGACCTCATCTGCTGTACTTCTTTTGGATGATATTAATGAAATGACTTCTTCCGAGTATATTGCTTCTTCCACTTCCCTTTCCCTTATTAATTCTGATTCTGATAATGATATTTGTGATGAACCCTCAAATTTTTGCAATCTCTTAAAGCTTTAAAGGAACAAAAGGCTCAACCTATCTGTGAAAACTTTAAGATGATCAATTTAGGGACAACTGAATAGCCTCGTGAAATAAAAGTTGGCATAACTCTAAATGATCCCGAGACTGCCTAGTTGTCTGATCTATTGAAAGAATTCCATGAAGCTTTCGCTTGGTCATACGACGACATGCCAGGTATTGACCCTGAAGTGGTACAACATAGAATTCCACTTTCCCCTGGTGTGAAGCCTACCAAACAGAAGTTGAGACGCCTCAGGCCCGAGTGGACATTGAAAGTTAAAGATAATATAGAGAAGCAGCTGAGTGTAGGATTTCTTGAGGTTTGCAATTACCCTGAATGGTTAGCCAATGTGGTCATTGTGTCAGTTGGTAGACTTCGTGTGTGTGTGGATTACAGAGGTTTGAATAAGGCAAGTCCTAAGGACGATTTTCCTCTACCCAAGATCGATATATTGGTGGACAATACTGCTAGACACGCCCTTCTATCTTTTATGGATGACTTCTCAGGGTACAACCAAATTAAAATGGTGCTTAAGGATAAGGAGAAAACTTCTTTCATAACCGATTAGGGAACCTACTATTATACGGTGATGCCTTTCGGTTTGAAGAATGCCGGTGCCACGTACCAAAGGATGGCCACCACGGTCCTCCATGACCTGATTCATAAAGAGGTTGAAGTTTATGTTGATGATATGATAGTGAAATCGATCAGTAGAGAGAATCATTTCCAATCCTTGAGGGTATTTTTTAAAAGAATCAAGCAGTACAATCTTAGGTTGAACCCGCAAAAGTGTGCATTTGGAGTTACTGCTAGAAAAATACTAGGATTCATGGTCAGTCAAAGGGGGATAGAGATCGACCCATCCAAAATTAAGGCCATCACAGAAATGCCTCCACCCCAAACTGAGAAGGATATTAAAGGATTTTTGGGAAGAATCCAATACATCAGTCGATTCATAGTGCATTTGACAGCCACCTGTGAACCAATCTTCAAGTTGTTGGGGAAAGATCAGCCCAAAACTTGGAATCCACAATGCCAGTTAGCCTTCGACCGAATCAAGGCATGCTTGGTGAATCTGCCAATTTTGGTGCCTCCAGAACCAGGGAGACAGACCACTGTTGCTTTATTTATCGGTTCTGAAAAACTCTATGGGATCAATGATTGCACAGCACGATTCAGATGGTTGGACAAAGCGGGTGATATATTATTTGAGTAAAAAGTTCACAGGTTATGAAGCAAACTATACACCTTTGGAGAAAACCTGTGCAGCTTTAATTTGGGTTACAAAGAGGTTGAGGCATTATATTCTCTCTTATCAGATCATCTTAATTTCACGGATGGATCCCATAAAGTACTTGTTTGAGAAGCCAACATTAACGGGAAGGTTGGCAAGATGGTTACTACTTTTGTCTGAATTTGAGATCATCTATGCCACCCAGAAGGCTATCAAAGGAAGTGTCATTGCCGAGCATTTGTCTGCCCACCTGGTGGATGATTTGAAAAATCTGGAAGATGTATTCCCGGACGAAGAGGTGGTGGTTTTCCAAGCCTAAGAAGGAGAGGTGGATCCCTGGGTGATGTTCTTTGATGGCACTACAAACCATAGAGGGTGTGGAGTTGGTGTCCTATTCATTAGTCCTGAGGGGATGTTCGTGCCCATTTCATTCCGGCTCGACTTTGAATGCACCAATAATATGGCTGAATATGAAGCTTGCATCATGGGATTAAGGGCAGCTTTGGCCATTGGAATTCAGAAGATGAAGGTGTATGGAGATTCTTCTATGGTGATCTATCAGATTAGCGAAGAATGGAAGACAATGGATGAGAAATTGAAACCATACCGACAGTATGCTGTGAGCTTGGCACCAATTCATAGAAATTAACTTTGAGTTTTCCCCAAGGGATTATAATAGATACGCCGATGCACTGGCAACATTGGCTGCAATGATCAATTTTGAGGGTAATGAGAGAATGCAACCCTTGGTGATAAAGCGAAGAACGCAACAAGCGTACTTGAAGGAGGTGAATGCCTTAACGATAGATGGGAGGCCCTGGTTTGTGCCAATAGTGGATTTTATCAGAGAAAGGAAGTATCCTCCAAAAGCTTCTTCAAGTGAGAAAAAATTCCTTAGGTAGTACGCCACTCAGTTTATTTTGCATGAAAACATTTTGTACAAGAGGTCGTATGATGGTGTGCAGCTAGTCTGTTTGGACGAAGAGCAAGCACAAAATATCATAGAACAGATCCATGAAGGGATTTGTGGACCCCATATGAATGCTCGGATGCTTGCCAAAAAAATCCTTCGCATAGGATACTATTGGAACACAATGGAGGTAGACTGCGTGGAATTCGTAAAGAAATGCCATAACTACCAGATTTACACCAATTTGATACATGTCCCTCCGTCTGAGTTGCACACACTCAGTTCTCCTTGGCCTTTCTCCACTTGGGGCATTGATGTAGTAGGCAAGATCTCCCCGAAAGCATCGAATGGGCACAAGTTTATTTTAGTGGCTATAGACTACTTCACCAAATGGGTCGAAGCTCAATCTTACGCCAAGCTCAAGGCAGCCAAGGTTGCCAAGTTTCTGCAAGAACACATCATATGCCGACATGGGACGCCTCATGAATTGATTTCTGATTAGGGGCAACATTTGCGGGGTAAAGTGCAAGAGTTGTGCGATAGGCTTCACATTGCGAGGCATAGGTCTTCTCCCTATCGTCCACAAACAAATGGGGCTGTTGAGGCAGCAAACAAAAATATGAAGACCATCCTTCAGAAAATGGCAGAAACAACTGCTGATTTGGCTGACAAGTTGCCTTTTGCTTTGTGGGCTTATCGGACCTCAATTAGAACATCAACTGGGGCAACGCCTTATTCATTGGTGTATGACATGGAGGCTGTGCTTCCAGTTGAGATAGAGGTACCATCCTTGAGGGTCTTAATGGAATGTCAAGTCCCAGAAACTGAGTGGCTTCGGACCAGATACGAAGAGTTGAACCTGATAGATAAAAGGCGAATCAAAGCTATAGATAATATGAAGAAATATCAACAGAGAATTGCTGTAACTTTTAATAAGAAAGTTCGTCTTCGCCATTTGGCAATCAGAGATTTGGTGCTCAAAGAGCAGAGAGCTCCAGTACATGACCCTAGGGGCAAGTTCCATCCCAATTGGAGTGAACCTTTTGTAGTGAAGGAGATCTTGCCAGGGAATGCTGTTCGTCTCACAGATATAGATTGAGATGAGTTACAATATCTGACCAACCTTGACCAGTTAAAAAAGTACTTTGTATAACCTCCGCATTAAGAAAAAAAAAAAAAAAAAAAAAAAATGAAAAAAAAAGAAAAAAAAAAACAGAAAAAAAAGAATGTTGGTTGGTTTGATGATAGATCATCTTGGAGCCTTACAGCGTGGTTGGCCTTAACATTCATTTATGCCTACCCCCACACTAAAGGTTGGTTTCATCACTTGATCATTGTCAGAAGAGGACTTCATTTTTTGGCATAGGCTCTTTCTCCCATCTATCAATCTGACGGTTTTCCAAGAGTCTCCATCATAAAGCCCTTCATTTCACATCATTTTATTGGCTTTTGTGATGTTGCTTCTTGTGAACATGTCACTCTTTTATGTGAGTATTGGGTTTATAATCTGGCTGAAATCTCTATCTGTCACTCATCACTTCGGTGACGTCCAAAGATTTCAATAGCCCTTATTTTGAGCCATAACTGGTGATTCCTCAGTGAATCCACCATTCTACATGATAAGCCCTTATTCACCCCAATGGCAGACCCATATGGGAAGTTTTTTTTATCAGTCCACTTGGACCTCCAACATCATGCTTGTTTAAGAATCTAGTAGTTTAGGCCCAGATAGAGTCATGTCCGTTTTGACATACCATGTGCAGCTTGTGGAGGTATCCATGGATTTTTTTTTTTGGATGCCCTCAGTATGGTCGACATGACCATTAGTATTCCTTAGCCTTAATGTGGAGGTTGTGTCTCTTTAAGTTTGCTTTTGGTTTGGTCGAATGCTAATCATTTGTTAACTTGTGCAGAAATGGATAAGCAATTGCAAGAGTGGGCCCATGATATGTCCCAGAATGACAAAGGAGCTCGGCCTCTTGATTTAGAAGCCCTTTACCAACTTTGACATGTTAAAATCTGTCATGGTCTTTTGGGGGTGGCTTCCCGGTTTTGGGATCCTACAATGCATGTGTTCAGATTTGGGAACATAGAGATATGCCCTACATACGAAGAGTTCCGTGGATGTCTTATCTTTCCTGCGCGAAAAGGGATCTTTTGCCCTCCATTGCAAGAGACTTCCGACCATGAGATCCGGGAATATTTTGGTTGGACCAAGAAGGAGGCTCTACCAATCATCAAGCTTTGCAAAATCGCTATCTCAGCCATGGTTGCCAATATGCCCACCAATAGACTTGCTCACTTTGGGTCGTGAGTATCGAAGGAAGGCCTTTTATTTCTGTATGATCGCAAGGTACTTGTTGAACACGCATGAACGCCTTTACTCTCCAATCATCATTGATGTCATTAAACATCTCCAGAAAGGTTTTGATATCATACCAACAATCCTGGCCGAGACATTAAAGGGTTTGGATAGCTGGGCCAAGAAGGGAGGTTGTCTTCATATGGATACTCTCAATGGCTCCCCTTATCTGTTACACATCTGGTTGACTGAGAAACTAAGTATGTTTGTGCCTTTAGAGGTTTCGATACTTTGGCCCGTCCATTATATGAAAAGAGCCAAGAATTTAGATTTTTACAAGGAACATTACTAGCCTGAGCAATTTAGTGCCTTTGAAGGTCGACGATATCACATGGAGGAGCAAGTGGATGTCAACCCCATGTCCAGTGTTGAGAACCCGATGAAATTCATTTGTACAAATTATGGGTCTGACTCACTCATCCTTCTATATACCATCCCTGTTGTATCGTCAGTTGAACAGGTTGCCAAGTGTGGTCGATGATATTACAGATGTCTCCCCTCCTAAAGAATTAATCAAAGATTTTGTTTGGAGCATTGCAGATGCGTGGCATTATCGGGATCGTCCAGCCCCCACCCTAATGACTACAACAGCATCTACTGAAGAGATTGCCAGCAGCTCGGGTCCTTAGTCAGATCTACCATGGACCCATCCATATTTGGCTATTCTATCATGGGTTTTGGGAACCTAAAATGTTTGAAAAGAAATGTGACTATTTTATCAATACCTTTTGCGGAGGGTTCAGTTCATTTTCTAGATGATAATTTTAACTGGGTTCTTGACTTATTAACATTGATTTTAAAGTTGATCAATATCAGATTTTTAAGTCTTGAAGTGCCTTGAATCTTTGTGATTGTGCTGTCATGAGTGCATTCCCTAACTTGAGTTGGTTATCTGAATTTTATGGTCTACGAACATCACTTCCTTGGGGCACCTTGGTAGGTGATTCCATTTTATTGCTATCGGAAAACTTAGTCAAGTATTCCGATTATGTTTGTCAGATACCTTGAGGGGTGATTCTGATTTCGATTTACCATCGGGACACTTAGTCAAGTGCTCCGATTGTGTTTGTCAGGTACCTTGAGGGGTGATTCTGATTTCTATTTACCGTAGGGACACTTAGTCAAGTGCTCCGATTGTGTTCGTCAGACACCTTGGTGGGTGATCTGGTCGTTTTTTCTTCTCGAACACCTTGGCGGGTGATTTGAGCTTGTCAAAATGTCTAGTTAGATGTTTTGATTCCTATCAGAACGCTTAGTTAAGCGCTCTGATCTGATCTCTCTCTCGTCAGTGCCTCGTTAGGTATGTTGATTCCTTAACGGAACATCTAGTCAGAATGTTCTGTTTCTCGTCGGAATGCTTAGTCAAGCACTCCTATTTTGCTCCTTTCTTCGTCGGAACGTTTAGTCAAGTGCTCCGATTAGATTCATTTTTCCTCGTTAGCGCCTAGTCAGGTATGCTGATTCCTTTGCAGAAAATCTAGTCAGAATGTTCTGTTTCTCGTCGGAACGCTTAGTCAAGCACTCCGATTTTGCACCTTTTTCATCGAAACACTTAATCAAGTGCTCCGATTAAATTGTTTTTTCCTCGTCAACGCTTAGTCAGGTACGCTGATTCTTCTAACGGAACATCTAGTCAGAATGTTCTGATTCCCCATCTTTTCGTTTTGTGCAATTGTCCATGGAGCAAAATGCGGTTTTTTCTTTTCTTCACCCTCTTTCACTTTGAATTTCGACCGAAGAGGGGCATTTTGTAAGACCCCCATTTTGGACTATTTCTTATCAAGGGCATTTTTGTCATTTTATGTCATGTTAGAATGTTCTTATCATTTTAGGTTATTATGAAAAAAGAAAAAGAAAATAGAAAAAATCATTAAAAACAAAAAAAAAAAAAATCTAAAAATGCAAAAAAAGGAAAAAAAATGTTGATTTAGTTTGGGTTTGGCTTAGGTTTAGATTAGGTGTCAATAGGTACTAGGCTAATGGGCTTAGGATATTGATTAGGTAATAGTTTTTTTTTTTTTTTTTTTTTTTTTTTTTTAATATATAGTAATTTAGGTTTGGTCATCTGGAAAGAAAACCAAGTTGAGGGCTTATTGGTCTTTGGATAAGGGGTTAGAAAAACCCTAGAAAAATCGTAAAGAGCAGGGTTCGTCATTCTGATTGAAGAGGAAAGAAAGGCGGCAGCAAGGGGTGAGAGAAATGATTGAGAAGTAAGGAGAAAAGAATGGGGACTGAGGGCAGCTACAGCTCTGAATAAGAGAGGAAAAGAAAGCCACGGCCAAAAAGAAGGGAAGAAGAAGGCGGCATCAGGGAGAGATTAGAGAAAGCAGAGGTGGCGGTGCTACTCTAAGAAGAAGTGAGCAAGGAGAAGAAATGAACTATTGAGGCATAGTGGCTATCGAAAGAGGGAAAGAGTGATTGAGTGAGAGAGCAGAAAAAATAGGAAGAAGATGGGATTCGGTGGTTGCAAAAATAGGGGTTTGAGAGAGAGACGGCTGGGAGAGTGAGAAAAATAAGGAGAATGAAAAGAAAACAACAACTGTGAAGGTGTGAACAAGGAGAGAGAGGTAAGGGTTCATGGCTGTGGTAAGGAGGAAGAAGAGCGGCTGAAACTTAAAAATCTGATCGATTGTATCTATTGACTCTGCAGTAGACTCCATTAATTCCTGACCAGGTGTGTTCCTCTCTCTTATCTGTGGTTTATCTTTCATTTTCACCTGCATGTTTGTCACACCCCAATTCCACACTATTCAAAATGGTGTGATGAACCGCTAATAAATCAATGGTTCAGCCAGGATATCGAATAGGCTGTGTCCATTTGCTTAAACCAAACACATCCACAACCATAATCAGAGTAAATAAACAATAGTGGAAGTCTTATATATTAAATGAACTGAGAGTCTAACTGTGATAAAGTAAATAAATTATCCAATTATCTCCAAAAGGACTAAGACAGAAATTAAAATAATTAATCAATTGCATTGTATGAATAACTTAAACAAAGTCTAATAAAAAACACAGTAGTTGCACTCGCATGATGAATCATGCGACTCCATCATCACTTCTGCCTCCATTGCCGCTGCTTGTCCGTATGTTGGAGCATTCATATAATCTTCCACCGTCGTACCTACATCATCAACTAAAAATATTCGAATTCGGAAAGGGTAAGTACAAATCACGGCTCAGTGAGCAAACAAAACAATGCAACAAACCTATGCATGCATTCAATTCATATCTTTGGTCTGGTTCATAAGTTTGCAATGTGCAATAGAAAGGATAGGTGGCCACCGCACCTCTATACACGAATGTGTGGAACCGCCCAATCGATCAAACACCATTGCCGCCCCCACATGCACCTGCCATGGAATAGAGATAGAGCTAATGTGCTTAGGATCGCATTGCATCACACTTCCCCTGATGCTCTACAGATACCAACACGTAAGCCCCTATTGGCGAGGGCTTGCAAACTGGGCTCGCAACTAACCAATTCTAATGTCAAACAGTGTATCCAATGCCTCACCCCAGCATCCCTCAATACGTCCATAGAGATAGAGCTAAGGCCCCCCGGCAGAGTCAGAGACTACACGGTCCGAGACCACCTCCCCTGATGCCCTACGACGTAATAATTCTGCTAAGGTAATGGCGATAAGACGATGTTAATGGACAAGACACCAGTAGAGATAGAGCTAGAGTCTGATGACTAAGATGAACCACAGTATCACGTCCTCCCCTGATGCTCCACTCACATCAAGTACACTATCCACACACATACATTCACATGCCTATTCCTTGCATCATCATCATCATGTTATAATAAACGAAATTAAATATGCACGAACAATAATAACAGGAATAGTGGATGACATGTGATATGCACATTACAATCATACAAGCGTAGAATCATTCATGGTATTGGACTCAGTAAACGAAAATAGTTTATTATTAGCTAATTAGTTTAGGTCTTGTTCCCTCACCTTTGATTGAGCGTTGATCCTCGTTCAAGCTTTATGAATCACTTTTAAATCACTAGAAAGACCTAATAAGTCGATAGATTTTAATTAGAACTATTTCCAACATGTTTAAACTAACAGAACTTGTAGGGTCGCAGGTAGGGTAGCACCTAGGGTAGTAGTTTCTGCGACCCTAGGGTGTAGGGTCGCAGGTGGGGTCGGATACCATTCGACCCTACGTGCGACCACACCCTCCCTGAAACTTCCCGAGGGCATGTGGTCGATCCTGTGGTCTTGTAGGGTTGGATATCATTCGACCCTACGTGTGACCACACGTATTCTGAGTCGACCTTTCATTCTAAAGTCCACCCCTTCATGTTTGGATCCTTTGGCTTACTTTTATGGTCCTTTCTAAGATTGTTCTATGACTCAAAACTACAAGTTATACAATATTCATTGTCCATAATGATTTCCTCCATGGAATCTCTTGGAACTTATCCATAGATGGATGATTTGGGTTTCTCCTAATCCTATGTTCTTCATAACTATTCTAGGATCTCTTATTCAGGTAGAGAATTAGGTTCATACCTTTATTCAAAAGTTTCTCTGAACTTTCTCCTCTTACTTAGTCTTCTTCTTCAAGTTTCCTTATCTTCTTCTCTTCTTTCTCTTTCTCTTTCTCTCACTCTCAATTAGGGTTCTAAAGGAGTGAAAGAGGCTAAGGGACATCCTATTTATGGAGGAAAATCCCTTATAATAAGTCCCAAGGAGTTTAGGAAAGACCCATTTTTGAATTAGGAAGGTTTCCTAATTTTCGGTTTCTGATTGTATTCGTAGGGTCGGACGTAGGGTCGCAGAATCCGTCGACCCTACACCTTCTTAGTCATGCGACCCCACGACTAAAAAGTCATGGGTTGGACTTCTCTTGAGGTGGGGTCGACCATACCTGTTCAGGCATGCGACCCTACCCTCACATTTGCTGTTTTTGGGTTAGACTTCATACCTGGGAGTTGTAAGATTTGTATCGAACTAATCGGTCTTACAACCTTGTACCAGGTCTTGTGGTTTCTTCATGCACTTGGTCCACTTGGCTCGACCATGATAGGTAGACCTGGTACAAGGTTGTAAAACCAGTTAGTTTGATACAACTCTTACAACTCCCCCCTCTTATTAGAAATTTCATCCTCGAAATTTACACATACCTTCCGAGTCGAAAAGGTGAGGATATTGCTTCCGCATAGCATTCTCTTCTTCCCATGTGATCTCTTCTATATCTCGGCTCCTCTAGGTGACATTAACATAGTATATGTCACGGTTGCGTAGACGTTGATCCTTTCGGCTAGTGATTCCAGTTGGTGCTACTTCGAATGTCACATCATTAGTTAGATCTGGTGGATCTGCTGTTAAAACGTGCATTGGATCTCTGACGTACTTCTTTAATAATGGGATATGAAATACATCATGCACACTTGACATAGATGGTTGTAGTGCTAACTGATAAGACACTTTTCCACGTCTAGCTAGAATCTCATATGGCCCGACATATCTCGGACTTAGCTTCCCTTTCTGTCCGAATCGTTTTAAACCTCGCATAGGTGATACTTTCAAGAATACCTTATCACCTATGACAAATTCAAGGTCTCGGCGTCGAGTATCTGCATACTGTTTCTGATGATTCTGAGCCATTCTAACTCTTTCCTTGATGATGTCGAATACTCGACAGGTCTCTTTAACAAACTCTGGTCCAACGATGCTACGTTCTCCAACTTCATTCTAAAACAAAGGAGTTCGACACTTCCTACCATACAGTGCTTCATAGGGTGACATCTGTATAGTAGCCTGATAGCTGTTGTTATAAGCGAACTCGATCAATGGTAGTTTTTCATCCCATGATCCTTTAAAATCAATTACACAGGCTCAAAGCATGTCTTCTAAAATCTGAATGGTACACTCTGACTGTCCGTCTATCTGAGATGGAATGCAGTACTGAACTTCAACGTTGTACCCATAGCCTTTTGCAATCCTTCCCAAAACTTTGAAGTAAAGCGTGAGTCTCTATCGGGCACAATGCTTTCAGGTACACCATGTAATCTGACAATGTTATCCACATATAGCTTGGCTAACCTCTCCAGAGTTTACTGTGGTCGTATTGCTATAAAGCGAGCTGTCTTAGTCAGACGATCTACAATCACTCAGACCGCGTCAACTACTCGAGGAGTCAATGGTAACCCGGTGTCGAAGTCCATAGTGATGCAGTCCCATTTCCATGCTAGTTCTGGCAGCGGCTGCAACAATCCTGCAGGTCTTTTCCGTTCAGCCTTTACCCTCTGACAATTTAGGCATTGAGACACAAATTTAGCTACATCTGCTTTCATTCCTCTCCACCAATATAATTTTTTCAAATCATGATACATCTTTATACTTCCAGGATGTACCGAATAGACGGTGGTGTGAGCTTCCTTCATTAGTCTGTGTCTAATGTCCAAGTTTTCCATTTCAGGAACACATACTCTTCATTTGTACTTCAGTACCTTTTCATCGTCCAAGGTGAACTCAGGAGTCATCCCACTTTTTTCGATGTCTTCTTGTACCATTCTCAGATAAGGGTCTGATTTAATAGCTGCTTTCACTTCATCAATTATATCAGGTACAATCTTCAACGTTGCGAACATGTTAGAAAACCGATGAATAAACCCTTGGTTGGTTGATTCATCCGGTGCATCTATCACAAACTGTTCATTACCATAATTGAATACTTTCCCTGTAGCACACATTGCTACAGTCGTGTTAACTTCTCCTTGAGATTTTATCATTGCTTTTCTGCTTAGCGCATCAGCAACTACATTAGCCTTTCCTAGATGATACTGGTATCACAATCATAATCCTTCAATAATTCCAGCCATCTTCTTTGTCTCATGTTCAACTCCTTCTGATTAAAAAGATAAGTGAGACTCTTATGATCTAATTTAATCTGAAATTTCTCTCCATAGAAATAATGTCTCCATATCTTGACAGCATGTACTACTGCTGCTAATTCCAAGTCATGAGTAAGATAATTCTTCTCATGTGTTTTCAGTTGTCTTGAAGCATACGCAACTACTTGTTCTCCTTACATGAGTACACATCCTAAACCCAATCCAAATGCATCGGTGTACAAGGTAAATGGCTGTCCTGGAATAGGAATAGTCAAGATCGCAGATATCAATCTAGTCTTAAATGTTTGGAAACTTTTCTCACATTTATCAATCCAAACAAACTTTTCTCCTTTCTTAGTTAAACTGGTGAGAGGTATGAGAATTCTGGAATAGTCTTTCACGAATCGTCGATAATACCCAGCTAGACCTAGGAAACTTCTAATTTCTACAATTCTCTTTGGTGCTTCCCACTTCACAATGGCTTCAATCTTGCTAGAATCCTCTTTAAATCCTTCAGCGGATAAAACATGGCCTAAGAAAGCAACCTCATTTAACCAAAACTCACATTTTGTAAATTTGACGTAAAGCTTCTCTTTCCTTATTCGCTGCAAAGCGGCTCTTAGATTCATGACATGAGTTTTCTTGTCATTTGAGTAGACTAATATGTCATCAATAAATACAATGACCGACGTATCCAACATATAATGGAATACCCAATTCATGAGTTCCATAAAAATTACGGGTGCGTTAGTCAATCCAAAAGACATGACTAAAAATTCATAATGTCCATATCTTGTCCTGAATACTGTCTTTGGAATATCACCGTCCTTAATCTTCAACTGATGGTATCTTGACCGAAGATCGATCTTGGAGAACACTTTGGCACCTTGCAACTGATCGAACAAGTCATCGATCCGAGGCAATGGGTACCAATTCTTGATTGTCAGCTTATTCAATTCCCGATAGTCTATACACAGTCGAACGCTACCATCCTTCTTCTTTACAAATAATACTGGCGCTCCCCATGGTGATATGCTGGGTCTGATATAACCCTTGTCCAATAATTCTTGTAACTGTGCCTTCAATTCCTTCATTTCAGTAGGAGGCATTCGATAGGGTGCTTTAGATACTGATGCAGCTCCGGGTATCTGATCTATAACGAACTCTGTCGCTCGGTCGGGTGGTAGTCTTGGTAGTTCTTCAGGAAATACAACTGGAAAGTCACGCACGACATCAATATCCTCCATTCGTGGTGCTTCCTTGGTGAGGTCGACCACTGATACTAGATACCAAATTCCTCATTTCTCGAGGCATTTTCTAGCCTTTAATGTAGAGAGGATGAGTTTTCGTTTACGGGGAAGTTTGGTTCTCGCAAAACTAAACTCTGCTCCTTCCTTGTCTTTAAATGTCAGCTTCTTTTTTGTAGAATGCCGAGCTAACCAGTCCATTCCTAAGATGACGTCAAAGTCTACCATCTCAATTTGAATCAAGGTTGCATCCAAAATCTTCTCGCCAATAAGAACTGGACATGGTCCATAACCTTTTTCTAATTCCACTTCTAATCCCATAGGTTATCGTACAAGCAATTTGTAGTCTAAAGATCTGAGGGATAGATTTAACTTCTTTCCAAATGACACAGATATGAAAGAATGAGTAGCTCCAGAATCAAAGAGTACTCTGGTGGGTATGCTATTAATAAGTACTATACCTGTGATTTGTTTTAATTTAGTCTACATGCTCACACAAAGTAATACAAAATAAAAGGTTCAGGTCATACCTGTGACCACATCTGGCAATGCGGCTGCAACCTCAGATGTAACTGCATAAACCTTTCCTTGCTGTAGCTGCTTCCTGGGCTTAGGACACTCCCTTGAATAATGTCCCACTTGATTACAGTTATAGCATTTTACTCCTTCATTGTTTTGCTTCTGTTGAGGTTGGACTATTGGAGTAGTCTTGGCTGCAGCATTGAAGCCTTGAGTACGGAAGGGTTTGAATGTCCTTGTATTTCCTCCGTTGTAAGAATTCCCATTTGGCCTCTTGATACCTCTATTCTGAGCAAAATAGCTCTCTTTTTGGCTCGACTCTATTACTCGAGTAATCTGTACTGCTTCATTGTAGACTTTCTTCTCCAGACTCAGAAATTTCTCATGGATGCTTCCCCTGAGTCCCATGAAGAACCTTCGGGTCTTTGTGTTTTTCTCCTGCATGCTGGCGGGTGCAAAGAAAAACAGCTCCTCATAACGTTGTTGGTATGCATCCACAGTCATCTGGCCTTGATATAGACTCAGGAACTCTCTCTCCATAGAATCTCTGAAACTTCTGAGGAAGTACTTTTCAAAGAATGCCTCTTTATAGATAGCCCAGGCCAATTGGGTGTGCTTGGTTAACAAATAAGTCCGTGTAGACTTCCACCAGTGGTGTTCATCGTCTTTTAGCATGAATGTTGCACACAGTACTTTCTCCTCCTCATTCACTGTCATCATCTTAAAATTTCTTTCCATTTCATCGATCCAGTGTGCTGGCCACAAATGATCTACTGGCTTACCATTATATTCTTTGGACTTCATCTTCAGAAAACACTCGATCAGTCGGGAGTGGTCCAGCTGATACGGAGCATAGGCCCCATACATAGGTGGTTGGTACTGGTAACTGCCTTGAGCTACCTCAGGATTCTGCACTTGAGCCTGCATGACTGGTGTTTGAGGTGCGTGGGGTACCGTGTTGCTTCCCCCTGGTACTGTGCTAGCCTGCCCTGCTGGCATAGGTGTCGTATGGGCAGTTGGAAAAGCCATTCCTATAGCAGCTTGCATATTGGCTTGTACCTGCTGTATTTGCTACAGTTGTTGTGCCAGGTTCATTACGGCTGTAGCCAAATCCGTAAGTGGGGCTGGCAGGTTTGTAGAATTTGCCTGACCACTAGCTACTGGTGGTGCCATATTCAAATTCTCTTGTACCTCAGGATTTTCATGGTTGTCTTCCTCTACAGGTGGTGGTGGTGGAATTGGGTTACAGCCTCGTCTGGTCACTCTTCGCACAGCCATTTCTTGTCCTGGTGGTGGTAATGTCTGAAAGATAGTCGTAGAACATGTGAGACAATCAATATAAGTTGTTCCCAAGTCAAAATCTAACTAATCAATATAAATTTCTAATTTTTTAGATCATTAAGTAAAAATACTGAATTTTCCATCGTAGGGTCGATGGTGGGGTCGCTCCTTATGCAACCCTAGGGTATGCGACCCTAAGAACACTGTCAGCTCACCGAGAGCCTAGGGTCGATGGTAGGGTCGATATATGTTCGACCCTAGGTCCGACCCATGGTTCTCTGTCAGATCACCGAGAGCCTAGGGTCGATGGTAGGGTCGATTGTAGGGTCGCACATTTTGGTCGAATTTTGCAACCCTACGATCCAGAATCAGGTTATTAAACCTAATTTTGGATTCATTTCCTATTCTTTCTCCTTTCTTCCAACTCAACTCGCTTCCCCTGAGTTGCAACATTATCAACCCCTAGTGTTTGGTGATTTCGTCCGTTCGCGACCTCCGTTCCTTCCCTTCAGGTATGCTCTCTACTGTTTCACATTTTTAAGCTTTCAAAACTAGGTTTTCATCCATTTATATTGTTTTCTTGAAATTAAAATTTTTTTAACCGTAAAAATTTCATTTTTATTGGGGGCTTTTGCTATTGGTTACCCAATGGACGAAAGCCCTAAAAAATATTTGAGTTTCATCGGTTGGTTATCGAGAAACTTAAAATTTTCCATTTTAACCTAATTTTTGAGATTTTTCTAATTTATTGAAATTTCTTCAAATTCAATCTTTCTAGATTAAATTTCCAACTGTATGAGCTTTGCAGGATGGTTTGGAACCTATGTAAGTCCTCCTGCCCAGTTGTTTTGGTGAAAAGTGAGGCTTTTGGCCAAATCATGCCATTATAATGCCGAAATTTTTAAGTTTTTCACCATTACTAATATCTTGTTTGTTCTTCTATGTCTTGACAGATAGTATGGTCTGTACCAAGGTTCCTAGGGCACATGACCCCATTCGTTTTCGCTCCAACGAGGCTGAAGCTCGATATGCTAGCTACGAGCGTAAGAAAGTAGAAGGTGGTTGCTGTGTGAACTTGGCTAGTCTAGCCTTGTTCAACGTAGAGGGGCATTTGGTGACATGGGCTGGCTTCCTGTGATCACCTATGAGGCTTGTACTCGTCCTGCTTTGGTGAAACAGTTCTATTGCAATCTCTAGGTAGTGGGGGATCGTATTGACACAGAGAGGGGTAGGGAGCTCAGGATCACTAGCTACGTCAAAGGGGTGGAGGTTTCATTTAATTGCCAACAGTTGGCTAATCTTTTGGGCATATCAAATAACGGCCCTTTAGTGTACTGTGCTCCCAAGGAACCCCAGTTCCTATCCTTGGCGATGCGTGCTGAGATTGATAGTCAGCTCCTTTGAGATGATCATTGGGAGATGAAAGCGATCAACCTATGGCCAGAGCCTCGGGTGTACTGCAAGAACATCCAGCACAACCTGATTCCCCAGAGTGGACACTATGATAGGATTTCCCAATTGACTCAGTATGTCCTCTACTGCATTTGCACCAGGCAGCCTGTCTGCCTACCTTATATCATCATCAGGACTATGATCCGTGCTACGCTACCTGGTCAGCTAGGCAACCTACCCTACGGACGTCTGATCGCTACACTGCTCACCCGCCTACACGTTGATTTATTGGATGAGAGGATTCAGGAGAAGACCTTCTCATCGGACCTAGACTGGGAGGCCCTCTGTAAGATGGGTATGCGGGATGCTCAGGTTAGTGATGATGAGAGGAATGCTCTGGTGCGTCCTCGTACTCAAGTAGAGATGGCAGATGCCGAGGCGGCAACAGCAGCAGCAGGAGCAGGGGTCCATGGGGGTGATGATGAGGATGATGATCGTATGTTCATGGATGTAGACGCCATACCTCCTCCAGCATTTCTACATTTTACTGGAGCTGGTCCATCTCGGGCTCCTTCACACACTGATGGTCCTTCACGCCCACCCTCTGATGATGTAATGGGGCTACTGCGTGAGATTAGAGAGGCCCAGTGCATGTTAGATCAGCGGATGGCCAAGCTGGCGGCTAGTCTCTTGGCTGACTAGAGTGTATGCGGAGGACTATGATGGGGATCGTGAGGCACCTCCTCCTCCAGCACCTCCAGCTCCATGATATATATTTTCTATTGTTTTTCCTTATACTACAGAGTAACTGTCCAGATTGTGGACCGTTTTCTGATTTGGATATGTATGTACGTTGCTTTTTATTTGATGTATATAAAACTTGTTTCTCCTTTATATATGCATTATTCTCTTTCTTAATTTTTTCTCATACAACACAGGTGCTTATAGTGTGTTATTATTACAGCTTTTAAATTTTTTTATCCTAACTCAGTTCATTAACTTTTTGTGGAATTATATCGGTTTAATAGACAGGGCCTAAGAGCTCTAATACTAAGTTATCACACCCTAATTTCGTACTATTCAGAATGGTGTGATGAACCGCTAATAAACCAACGGTTCAACCAGGATCTCGAATAGGCTATGTCCGTTTGCTTAAACCATACACATCCACAACCATAATTAGAGTAAATAAACAATAGCGAAAGTCTTATATATTAAATGAACTGAGAGTCTAACTGTGATAAAGTAAAAAAATTATCCAATTATCTCCAAAAGGACTAAGACATAAATTAAAATAATTAATTAATTACATTGTCTATATAACTTAAATAAAGTCTAATAAAAAACACAAGAGTTGCACTCGCATGATGAATCATGCGACTCCATCATCACTTCTGCCTCCATTGCCGCCGCATGTCCGTATGTTGGAGCATTCATATAATCTTCCACCGTCGTACCTGCATCATCAACTAAAAATATTTGAATTCGAAAAGGGTGAGCACACATCACGGCTCAGTGAACAAACAAAACAATGCAACAAATATATGCATGCATTCAATTCATATCTTTGGTCTGGTTCATAAGTTTGCAATGTGCAATAAAAAGGATAGGTGACCGTCGCACCTCTATACACGAATGTCTGGAACCGTCCAATGGATCAACCACCATTGCCACCCCCACATGCACCCATCATGGAATAGAGATAGAGCTAAAGTGCTTAGGACCGCACCGCATCACACTTCCCTTGATGCTCTACCCATACCAACACGTAAGCCCCTGTTGGCGAGGGCTTGCAAACTGGGCTCGCAACTAACCAATCCTAATGTCAAACAGTGTATCCAAGGCCTCACCCCAGCATCCCTTAATACGTCCACAGAGATAGAGCTAAGGCCCCCCGGCAGAGTCAGAGATTACACGGTCCGAGACCACCTCCCCTCATGCCCCACGACGTAATAGTTCTGCTAAGGTAATGGCATTACGACGATGTTAATGGACAAGACTTGAGTAGAGATAGAGCTAGAGTCTGGTGACCAGGATGAACTACAGTGTCACATCCTCCCCCTGATGCTCCACTCGCATCAAGTACACTAACCACACACATACATTCACATGCCTATTCCTAGCATCATCATCATCATGTTATAATAAACAAAATTAAATATGCATGAACAATAATAACAGGAATAGTGGATGACATGTGATATGCACATTACAGTCATACAAGCATAGAATCATTCATGGTATTGAACTCAATAAATGAAAATAGTTTATTATTAAACAATTAGTTTAGGTTTTGTTCCTCACCTTTGATTGAGCATAGATCCTCGTTCAAGCTTTATGAATCACTTTTAAATCACTAGAAAGACCTTAGAAGTCGATAGATTTTAATTAGAACTAGTTCCAACATGTTTAAACTAACAGAACCTATAGGGTCGCAAGTAGGGTAGCACCTAGGGTAGCAGTTTCTGCGACCCTAGGGTGTAGGGTCGCAGCTGGGGTCGGACACTATTCGACCCTACGTGCGACCACACCCTCCCTGGAACTTTCCGTGGGCATCTGGTCGATCCTATGGCCTTGTAGGGTCGGATATCATTCGACCCTACGTGCGACCACACGTATTCTGAGTCGACCTTTCATTCTAAAGTCCATCCCTTCATGTTTGGATCCTTTGGCTTACTTTTATGGTCCATTCTATGATTGTTCTATGGCTCAAAACTACAAGTTATACACTATTCATTGGCCATAATGATTTCCTCCATGGAATCTCTAAGAACTTATCCATGGATAGATGATTTGGGTTTCTCCTAATCCTATGTTCTTCATAACTATTCTAGGATCTCTTATTTAGGTAGTGAATTAGGTTCATACCTTTATTCAGAGGTTTCTCTGAACTTCCTCCCCTTCCTTAGTCTTCTTCTTTAAGTTTCCTTCTCTTCTTCTCTTCTTTTTCTTTCACTTTCTCTCACTCTCAATTAGGGTTCTAAAGGAGTGAAAGAGGCTAAGGGACGTCCTATTTATGGAGGAAAATCCCTCATAATAAGTCCCAATGAGTTTAGGAAAGATTCCCTTTTGAATTAGGAAGGTTTCCCAATTTCTGGTTTCTGACTGTATTCGTAGGGTCGGACGTAGGGTCGCAGAATCCGTCGACCCTACACCTTCTTAGTCATGCGACCCCACGACTAAAAAGTCATGGGTTGGACTTCTCTTGTGGTGGGGTCGACCATACCTGTTCACGTATGCGACCCTACCCTCACATTTGTTGTTTTTGGGTTAGACTTCATACCTAGTCTCGTGGTTTTTTCACGCGCTTGGTCCACTTGGCTCGACCATGATAGGTAGACCTGGTACAAGGTGCTATGACCGGTTAGTTCGATACAGGTCTTACAATGTTGAACCTCCCTCATACACTAGTATTCTTGTTTCTTTTTAGTTTTCTTTTTCTTCGATCCCCTCTGTGCTATTGATTTCGTTAGATTAGGTGTCTTATTTGGGTTGTTTGGCTTGGATTCGGTTTAATTGAAAGGTTTGTTGCTCTAAGTAGGTTGGATTCAGTTGGAACTTGTTGTTTTTGTTTTTTTTTTATTTTGTTATTCTTATATGTTAGTTCTCCAATGGATTTTCGTTGGGACAGGTTAATAACAGAATAAAGTAGTGTGGTTTTGGGCTACAGAGCAGTTTCAGGGGGTTTGGTTTGGCAAGATGAATAGTTGGTTTTGTCATTTGTTCTGTACTTGCTTACTGATTCATTCAGTTTATATGCATTTGCCCACTATTGCATTTATAAATCTGAATATCTTTTTGTCATGTGCCTTTGCATTGTGTCATCATTTCCCTCTCATTATTATATGAATTTCATCTATGTTCTGGCATTTTTGTTTTCCTTATTCCTGAACCGATCACTCCGATGTTAAATTAATGGAACCCTATTACTCTGAGAGTGCCTTGAAAGCTGTTTAGACTTCAATTTCAGTAGCTGATCACATTATATACTTGGACAGATTTGTTAGAGTACTTAATTTTATCCATGATTCATATATTGTGTTGATCTATATTTAATGCTTTGACTCGGACCAACTTTAATGGAATTGGTTCTCTCCATGGTGGGTTGATTTGGTTCAGCTCCATAATGGGCTTGGTGTAATTGTTATGGGCCAGGTTTGATTGATTTATACCATAGGCTTAAACTTAATTCAGCCCATACACTAGGTTCAACCAATATACTTGGTTTGGTTTTAAAGAACTTAGCTTGGTTTAAAGTACTTGGTTTGGTTTAATTGCTTGCTTCGATCATATGCTTGGTTGACTTCCCCATGTGTTTAATTTGATATGATCACAGGCTTAGTTAGTCACATCCATACTTAGTCATTGCATGTATCCCCACCCTCAAGTGATGTATCTCTCGCTTCATGTTTGTAATAGCTTAATGTGAGAGTCCCCTCCCCTAGTGGTGTGAAACCTTAGGGTGACTCCAATGAGTCCATTCTTGTTGGGATTTCCAAATTCCATGTCGATTAGGGTGGGCCCCTCCTAGGCCATGGGCCCGCTCAACCATTAGGGTTCGTCACATAATTGTTTTCCCCCCTCTCGAAGAAAAATATCAAAAAAGGGAGAGAAAAGGAAAAAATACAAAAAAAGGTGTCATGTTTTCAAGCGATGGTTGGGATCACGTCTGATCTCCAACCTAGCCATTATCCAATTTTGTCTGTAGCGTGAGGGCATTTTGCCTCCCATGTTTGGGAGTTGGTCTACGGACCAGTCGTTTCCAAGACGTTAGTTCACCCTTGCCGAGTGCAGGGAGTTGAGGTCCGAGAACCTCTTAATTAATGCCATGTGGGGTCCAATAACCCGTTAACTGTAGGGAACTACGTTTGACCTGATTCTCTAAGGAGATATGTAGGCAGCGGGAAGTGGAGAGAACTCTGAGTAGTTTACCCTTCGCGCACGGTCACATGTGCTTCCTTTATCAAAGGAGCACCTCACACACAACCACAACCCCTGCACGAACTACATTTGGCCTGATTTCCGTCACACAGGGATACGTAGGCAGCTTGATCTCGAGCTCGGTCATCCATTATCTATTGTATCTTTTGTGTTATTCGTTATTTTAATTCATTATTTGTTTTTCATGATTATTTTTTTATCCATTCATTTGTTCATTGATCCATTTATTCTCTGTTGACTTATATTTTATTTTTCAAATCTATGTAGTGGCACCCTAAGTTAGAACAACTTAGAAACTTGGTCTAGGGTTCCCCATTTGTCTAGTTATGCTAAATTGAACGACCTGAACATACTAAGTTTCAAGAATGTAGGAAAGGTTAGGACAGAAGGAGACCGGTCCATTGACCGGGCGAGTTGGGTGCCTAACACCTTCCCAACTTGTAACTTGACACTTACCCTTCTCTGGTAAGACTAGAAGCCAATCCATTGAGCATGAGTCATAGTATCTCTCCAAGTGAAAGACCATTTATAGGTCCTAGACCTTATCTAAGTGGCGACTCCAAATTTTCACCGTCTATTGGCATGGATGGATAAAAGTAACCAAGGCGAGAGCCTATTTTGATTTCGTGAAGGATCAGATATGAAAATCCGTTGTCCTCACACCACTACTGATCGGCTTGCAAACTAGGGTCTATCACTAGCCAATCCTATAAAACCCACACTCCACTGAACGGGTTTAACAGTGTCATGCCAGGTCTTCCCATCGTAGTCGTTTCAAGCGGACCAATCGCGTGAAGAAACCACAAGACTAGGTGAGTAAATTATCCCAAAAATAGTGTATTTTGGTTATGTGATCGACTATCAACCATTGTATGACACTTTCACTCAGTCAGAATCTGAGGACAGTCAAAATTAATTGAGTGGTTACACAAATTACCTTGTATGGTCGACGGGTTCTATCACCACACAAACTCTGAACTGGCTCTGAGATTTGGAAACTTTTTAAATTTAAGGGATCTCTTTCCTAGTTGGTAGAGTACTCTATATGGAGGTTTTTTCTATATATAAAGGACGTCCCTTAGTCTCTCTTACTCTTTTAGAACCAATTCCAAAGTCTAAACCTAAGAGAGAAAGAGAAGGAAAAGGAAAAGAAAGGGAAAAGAAGACTTAGAGAGGAGAGTTACAAAGGAGGCTACTATGCCTCTCTGTAGAAGGGACAAAGGTAAGGAATCCATCCCTGTAGGTGTATGTTGGCTAGAATAGACCTCCCAACAGTGAGTTGATGACCTGAACCTAATATGTGATTGAGATCATGAGATTTCTCAATTGAATCTTAGATAGGTTAGGGAATAAATTGTGGTGGAAAAACCCATGAATAAGGCCATAGAAAGACCCTAGAAGAGGCTCCAACAATGAACCAAAGGTTATACTAAGAAAAACCTTCGAACACAACCAGTAAGTTGTGTGGTTACATCAGTGGTTGACCACAGAGTGACCAATGAGCGACCATAAACTCTCGAGAAGTTTACCAGGGTTGTGTGGGTGCATGTGTGGTCGCATGATGTGCGACCACACTGTCCACCACACAGTATATGGTCGACATAAACTTGCCATCACTGTATCAACCACTCAACTGTTGAGAGCCTGTTTCGAGGCCAAGTGAGATTTAAGACCAATGTGACTAAATAGCATCAAAACCTGACTTAAACTCATAAACTGTATAGGTTGTCAACTAGTACAAGATAATTTTCAAAGCTTGAAAGAGGGCTAATTCTACAATCTAAGGTCAGGAAACAAGACCTAAACTGATTGGATAATAATAAACTATTCTTTTTTTTATTTTATCCAGTGCTATGATTAATACCATGCTTGTATGATTGTAATGTGCATCTCACATGTCATTCAATATTACTGTTATTCTTGTTCATGCATATTTATTTTGTTTTTTTACCATATTATTAATGATGATAGGAATAGGCATGTGTTTGTGAGTATGGCTGGTGTATGGTGTGGGGAGAGGTGTGTGATCCCTAAATCATGCATCACATTGAAATCATCGTATCGCTGTTACCTTAGCAGAACTAGTAAGTCGTAGAGCATCAGGGGGTGTTCACGAACCATGTGGTCTTTGACTCTGTTGAGGAGCCCTAGCTCTATCTCTATCAACGTATTAAGGGATGCTGGGGTTAGGCCTTAGATACATATGGATGGCATTACAGTTGGTTAGTTGCGAGCCCAATTTGCAAACCCTTGCCAGTAGGGGCATACGTACTAGTATGGGTAGGGCATCAGGTGATGTATTGACAGTATGTGATCTGAACACTGTAGTTCTATCTCTATTCCATGATGGGGTGCATGCGGGACAGCAATGGTGTTTGATCCATTGAAAAAATTCACATACTTGTGTATAGAGGTATGGTGGCTGCCAATCCTTTTGATAGCACAATTGCAAACTTTAACCATACCAAGGATATGAATTGAATGCATGCATATGTGTACACATTGTTTTGTTTGCTCACTGAGCCGTGATGTGTGCTCACCCCTCGACATCAAATATTTTTAGTTGATGATGCAGGTCCTACAATGGAAGATTACATAGAGGCGCCATCATACGGACACGTGGCGGCAATGGATACTCTTCATGTGAGTGTTTTCAGTGTCTCTATTCTTAGATATTTTCTATTTGAGAGTTATGAGAACATGTAATAGATTATTAATTTATGTTTTGAGTTTACTTGGAGATAATTGGTTTAATTAATTACTTTATCATGTAGACAGTCAGTTTATTATTTAATAAGACTTCTGCTATTTATTTTTTATCTCTGATTATGTTGTGGTATGTGTATTTGGTTTGTATGATTGGCACGGCTGTTATCAGATCTTGGCTTAAACCGTTGTTGATTCTTATGACGGTTCATCACACTTCTGGTTTGTACAAAATTAGGGCATAACAAATTCTATATGTCATAACAAGTGTATCCATGGCCCTACCCCAACACTTCTCACTACGAGATAGAAATAGTGCTAGAGTATAACAGTAAGGCTATGACCAACATCGCCAACACTTTCCTTGATACCCTGTCTTGTACCAAGTTACGCTAAGGTATACGGCGATACAAGTAGCGTCAGTGCAGTAAGTAATCCAAGGCTCCAACCTCTTTCCACCCAACACACCAACTAAACAAACACATGTCTATTTTCAATCTCATCATAACAAAATTAAATATGCATGAATAGTAAAATAGCAATTACTAGATGACATGTTAAATGCACATTACACCAAACAATAACATACAAGGTTAATTGATTATTAACCAATTAGTTTAGGGTTCTGTCCCTTACCTGTTAAGTAACATTTGACACTCTTTGAGTTATAGAGAGTAGCCTTACTCGCTCACAAGTCCTAAATAAACCATGGAATTAAATTAAGTTTAATTCTATCATTTTATGCTTCTTCAGATTCATTGTCCAGAGTGAGATAAGTCCCTCCAGAGATTATTCAGTGGTACTGTCAGTTTGACAGTAGCCATGCTAGACATCCCACTGGTCAATTTTTTGGACTTCTCGAATATGACTTATGGCGTCACCGGTGGCACTAACTGTCCCACCGGTCAACTCACCGGTGTGACTAACTGTCCCACCAGAGAACACTTCAGACATTTCCCAGATAGTTTCACCGTCTGTCTTTTCTTCAGAGTCGATCCCTCAACTTGTTCTAGGGTTCATCCTACATTGTACTATGGTCGAAGATACGTTAGGGCTTCTATTATAACTCTAGTTTACTACCACGTTCAATTCTTTGGATCTTGTGAATCCTTCATTCAACAATACTTATTGGGATCAGTCAATAGACGTCAATAGTATTGATCCCAATCCATATGTATCTCATTTTTTCCACCAAGTTTGAGGACTTACCAAAGGTTTCGTAATGATGTTGATGGAAACCGACACCATCTCTTATTGAACAATCCTCTATAATGCCTTTTTCTCCTTCATAGCTCCTCTTTCAAACTTTTCTCTAAGCTCTAGGGTTTTAGTTGGTCCAAGAATGAGAGAGAATAAAATAATAAGGCTCTTATATAGGGAGAGTGTCCCTATATGGATCCACCTCTCGTATGGGAAGGTTTCCATAAAAGAATTAGAAAGTAGGTCCCACCAGATTCTAATCACAGAATAAAATTTGGGTTATCTGGTGGCACTGCCCACGAGACCAACAAGCTCAACCAGTCGGACTGGACAAAGTGAAAGTTGTCAGTTTTGTAACTTGATGCGTGGTTTCATCATTCGATTGATTCATCTGACTCGATTATGATGGGAAGACATATTACGACACGATAATCCATGTTACACGGGGTTCGTAGAGTGCAGCTCTTATAACTCCCCCTAAAAAAAAAATTTCATCCTCAAAATTGCACGTACCTTCTGAATCAAACAAATGAGGATATTCCTTTCGCATTGCAGCTTCTTCTTCTAGGTAATCTCTTCTATGTCTTGGCTTCTCCAAGTTACTTTGAGATAAAAGATATCCCGATTTCGGAGGCGTTGTACCTTTCGACTTGTGATCTCAGCTGGTACAACTTCAAATGTCAATTTCTCTGTCAGGTATAGAGGATCTGTAGTCAATATGTGGGATAGATCTTTGATGTACTTTTTCCAGTAGGAAAACATGGAATACATCATGCATACTTGACATATACGGTGATAGTGCAAGCTGATATGCCACCTTATCGCGTCTTGCCAAAATTTCATAAGGTCCTACATATCTAGGGCATAACTTCCCTTTCTTACTGAACCATTTCTAGCCTCTCATAGGTAATATATTTAGAAATATTTTGTCACCTGCTGTGAACTTAAGGTCTTGGCATCTATTATCTGCATAATTATTCTACTGGACTTGAGCTGTCTTTACTCTTTCCTTGATCTTATCCACCACTAGACAAGTTTCTTCAACAAATTCTGACCCCATTGTTCTTCTTTCACCAACTTGTTCCAAACAGAGGCGTCTGACATTTCCTATCGTATAAAGCTTTGTACGGGGACATCTGAATGGTAGCCTGATAGCTGTTGTTGTAAGAAAACTCAATTAATGGTAATTTTTCATCCCAAGCTCCTTTGAAATCAATTGCAGAAGCTCGAAGCATATCTTCTATGATCTGAATAGTTCTTTCTAACTGACCATTCGTCTGAGGATGAAAGACTGTGTTAAACTTTAACTTTGTCCCCATAGCTGTCTGTAGTCCTTGCCAAAACTCGGAGGTAAAACAAGGATCTCTATCTGATGCTATGCTCTTGGTTACATTATGGAGTCTGACTATATTGTCTACGTACAGTCTTGCCAATCTAACCAAAGTATACTAAGGCCTTATCGGGATAAAAAGGAGTTATCTTCATAAGGTGGTCTACAATGACCCGCATCGGCCCACCGATCTAGGAGTCAATGGTAGTCCAGTGACGAAGTCCATAGTGATTCAGTCCCATTCCCATGCTGGCTTTGGCAATGGTTGTAGTAATCCTATGGATCCCTGTCTTTCAACCTTTACTTAATCACAGTTTATATCACACCCCAATTCTGGACTAACCAGTGGTGTGATGAACCGTCATAATAACCAACGGTTCAAACCAGGATCTCATATAGGCCGTGCCCACCCGGTTAAACCAAATACATTCCACGATAATAATCAGAGTAAATAAATAAATAGCAAAAGTCTTTATTAATAATAAACTGAGGTCTAACAATGATAAATAAATAAGTAAATCCAATTATCTCCAAGTAAACTCATGACATAACATAAATTAATCAACTACATGTTCCAACAATAAAAAGTAGCTAAATTAATAAAAAAACACATTGGTTGCACTCGCACGACGGATCATGTGCTTCCTCTATAGCTTCTACGTCCATAGCTGCCACGTGTCTGTGTTTTGGCACATTCATATAATCTTCAATGGTAAGACCTGCATCAACAACTAAAAATATTCGACGTCAAAACGGTAAAAACACATCACGACTCAGTGAGCAAACAAAATAATGCATAAACATATGCATGCATTCAATTCACATCTTTGGTCTGGTTTTAAGTTTGTAATGTGCTATAGAAAGGATTGACAGCCACTACACTTCCAAACATGGGTGTGTGAATCCAGCCAATAGATCAAACACCATTGTCATCCCACATCTACCCCACCATGGAATAGAGATAGAGCTAAAGTGTCTAGATCACACACCGCCAACACTTTCCCTGATGCCCTACCCATACCAATACGTAAGCCCCTATTAGCGAGAGCTTGCAAACTAGGCTCGCAACTAACCAATCCTAATTCCATCCAAATAAATCCATGACCTTACCCCAGCATCCCTAAGACGTCCATAGAGATAGAGCTAAGGCCCCCCGGTAGAGTCAGAGACCACACGGTTAGAGACCACCTCCCCTGAGGCCCTACGACGTTATAGTTCTACTAAGGTAATGGGGATACGACAATATCAATGGGCAAGACTTGAGTAGAGATAGAACAAGAGTTTGATGACAAAGCTAGAGACCACAGTGCCACGATCTCCCCCTGATGCCCCACTTGCATCTAACACACTAACAACACACACAATCTCTTCCAAGTATCATCATCATCATGTTATAAATACACAAAAATAATTATGCATGACCAAAAATAGCAGTAATATTGGATGACATGTGAGATGCACATTACAAGCATACAAGCATAGAATCATTCATTACATTGGACAAATAAAATAAAATAGCTTGTTATTATCTAATTAGTTTAGGTCTTATTCCCTCACCTTTTAACGATGTTCGATCCTCTCCAAGCCTTGGAAATCACTTTTGAACTACTTGAGAACCTAAGAAATTTATAGATTTAAAGTTTAAGTTTACCAAGTTACAGTAGTCGAAAACCTAATCTGGTCTCAAACAGGATTCTTGACACTGTGTGGTCGCAGGTGTGGTTGAACCTGTGGTCTTATTTGCGTCTACAGGGTGTGTGGTCGATATGTGTGGTCGCATATCATGTGACCACACATCGGACCATACCTTCTTTGGGATCTTTTTGAGAGTGTGTGGTTAACCTCTGGTCACTCTGTGGTCAACCATAGGCTGCAACCACATGAAGTTTGGTTAATTTTTATCCTCAATCCAATTCTTTCATGAGTCAATTCCTTGGTTTATCAATAGGGTTCCTCCTATGATCGGTCTATGGCCTTCAATTCATAATTTTTGTAAAGTTATCCACCCTAACCTACTCTCCATGGATCTCCCTTGAGTTTTTGTTTATAGGGTCTCATGGTTGAGATCCCACATCAATTCTACATCTAAATTTATAATGGGGAAAACCATATACTAGGTGATCTACTTCTATAGAGATGGTTCCTTTTCTTGGCCTTCTGTAGCAAGCTAGAACCTTTCTTCCTCTCAACTTGCCTCTTTAGATCTCTTTCTCTCTTCGATTTAGGGTTTTAATTTGGGTTCTAAAAAAGCGAGAAATGCTAAGGGATGTCCTTTATGTAGAGGAAAAATCTCCATATAGAGTTCTCCCTCAACTAGGAAAGAGATCCCTTAGTTTAGAAAAGTATTCAAAAACTCAGGGTCGATGTCATCATCGTGCGGTCGCATGTATGGTCGCAGAATCCGTCGACCACATGTCCCAAATATATGACCACACGTTGGATTTTGAGTGGTCTCACTTTCCCTAAGGTGTAGTCGACTATACCAGCTCAGGTAAGAAACCACACACTCCAAATTGACTGGTTTTGGGTCGATTTACATACCTAGCCTTGTGGTTTCTTTACACACTTGGTCCACTTGGTCCCACCACGATAGGAAGACCTGACACGACATAGTTAGACCTAGTTAGTAGAGTACGGGTCTTACAACTCCTCTCCTTATATAAATTTCATCCTCGAAATTTGTACATACCTTTCGAGTCGAATAAATGAGGATATTGCTTCTGCATAGCATTCTCTTCCTCCCATGTAGTTTCTTCCTCATTTCAACTTTTCCATGTAACCTTAACATTGTAGATGTCACAGTTGCGAAGACGTTGAACCTACCGACTGGTAATTTCAAAAGGTACTACTTCAAACGTCACATCTTTAGTCAAATCCGGTGGATCCACCGTTAGGACGTGTGTTGGATCTCGAATGTACTTCTTCAACAACAAGATATGGAATACGTCATGCACGCTCGACATAGATGGTGGTAGTGCTAACTGATACGCCACCTTTCCACATCTAGCTAGAATCTCTTATGGCCCAATGTACCTCGGACTTAACTTTCCTTTCTGTTCGAACCATTTTAAGTAGGTGATATTTTTAGGAATACCTTGTCACCCACGACGAACTCAAGCTCTCCGTGTCGGTTATCTGTATACTATTTCTGATGATTCTGAGCTATCCTAACTCTTTCCTTGATTATGTCAACTACTTTACATGTTTCTTCAACAAACTTGGGTGCTATGATCCTCCATTCTTCGACTTCATTCCAAAACAATTGAGTTCAACACTTCCTACCATACAATGCTTCGTCAGGTGACATTTGTATAGTAGCTTGATAGTTGTTGTTATAAGCAAACTTGATCAATGACAACTTTTCATCCCATGATCCCTTGAAATCAATCACACAAGCTCGAAGCATGTCTTGTAGAATTTGAATGGTGCACTCTGACTGTCCATCGGTCTGAGGGTGAAATACAGTACTAAACTTCAATGTTGTACCCATAGCTTTCTGCAATCCTTCCCAAAACTTTGAGATAAAGCATGGATCTCTATCAGACACGATGCTTTTAGGTACTCCATGTAACCTGACAATGTTGTCTACATACAACTTAGCTAACCGCTCCAAGGTATATTGAGATCGTATAGCAATGAAACGAGCTATCTTGGTAAGTCGATTCACAATTACCTAAACTGCGTCTATCGATCTGGGAGTGAATGGTAACCCAGTAACGAAGTCCATAGTAATGTAGTCCCATTTCTAGGCTGGTTCCGATAACTGTTGCAATAAGCCTGCTTGTCTTTGTTTTTTCACCTTTACTTGTTGATAATTTAGACATTGAGACACATATCGAGCTACATCTACCTTCATTCTTCTTCACCAATATAGTTTCTTTAAACCATAGTACATCTTGGTACTTCCAGGGTGTATTGAATAGGATGTGGAGTGGGCTTCTTTCATTAATCTATTCCTGATATCTGATTTTTCATTTTTAGGCACGTATATCCTTTCTTTGTACATTAATACCCCTTCGAAATCTAAGGTGAAATCAGGAGTGGTCCTCCCCTTTTCTAGATCCTCCTATACTGTCCATAGATAGGGGTCTGATTGGATCGCCATTTTCACTTCGTCTATTAGATCAAGAATAATCTTTAATGTAGCAAACATCTTTGAAAACTTATGAATAAATGCTAGATCTGTTGAACCTCCTTGTTTATCGATCACAAACTATTCATTGTCACAATCAAATACTCTTGCCACAACACACATGGCAGCATTTGTGTTAGCTTCTTCTTTTGACTTTGTCATTGCTTTTCAGCTTAGTGCATCAGCAACTACATTAGCTTTCCCTAGATGATACTGGATATCACAATCATAATCCTTTAGCAACTCTAGCCATCTTCTCTATCTCATGTTCAACTCCTTCTGGTTAAGAGATAGATGAGACTCTTATAATCCGACTTAATCTAAAAATTTTCCCCATACAAGTAATGTCTCTATATCTTGATGGCATATACCACCACTGCTAACTCTAAGTCATGAGTAGGGTAATTCTTCTCATGTGCCTTTAGTTGTCTAGAAGCATACATAATTACTCGCACTCCTTGCATGTAAACTCATCCCAAACCTAACCCAGAAGCATCAGTGTACAAGATAAATGGCTATCATGGTACTGGGATGGTCAAGATAGGAGCCGATATCAGTCTTACCTTCAGTTTTTGAAAACTCTCTTCACACTTATCGGTCCAAACAAATTTTTTTCCTTTCTTCATCTAAGTGATGAGAGGTACGACAATTCTAGAGTAGTCTTCCACGAATCATCGATAATACCTAGCTAAACCCAAGAAACTTCTGATTTCTGTAACACTCTTAGGTGTTTTCCATTTAACAATAGCCTTAATCTTATTAGGATCCACTTTAATTCTTTCTGAGGATACTACGTGACCTAAGAATTGCACTTCCTTCAACCAGAACTCATATTTCTTAAATTTGGCATAAAACTTTTCTTTCCTCAATCGTTGTAAGGCTGCTCTAAGATCTGTGGCATGAGTCGCCTCATCCTTAGAATATATCAATATGTCATCTATGAAATGATGACCGAAGTATCCAACATGTCATGAAAGACTCGATTCATGAGTTCCATAAAAGATGTGGGTGCATTTGTTAGTCCAAAAGAAATCACCAGAAACTCATAATGTCCGTATCTGGTTTTAAATGCTATCTTTGGAATGTCACCATCCTTGATCTTCAACTGATGATACCCTGATCGGAGATCTATCTTGGAAAACACCTTTGCTCCTTGCAGCTGATCAAATAAATCATTGATCCAAGGTAGGGGATATCGATTCTTGATCGTGAGCTTGTTTAATTCCTGGTAGTCTATACATAATCTAACACTACCATCCTTTTTCTTGATGAATAACACTGGCGCTCCTCAAGGAGATATGCTCGGTCAGATAAATTCCTTGTCCAATAGCTCTTGTAGTTGAACCTTCAATTCCCTCAATTCAGTTGGAGCCATTCGGTATGGTGCCTTGGATACAGGTGCCGACCCTGGTAATAGGTCGATAACGAACTCTGTGGCTGTATCAGGTGGCAAACCAGGTAAATCCTCAAAAAATACATCTAAAAAGTCTCGTACAATTTCTATATCTTCCATTCGTTGTGTCTCTTTGGTAAGGTCCACTACAGATATAAGGGATCCAACTCCACCCTTCTTAAGGCATCTCTTAGCCTTTAGTATGTAGAGAATGAGTTTCTGTTTATGAGGGAGTTTGGTATCTGAAAAGATGAGTTCTTCACCATCTTGGCCCTTAAATGTCGATTGCTTTTCTGCACACAGTAGATTTATGGAGTGTCAGGCTAACCAATCCATTCCTAAGATGATGTCAAAGTCTGTCATCTCTAGTTGAATTAAGGTTGCATCCATAGTCTTCTTGCCAATAAGAACTGGAAATGGTCCATAACTTTTGTCTAGCTCTACTTCTAATCCCATAAGTGATCATACTAATAGTTAAGAGGATAAAGTTCTAAGGGGTAGACTTAGTTTTTTCCCAAATAATACATATATAAAAGAGTGGGTGGCTCCAGAGTTGAAGAGTACTCTGGTGCGTATGCCATCTATAGGTACAGTACTTGTGGTTTTTCCTCCTAAATTAGTCTATATGCTTACACAAGATATTATGGAACAAAAGGTCAGGTCATACCTGTTACCACATCAGGTTATGCAGTAGCATCTTCAGCAGTCACCGCATAAACCTTTTCTTGCTGCAGTTGTTTCTTTGGTTCAGGGTAGTCCCTGGAATAATGCCCTATTTGATCACAGTTGTAGCATTTTACTCCAGCATTTCCTTGCTTTTGTTGGGGTGGAGCCGACTGGGTAGTCTTGGCTGCAGCATTGAAGCCTTCGGTATGGAAAGGATTGAAAGTCTTTGAATTCCCTCCATTGAATGTATTTTCGTTAGGCCTCTTAATACCTCTGTTTTGAGCAAAATAGCTCTCCCTTTGGCTTGATTCTAGTACTCGAGCAATCTACACAACTTCATTATATATCTTATTTTTCAGCCCCAATACATGCTCTCTGATGCTTCCCCTAAGTCCCATGACGAACCTATGGGTTTTGATATCTACTTCCTACATGCTAGAGGGAACAAAGAAAAATAATTCTTCGTAACGTTGTTGATATGCTTCGATGGTCATCTGACCATGATATAAGCTCAGAAATTCTTTCTCCCTCTGGTCTCTGAAACTTCTACAAAAATACTTTTCGAAGAAAACTTCCTTGAAGATAGCCCAGGTCAGCTGGGTGTGCTTGGTCAGTGGATATCCTCGAGTAGACTTTCACCAATGATGTGTATCATCTTTCAGCATAAAAGTGGTACATAGAACTTTCTCTTCTTCAATAATAGTCATCATCATGAAGTTTCTCTCCATCTCGTTGATCCAGTGTGCTGGCCATAGAAGATCCGATGGCTTGCCCGTGAACTCCTTCGGTTTCATCTTCAGAAAATGCTCAATCAACCTAGAGTGGTCCAGCTGATTTTGTGCATAAACTCCATACACGGGCTGCTGGTACTAGTAACTACCTTGGTTATATCCGCCTTGTGATGCTTCAAGGTCCTGCATTTGAGCATGTACCACTGGTGTTTGAGGTACCTGTGGTGCTGTGTTATTCAAAATCAAGATTTGGGGTACGGTATTGCTACCCCTGGGCAAGGTGCTAGCTTGCCCTACCGTCACGAGTGTTGTATTTGCAGCTGGGGAAGCAATTCCCATGGCAGTCTGCATGTTTGCCTGCATTTGATGTAGCTGCTGCACCTGTTGTGCCAAGTTCATCACAACAGTGGCCAAATCCATTGTTGGTGCTGGAAAATTTGTTGGGTTGGCCTGGTTGTTGACTCCTTGTGGCGCTACACGCCCAGCCATTTCCTACTATCGACTGTGGTGATGTCTAAAAAGTCAAGAAATATGTGAGGCAGGTACAATATACGATGGTCTCATGTTAGTCTCACAATAAATAAAGCAATTTCAAAATTTCAAGGTCAATCAAACAATGTAGTGTATTTTCAATCGTGTGGTCGATAGGTGTGGTCGACCTTCTGGTCGAATTTTGTGACCGTATGACCCCAATTCAGGGTTTTAAACATTATTTTGAGTCAATTGTTCCCATTCTTCTCTTGTCTTCTACTGTCTCTAACTTAAATCGCCTCTACTGAGTTACAACAGTGCCGATCACTCCCTTGAGCAGAATTTTCATGATCAACCACCGGATTCTCCATCACCACGGTACGTTCTTCATTCCCATTATTCTTTCTATTGTTTCATTCTAGGTTTTCATCGCCTACTTCAATCTTTACCAAATTAAGTTTTATTTAACCATAAAAATTCGATTTTTATTGGTGACTCTTGCTATTGGGCACCCAACAGATGAAAGCCCTCTAGAAAGTTTAAGTTTCATTGGTTGGTTTGGCCAAAAGCTTGAAATTTTGATTTTTGACTTAAATTTTGGAAATTTTTGCCAATTTCAAAATTTTTTCAAATTCATTTTAATTGGTGACAATTCCTTGTTGATTGACCATTGTAAGATGATTTGTGATTCATGTAAGTCCTCATACCTAGATGTTTGGGTGAATAGTGAGGCTTTTGCTCACTTTACGTGGCTATTCCACCAAATTTTTTGGATTTTCTGACTTGTTTATTGGTTTATGTTCCTTGCAGGTAACATGGTTTGTACCAAGGTTCCCAGAGTCCTTGACTCCCATTATTTCAGGTCCATTGAAGATGAGATATAGTATCCAGGGTATCATAAAAAAAAGGTTGAAGGGGGTCGGTGTGTCAACTTAGCCAGCTTAGCCCTATTTGATGTGGAGAGGGTGTTTAGTGAGATGGGCTGGCTTCCTGTAATCTTATACAAGGGTTGCACCCTTCCAGAGTGGGTGAAGCAATTCTAATACAATTTACAGGTGGGGGGTGATCTTGAAAATGTAGATAGAGGTAGAGATATTTGGATCACCAGTTTAGTGAAAGGGGTACCCATTTCGTTTAATTGTCAGAAGTTTACTGACCTCCTAGGAATTTCTAATGACGGTCCCCTAGTTTATTGCGTACCTAAAGAGCCCAAATTCTTATCAGAGAGGTTGCGAGTAGAAGTGTCCATTCAGCTTCTTTGGGACTACACTTAGCAGATGAAGGTAGTCAACCTCTGTCCTGAACCCTGGGTGTACTGTAAGATCATCTAGCACAATATGATTCTGTAGAGTGGTCACTATGAGATGGTTTCATAGCTGACCCTATATCTCCTTTACTGTATCTGCACCAGATAGCCAGTCTACCTTCCATACATCATCATCAGGACCATGCACAGAGCCATGACGCCTGACCTGAAGGGTAACATACCCTATGGGCGCTTGATCACTACCTTACTCTCTCTCTTACAGGTGGACTTGGTAGATAAGAGGATCTACGATGACACCTTTTTAGCTGACCTTGATTGGGAGGCCATCTATAGGATGGGGAAGAGAGATGTATAGGTCAGTAACGAGGAGAGAAATGCTATGGTGCATCCTCTTACTCGAGTGGCAGCTGCAGATGCAGAGGCAACAACAACAGCAGTAGAGGCATCAGATAGTGACGATGATGAGGATGATGATTGGATGTACATGGATGTAGATGCCATCCCTCCTCCATCACCATAATATTCTACTGGGCTGGCCTTTCTCGAACTTCTCACTCAACTGGTCCTTCACCCTTACCACCAGATGACATGATGACGCTATTATGTGAGATTTACGATGCTCAACGCACTACAAATTAACGGTTAGGAGAGATCCTAGACTCTCAGAGTGTGACTGATGGGTGAGTGGTGAGTCTTGCCAAGAGTCTCCGAATGACCCAGTTATAGGTAGCCTGGCTCACGAGGGTTTACACCGAGGACTATGATGAAAACCGAGAGTCTCCTCCTTCTTTAGCGCCATGATATGTTATATTTTTTTTCCATTTGTATTAAAGAGTAACTGTCCAGACTGTGGACCGTACTCTGATTCTAAATGTACATCTTGTTATTTTAATTTCGGGTTCATATATAGATATATGCATATTATTTTTCATTTGCATATGTGCATTATTTTCTTTCTTAATTTATGTATTAAACAACATAGATGCTTCTAGTGTGTTTGTATTATAGTTTTTAATTTATCCTAACTCAGTTCATGACTTTCATGAAAATATTTTGGTTTGATGGGTAGAACCTGAAAGCTCTGATACCAAACTGTCACACCCCAATTATAGACTAACTAGTGGTGTAATGAACCGTCATGAGTACCAATAGTTCAAACTAGGATCTCATATAAGTCGTACCTATAACACCTGCACTCCACTAATCTGGTCTAACCGTGTCGTGCCAGGTCTTCCCATCATTGCTGGATCAAGTAGCCTGACCACGTGAAGAAGGACCAAGAGACCAGGTATGAGAATCGATTTGAAAACATTAAAAATCAATTGTATGGTGGACCATACGATGAGAAACAAAGACCACTGGTAAGTAACCGTACGGTTGATGTTTTCGAGCGTATGGTCGACAGATTATGCGACCATACATCTGACCGTACCACCCCAAATCAGACTCCGAGTTTAGAAACTTTCCAAATTGAGGGAGGATCTCTTTCCTTTTTTTGGAACTTTATATGAAGAGTTTCTCTCTATATAAATGACATTGCTCAACCTTTTTTCACTCTTTTGGAACATTATCAAATTCTAGAGGAAGAGAAGGAGAAGGAGAGAAGACGAAGGAGAAGGCTAAGAGGAGTTCTACAGACTCTCTGCAATAAGTAAGGTATGAACCTTGTCTCTAGCCTTATAATGTCAAGAGTAGGAATTTCTAGTGTAAACTGTAATACCATACCCAATATAAGGATTCAGCTGTGGGATTATTCTGATCAAATTCTACTTTCAATTCGAGTTCTTCCTCTTGGCTCCTCAATAGGGTCCTTCCTAATGATCATTCTAAGGCCAAATTTTTTAGTTTTACCAACTAATTACTCTAACCCATTTTCCATGATCCCTTCTTGAGATTTGCTCAGAAAAATCCCATAGCTGAATCCTTACATTGGATTTGGTATTATAATTTACATTAGAAATTCCTGCTCTTGATGTTCTAAGGCTATAGAGATAAGGTTCAAACCTTACTTGTTGCAGAGACTCTGTAAAACTCTTCTCTCAGCCTTCTCCTTAGTCTTCTCTCCTTCTCCCTATAGGGTTTGATAATGTTCCAAAAGAGTGAAAAAGAGTTGAAGAACGCGCTTTATATAGAGAGAAACTCTCCATATAAAGTTCTCCAGAAAAAGGAAAGAGATCCCCCATCAATTTGGAAAGTTTCCAAACTCGGAGTCTGATTTGGGGTCGTACGGTGGCATAATCCTTCAACATAGGCTTGAAAACATTGATCGTATGGTTACTTACCAGTGGTCTTTGTTTCTCATCGTATGGTCGACCATACCTACCCAGGTAGTCGACACCATACACTTAGTTTTTAGTGTTTTCAAGTCGATTCTCATACCTGGTCTCGTGATCCTAGGTGGTCGGTCCACTTGATCTAGCAATGATGGGAAGACTTGGCATGACACGCTTAGACTGGATTAGTGGAGTCCGGGTCTTACAACCCCCCCTCTTATATAAATTTTATCCTGGAATTTTGCACATACCTTCCGAGTCGAAAAGGTGAGGATATTGCTTTCGCATAGTGTTTTTTTCTTCTCAAGTGATTTCTTTCACATCTTGGCTTCTCTAAGTAACTTTAACATAATAGATGTCACGATTGCGAAGACGTTGAACCTTTTAACTAGTGATTTCAAAAGGTACCACCTCAAACATAAAATCTTTAGTCAAACTCGATGGATCCATCGTTAACATGTGCGTTTGATCTCTGACATACTTCTTTAATTGTGAGACATGGAATACATCATGTACACTAGAAATCGATGGTGGTAGTGCTAACTGATATGCTACCTTTCCACGCCTTGCTAGAATCTCATAAGGTCCAATATATCTAGGACATAGCTTTCACTTCTGTGCAAACCATTTTAAACCACACATAGGAGATATTTTTAAAGATACCTTATCACCTGTGGTGAATTCAAGATCTCGACGTCGATTATCTGCATATTGCTTCTGATTATTTTGAGCTATTCGGACCCTTTCCTTGATGATGTCTACTACTCGACAAGTCTCTTCAACAAATTCTGGTCCAACAACTCTCTGTTCTCCAATTTCGTTCCAAAATAAGGGAGTTTGACATTTCCTACCATACAGTACTTCATAGGGTGACATCTGTACCGTAGCTTGATAGCTGTTGTTATAAGCGAACTCAATCAATGGTAATTTCTCATCCCAAGATCCTTTGAAATCGATTACACAAGCTTGGAGCATGTCTTCTAAAATCTGAATGGTGCGCTCCAACTGTCCATCGATTTGAGGGTGAAATGCTATACTAAATTTTAGCGTTGTAACCATAGCCTTATGTAATCCTTCCCAAAACTTTGAGGTAAAGCGTGGGTCTCTGTCAGACACAATGCTTTTAGGTACACCATGCAATCTACAATAATATCTACATATAGCTTAGCTAGCCTCTCTAGGGTGTACTGAGGTTGTATAGCCATAAAACGAGCTGTCTTAGTCAAATGATCTATAATTACCCAGACTACGTCAACTAGTCTAGTAGTTAGTAGTAACCCTGTGACGAAGTCCATAGTAATGCAGTCCCATTCCCAAGCTGGTTCAGGTAATGGTTGCAACAAGCCTTTAGGTCTTTGCCTTTTAACCATTACCCGCTGACGATTCAGGAATTGAGATACATATCTTGCTACATCTACTTTCATTCCCCTCCACCAATATAGTTTCTTCAGGTCATGATACATCTTTGTACTTTCAAGATGTTTCGAATACACAGTGGTGTGGGCTTTCTTCATTAATCTGTGTCTAATATCTAAGTCTTCATTTTCAAGAAGATACACTCTCCCTTTGTATCTTAGTACCTTTTTAAGGTCCACAGTGCAATTAAGAGTAGCCCTACCTTTTTCAAGGTCTTCTTGCACTGTTCTCAGATAGGGGTCTGATTGAATAGTTGCTTTCACTTCATCTATTAGATCAGGTACAACCTTTAATGTAGCAAACATGTTTAAAAATCGATAAATAAACCCTAGGTTGGTTGATCCACTCAGTTTATCAATCATGAATTGCTCATTGCCATAATTGAATACTCTTCCTGCAACGCACATTGCAGCATTTGTGTTAGCTTCTTCTTGAGATTTTGTCACCGCTTTTCTGCTTAGTGCATCAACAACTACATTAGCCTTCCCTAGATGATACTGGATGTCACAATCGTAATCCTTTAGTAACTCCAATCATCTCCTCTGTCTTATGTTCAACTCCTTCTAATTGAAAAGATGAGTGAGACTTTTATGATCTGATTTAATCTAAAAGTTCTCTCCATAAAAATAATGTCTCCATATCTTGACGGCTTGTACCACCGCTGCTAATTCCAAGTCATGAGTGGGGTAGTTCTTCTCGAGCATTTTTAATTATCTGGAAGCATTAGCAATTACTTGCTCTCCTTGCATGAGCACACATCCCAACCCTAACCCAGACGCATCGATGGATAAGGTAAATGATTGTCCTAGAATCAGAATAGTCAAGATGGGAGCTGATATTAATCTTGCCTTCAATGTTTGAAAACACTCTTCACATTTATCGGTCCAAAAAAATATTTCTCCATTCTTTGTCAGACTGGTGAGAGGTACGGTGATTCTAGAGTAATCTTCTATGAATCGTCGATAATACCCTGCTAAACCTAAGAAACTTCTAATTTCTGCAACATTCTTAGGTGCTTCCCATTTCACAATAGCTTCAATCTTGCTAGGATCCACTTTAATTCCTTTAGCTGATAAAACATTGCTTAAGAAAGCGACTTCATTTAACCAGAACTCACACTTAGTAAATTTAGCGTAAAGCTTTCCGTTCTTAGTTGCCGCGAGTGCAACTCTGAGATTTGTGATATGAGTTTCTTTATCCTTGGAGTAGACTAAGATGTCGTCAATAAATACGATGACAATTGTATCTAGCATATCATGGAATACCTAATTCATGAGTTTCATAAAAGTTACGGATGCATTAGTCAACCCAAAAGATATAACCAGAAATACGTAATGCCCATATCTGGTTCTGAACGTTATCTTTTGAATATCACCTACCTTGATCTTCAACTAAAGGTATCCTGACCGGAGATCAATCTTGGAGAACACCTTGGCACCTTGCAACTAGTCGAATAAGTCATCGATTCGAGGTAACAGATACTTATTCTTGATTGTGAGCTTGTTTAATTTATGGTAATCTATACAAAAATGAATGCCACCGTCCTTTTTTAAGAATAGCATTAGCGTTCCCCATGGTGATATACTAGGTCGAATATAACCCTTGTCCAATAATTCCTATAATTGTACCTTCAGTTCCTTCAGTTCAGTAGGAGTTATTCGAGAAGGTGCCTTAGACACTGGTACGGCTCTGGGTATGAGGTCTATAATGAACTCTGTCGCTCGATCAGGTGGCAATCCTGATAATTCTTTAGGAAATACATCCAAAAATTCACGCACAACTTCAATATATTCAATTCGTGGTGCTTCCTTGGTGAAGTTGACAACAGACACTAGGTACCCAATTTCTCCTTTCTTGAGGCATTTCCTAGCCTTTGATGTAGAAAGAATGAGTTTTTGTTTACGGAGAAGTTTAGTTCCTATAAAATTGAACTCTTCTCCTTCCTTATCTTTAAATGATATATTCTTTTCAGCACAAAGTAAACTCATGAAATGTTGGGATAATCAATCCATACCTAGGATGGATTGATTATCTGGCCCCGAGTTGCTACTTTCCCTAGGGTAAAGGTCTTGACAGTCTGCCCTTATCTCGGTAGCACTTCTTCACGTAGCCAATCCCTATTTAAGAGGGTAAAGTAATCTAGTAAACCCAAATCCTAATAGGCCTTTACTCTATCAATCGGAGGATCTGCTGATAGTTTGTGCATCTATTTAATACTGTTCATCCGGTTCTTAGATTGTCACAGTTTTAACACTTCCAGAATATTTTTTGGAGGTAGTGACGGATGATCGGTCATCCGGTTAATTAACCCTTATTGAACAAGAGGATCACAAAGTAGTAACAGTCTACTGGTTAGGTTCGTAGATCTGGTTATTTGGGTGGCAAAACCCAAAGAGTTTTAACTCCTACTCTAACCAGCAGGATGCAACCAGAAGTGGCAGTTAAGTTACTGGTCTCCCAGTACCCCAGAATCTACTTTTTATAAAAGGGCTCGAGGGCCCTCATTTTGGCCCTACACCAACTGTCAGCAAAGGAACACCAAAGATAAGGCTCTGGTGATCCCTCCCAGTGCTTCATTGCTCATTTCTTTGGCAATATTTTGTGATTTCATCCACATTCTACTGCTCATGTACTCTCTTCCCCTTTCTCTTTCATTTTCAATCACTGCAATACACTCATCTGCATTTCATTAGGGCTTCTTATGGTTCTCACTGAAATGAAGAGTCCCATGCACTCTTCTTCACTAACCAAGTGGGGGCTTTTGTATGGCCTACTTTCACGGTCTGTTTAAAGGTCCTTGGCTAGAACCTAATGAACCCAGCCATTTAGTAGGGTACCAATGCCCATCGAACCTAGGAATCTGCCCATTCCTTTGGGCTCTTTTTGCCCTGGGCTTGACACTCGGGACTCCCTCTATGTAGCCAAAACTCCTTTATGGATGCATGGCTACTATTGGTCCATCATACACTGCACTTGGCAATTGGTTAGCTTGCTTTTATTTGTTTTTGGTTTTGTTGTGCCACACCTTGTGCATTCCATGTGGCTGCATCCCGTTGCACAAACAACTACTGTTTGCTTATCCCCATGCTCTAATATTGGGTCTTTTATGCACTACCCCATCATTCTCCATTAAATTGGCATAACCCACTTAAAACACACCTTGCATATTTTTCAGCCATACACACAGCACACCATACTGTGGTTTCACATGGTAGTACATAGCAAGCTCTATAATTTAGCTCTCTAGTTACCCATAGCCTGTGTTGGACTACCCATTTGGATGGACTCAAAGTTGTTTAATGGTGGCAACACCATACCCTTGGCATAAGAAAAAATAGCCCATATTGGATTCATTGTATGATTGAGATATTTGACCTTCTCAGCTAATACCACCCGAGTATAAACAATGTCCTTACAATCCACATGGCCACTTTGAAAATCCCTTACCTCATCAATGGATTATTCATAAAGACTTTATGGTTGTTTACTTGCAGCCCATTCTTAGTACCACTGAATTTGTTGGGGTCACATAAACAGGCCAGGTGCATTCAGGTACATTCAATGATATCATGCCCAATCCCGATCACCTATAATGCCACGTACTGTATATACTTGGGCTGCATCATTCAGGGTGTTCTTGACTCGGTTCATGGTGTCCGTACTAAGGAATTGCTTACTTTCTACTCACATAGTGCATTGCTTATTTGTGCTTTGCACAAAATTGGTTGGTGCACAACCACAGGTAATGAGATATCTCCCTTATAATTTCATTGGGCATTTCACTTTGCCTTGTTTCTTCACAGCATCCTACTCGAAATTTTTCCCATTGAACCTTTCCTTACAACTTTTATTCAATGACATGATGAGCAAGGGTGTCACTCGTATTATTTTTCTAGGGATAGCTTGATTCTCCGACCGCCAATTTATAAAATGAACCAAGATTAATGGAGGTTTCCTCTTTTGCGTGGTTACCCAATTTCCCATGTATCATTTAGCACAAGCATTACCAGCTTCATGGATGTCAATTCATGTCGTTTATTTCCCCTTATCATTTTTCTCTTCATTCTAAAAGTGTGTTCATTATGCTAACTCTGAATATGTATTCCCTTATCAGGTACTATGGCTCCTAGGAGAGAGGCTGAGCCAGCCACATAGGGTTATGATGCCACACAGTTTATTTCCTATCATGCCAGTAGGTGCTGGGACAGGATTGGCCAAGCCCAGATAGTAGCTGGCCGATGCGTACATTTTGAGGAGTTGGCTAGATTGGGCCTTAATGACACCTTTGATCACTTTGGCTGGACACCGGCCATGCATATCCAGGATGGTACTTATCCAAACCTAGTGCGCCATTTCTTTTGCAACATTGGCCAGCGAGTAGACGAGATGACTGACGAGTTGATAGTGACCAGTAGGGTCAAGGGAGTAGACATCTCACTGATAGTTGCCTCTCTGGAAACCATACTGGACGTCTCACCAGAGGGGGAGTGGATCTATAAGGCTCCCAGAGAGTCTTTAGGTATGTCAGAGGGAGAGTTTATGCAGATGAGACAAGCACTTACTTGGCCTAAGATGATAGGGACAGAGCATGAGGAGAAGGAGTCATCCTACAAGCCTACTCCTCAACTGCTCAGCAGGATCATACATGTCACATCCCAATCTGCACCAACCAGAATGGTGTGAAGAACCGTCTATGATCCAATGGTTCAACCAGGATCTCGAATAGGCTGTGTCCTTTTGCTTAAACCATACACATCCACAACCATAATCAGAGTAAATAAACAATAACGAAAGTCTTTAATATTAATAAACTGAGTATCTAACAGTGATATCATCAATAAAGTATCCAATTATCCCAAATAACTGAAAACATAAAATAAAATAAATTAATCAATTACATGTTCTGAATAATCCGACAAATAAATCTAATTAAAGACACATGAGTTGCACTCGCATGACGATTCATGCGACTCCATCATAGCTTCGGTGTCCATCGCTGCAACATGCCCGTATGTTGAAGCATTCATATAATCTTCAACTGTAGTACCGGCATCATCAACTAAAAATATTCATCGTCAAAAGGGTGAGCACACAACATGGCTCAGTGAGCAAACAAAACAATGCAACAAACATATGCATGCATTCAATTCAAATATTTGGTTTGGTTTATATGTTTGCAATGTGCAATAGAAAAGATTGGTGGCCGCCGCACCTCTATACACGAGTGTGTGAAGCCGCCCAATGGATCAAACACCATTGCCATCCCACATGCACCCATCATGGAATAGAGATAGAGCTAAAGTGCCCGGATCAAACACCACATGACACTTCCCCTGATTCCCTACCCATACCAACACGTAAGCCCCTATTGGCGAGGGCTTGCAAACTAGGCTCGCAATTAACCAGTCCTAATGTCAAAGAGTGTATGCAAGGCCTCACCCCAACATCTCTCAATGCGACCATAGAGATAGAGCTAAGGCCCCCCGGCAGAGTCAGAGACTACACGGTCCAAGATCACCTCCCCTGATGCCCTACGACGTAATAGTTCTGCTAAGGTAATGGAAATACGACGATGTCAGTGAACAAGACTTAAGTAGAGATAAAGCTAGAGTCTGGTAACCAAGATGAACTACAGTGTCATGTCCTCCCCTTGATGCTCCACTCGTAATCAAGTACACTAGCCATACAGATACGTTCACATGCCTATTCCTAGTATCATCATCATCATCATGTTATAAATAAACGAATTTTAATATGCATGAACAGTAATAACAAAAATATTGGATGACATGTGAGATGCACATTACAAGCATACACGCATAGAATCAGTCATGGCATCGGACTCAATAAATAAAAATAGTTTATTGTTAGCCAATTAATTTAGGTCTTGTTTCCTCACCTTTGGTTGATAGTAGATCCACGTTCAACCTTTGTAATTCACTTTTAGACCACTAAAAACCTAAAAAATTTATATATTTTAAATTAAAATTTATTTCCAGGAGTTTAAACTAACAGAAACTGAGGGGTCGCAGGTGTGGCAGCACCTCTGGTCTCAGTTTCTACGACCATAGGGCGTGTGGTCGCATATCCTGCGACCATACATGCCGCTACACCCTCCCTGGAAACATCCCAAGGGCATGTGGTCGCAAGGTGTGGTCGCATATCTCGTGTGGTTGCACATCATGCGACCACACATGTGATGGTTGACTTTTTCAGTCTCAACTCCATTCCCTCATGTTTGGATTCTTTGGCTTATCATCATTGTCCTTCCTATGATTGTTCAATGGCTCAGAACTAGTATTTTTATACAGGATCCACATCCACATAAATTCCTTCCATGGATTCACTTGGAATTTTTCCATGGATTGATGATTGGGATCTTACTTAAATCCATCTCTTCCATGAACTATTCTAGGCTTTTAATCGACATGGGAATGTTCCATACCTTAAACTTGTTGAAGATTCAGAGGTCTTCTCTGAATTTCCCCTTCTTAGTCTTCCTCTTCAATTCTCCTTCTCTTCCTTCTCTTATCTTTCTCTCACTTTCAGTTTGAGTTCTAAAAGGATGAAAGAGGCTAAGGGATGTCCTATTTATAGAGAAAAACCCTCCCTAATAAGCCCTACTTAGTTTAGGAAAGAACCCCCTTCGGATTAGGAAGGTTTCCTAATCTCGATTTCTGTTTGGGTTCCGTATGGTCATAGGTGGGGTTACAGAATCCGTCGACTACACCCTCTGAAACATGTGACCACATGACCTAATTTCCTGTGGTTTTATTATTTTGAGCTGTGGTTGACCACACCTTTTTAGGTATGCGACCACACGCTCATAATTGACTATTTTTGGGTTAAATTTCATACCTAGTGTTATGATTTCTTCACGCACTAGGTCCACTTGGCTCGACCATGATAGGAAGACCTGATATAAGATGGTAAGACTAGTTAGTTCGATACGGGTCTTACATGTCAGACCAATTCTGCACCAACCAGAATGATGTGATGAACCGTCAATAAACCAACGGTTCAATCAGGATCTCGAATAGGCTATCCCACATATGATAAACCAAAACACATTCCACATTAATCAGAGGTAATAAAGTAAATAGTAGAAGTCTTACAGATAATGAACTGAGGTCTAATCATGATAAATAATTAATATTCCATTTATTTCCAAGTAACCAAAACATAATTTAATACATATTACAATATCCAAATACGGAAACTAAACATAAACGTATCCATAGTTGAAATGCTCACTTAACGAACCATGTTCGTCCTCCACAGCTTGCTCATCATAGCCGCCACATGTTCATATGTTGGCGTGTCGACATAATATTCAATCATAGTACCTGCAACATCAGAAACTAAAAAGAATTACGCGTGTGAGGGTCAGCTCTCCAACTTGAGCTCAGTGAGAAAACAAAACAATGCAACAAACATATGCATGCATTCAATTCATATCTTTGGTGTTGTAAATAAACTTACAATGTGCTATAGAAAGGATAGGTGGCCAAAGATCACGTTTATTGACGCCGCACCTCTATAAATGAGTGTGTGAAGCCGCCCAAAGGTAACGTTTATTGTCGACTCACATGCACCCAATCATGGACAATGTACACATAAAGGTGACGTTTATTGTTGTACCCGTTGCCCATACCAACACGTAAGCCCCTGCTGGCGAGGGCGCATAAACTGGGCTCGCAACTAACCAATCCTAAAGCTAATCAGTGTATCCAAGGCCTCACCCCAGCATCCCTCAATACGTCCATAGAGATAGGGCTAAGGCCCCCCGGCAGAGTCAGAGACTACATGGTCCGAGACCACCTCCCCTCATACCCTACGACCTAATAGTTCTGCTAAGGTAATGGTGATATGACGATGTCAGTGGATAAGACTTGAGTTAGAGATAGAGCTAGAGTGCTGAGGCCCCGCCTATGACACCTCCCCCTGATACTCGCTAGCGTTATGCACACCAACCACACACATACATCCACATACCTATTCCTATCATCATCATCATCACGTTATTAACAATAATTTAAATATGCACGAACAGTAATAATAGAAATATTAGATGACATATTGAATGCACATAAAAAGCATACATGCATAGAATCAATCACGGCATTGGACTCAAGAATAAAATAATTTATTATTAACCAATTAGTTTAGGTCTTGTTCCCTCACCTTTGCTTGAATGTAGATCCTCTTTCAAGATTTAAGAATCACTTTTATATCAATAGGAAAACCTAACAAGTCGATAGATTTTAGTTTGAAGTCGTTCTGACAATTTTTGGCTTTCTGTTAACTGGGGGTAGCAGGACGGGTAGCAGTTTTCTGCGACCCCCAAGGGTAGGGTAGATGCCTAGGGTCGGATGTTCCATCGACCCTGGGTGCGACCACCCCTTTCCTGGGCTTCCCGAATGCTGGGGGTCGATGCTAGGGTCGGATGTTCCATCAACCCTATGTGCGACCCCCTATGTTTGAATCAAGAATTTCATCCTACAGTCCATTCTTTCATGTTTGGGTCCTATGACATACTTCCACAGTCCATTCTATGCTTGTTCTATGTCTTAAAACTCTAGGTTTCCTCCTTACTTTGCCTACCATGATTTTCATCCATGGATTTCATTGAAATCCTCCCATGGATGGATGATTTGGGTTTCTCCTAAGTCATGCCCTCTTCGTAAACCATTTTAAGGTCTTAAATAAATCATGGAGATTATATTCATACCTTAGGTTTGCTGAGATTTAGAGTTTCCTTTGAATTTCCTCCTCCTTGGTTTTCTTCTTTAATTCTCCTTCTCTTCTCTTTCTCTCAATCCAATTAGGGTTGTAAAAGGAGTGAAAGAGGCTTAGGGACGTCCTATTTATAGAGTAAAACCTCCCAAAATAAGTCCCATTAAGTTTAGAAAGGTTCCAATTGAAATTAGGAAAGTTTCCTAATTTTTGATTCGTGCTATTTTTGCTGATTAGCGGGGGTCGATGGGGGGGTCGATGGGGGGTAGGACATTTCGAGACCCCTGCGACCCCTGGTCACGGGTCGATGGTGGGGGTCGATGGGGGTTGGACCTGCCTGTTTAGGCATGCGACCCTACCCTCATTTTGATTGTTTTTGAGTAAAATTTCATAATGGGTCTTGGGTTTTCTTCACATATTTGGTCCACTTGGCTCGACCATGATATGTAGACGGGTCACGACACGAAATGTAAGGTTAGACCGGGTTCATGGCGTGCGGATCTTACAACTCCACCACCCTTGAAAGAAATTTCGTCCTCGAAATTTGAATGTACGGATCTTACAACTCCCTCATCCTTAAAATAAATTTTGTCCTCAAAATTTGAATTTAGGTGGGAATTCTATTTCCGCATTGCATTTTCTTCCTCCCATGCAATCTCCTCTGCGTATCGTCTTCACCAGGTTATCTTCATATACTAATTATCCCAGCTTTGGATATATTGTACCTTCCAACCAGTGAACTCGGCTGGTACCACTTAAATAGTTGAATCTCCTATCTAAACTAGTGGATCCGTGGTCATTATCTCTGATATGGATCTCCAATGTACTTCTTCAATAGAGACATGTGAAATGCATCATGCGCACTAGACATGGACAGCGGTAATGCAAATTGATATGCAACTTGTCTCTCCAAAGTCTATAAGATCCAACACCTATATAGAATATAACTTTCCCTTCTTGTTTAATCGTTTCAAACTCTACATAAGTGATATCCTCAAGAACACTTTGTCACTTATGGCGAACTCAAGGTCTTGGTGTCTCTTCTGACATCTTGAGCTATCCTGCCCCTTTTCTTTGATCTTGTTTGCTACTCGATAGTTTTCTTCGTTAGACTTAGGTCTCAAAATTCTTCATTCACCGACTTTATTCCAAAATAAAAGAATTTGACATTTCTACCGTACCATGCTTCATAGGTAACATTTACGTGGTAGCTTAGTAGCAACTTCAATTCACGATTAACTTCTCAACTCAAGCTCCTTGAAATCAATTTCACAAACTCGGGCATATCTCTTAGGATCTGTATAGTCCGCCCCGACCGTCTGTTGGTTTGAGGTAAAGTGCGGTACTAAACTTCAACTTTATCCCCATTATTTTCTGTAGATCCTCCCAAAACATCGAGATAAGGCATAAGCTTCTTACCGACACTAAGCTCTTATGTATACCATTCAATCTGGCAATATTATCCACATATAGCTTATTTAGCCGCTCCAAAGCATACCGAGGTCGTGTATCAATGGAATGAGCTATTTTCATAAGGCGATCAACAATCACCCTTACTGCGTCAACCGATCTAGGAGTTAGTGGCAAATCGGTGACATAGTTCATTGTAATACTACAGTTCAACTTTCAAACTGGCTCCAATAGTGGTTGTAGTAAGCCACGTTGGTCTTTGTCTTTCAGCCATTACTTACTGATAATTCAGACACTGGAACACGCACTAACCACATTTGTTATCATTCCTCTTTACCAGTACCATCTCTTCAGATCATGATACATATTTGTACTCCAGGATGTCTAGAATATTGAGTACAATGGATTCTTATCATTATCCTCTTCATAATATCTGAGTCTTTCTTTATCTTCATGTATTCAGAATCTACCTCTATATCTGAGTACCGTCTCAGCATCCAAAGTAAGTCAGGGTTAGGTTTTTCTTTCTCTAAATCTCTTGACATTATTCTTATATACAGATCTAACGAAGTTGCTACTTTTACTTCATCCATTAATTCGGAGAAGATCTTTAATGTAATGAACGCAAGTGAAACTATTGCTCCATAGGTACATCCATAAGTTCTCGCTCAATTGGATCATCACTAGCTTCTATTATATGTTACTCTTCTTCCAAATCTGAATATGTTGTTGCAAAACATATGGCAGCATTTATACTGGGTCCTCCTTTTGGCTTCATAATTCCCTTTTTGCTTAAGGCTTAGCTACTACATTAGTCTTGCTCGAGTGACACTGAATACTGTAGTCTTAATCCTTCATTGTTTTAACCATCTTTTCTACTTCATGTTCAACTCTTTCTGATGAAGAGATAAATAGGACTCTTAATCTAAAATTCTTCTCCATTTAGATAATGTCTACAAGTCTTGATTGCATAATTCATCACCGGTAATTCCAGATCATGTGTAGGGTAACTCGTCTCATGCTCCTTTAGTTTTTTGAAGCATATGCAATCGTTTATTTACCTTGCATCAACCCGCATCCTAGATCCAATCCAAAAGCTTCGATGTATAGGGTAAAAGGTTCCCTAGTACTGGGACGATCAAGATGGGAGCTGATATCAATCATTCCTCACACTTGTCAGTCCAATTAAACTCATTTCCCTTCTTGGTTAGCTTGGTAAGAGGTTTTGCGATCTTAGAGTGGTCCTCCAAAAATCGTTTGTAATAACCAACTAAACCCAAGAAACTTTTGATCTTCACAATACTCTTTAGGTGTTTCTCACCATATGATTACCTCTATCATAATAGGGTCTACTTTAATCCCTTTTTATGATGCTACGTGATCTAAGAGGATCATTTTGTTTAATCATGTCTCATATTTCTTCGACTTGACATGAAGCTTTTCACTTCTCAGCGGTTGTGAAGCTATTATAAGATCCGTTGTATGAGTTGCTTCATTCTTGGAATAAACCAAAATGTCATCTATGAAAACTATGACCGACGTGCCCAACAGGTCATGAAACACCCAGTTCATCAGTTCCATAAAAAACGTAATCCAAACGTCATAATCGAGAACTCATAATGTCCAATCCCGATTCTAAAAGCTATCTTCGAGATATTTCTATCCAAAATTCATCAGATGATGATATCTTGACTGAAGATCAATCTTAATAAATACATTTTCTCCTTGCAACTGTTTAAACAAGTCATTGATCTAAGGTAGTAGATATCAATTCTTGACTGTGAGCTTGTTTAGTTCCCAGTAGTCTATACATAATTTGACAATACTGTCCTTCTTCTTCACGAGTTGCGTTGGCGCTCTCCGTGATGCAATACTTAGCTGATTGGAACCCTTGTCTAATAACTCCCATAGTTGAGTCTCAATCCTTCAACTACATAGGAACTACTCTATAGGTGCCTTTGACGTAAATATCGCCCTTGGTAACAAGTCGATGACGAACTTGGTCATATGATCAGATGGTAACCCAGGTAAGTCTCCTGGAAACACATCAAGAATTTATGCTTCACATCAATATCTTCCATATGTGGTGCTTCTTTAGTAACGTATACCACTGATACCATATATCCAACTCATTACTCTTCAAAGCATCTCTTTGCTTTTAGCATAGAGAGGATCAGCTTTCACTTCTTGAGCAACTTACTTCCAATAAAACAAAATTATATGTCATCTCTATTCTTGAATGATAACCTCTTCTATGCACATAATCACTTGTAGAGTGTTGAGACAACCAATCTATCCCCAAGATGACGTCAAAGCCTGCAATCTCAAGTCTAATTAGGTTGTGTCCAAATTCCATCCATCCATATGATTCGGACATTGTCCATAACACTCATCTAATGCAACATTTAGTCCAAAAGGGATTGAACTAGCAAAATCTGGTGTAAGGGCCTTAAGAGCTTGCCTAGTTTCTTTATCTCTTATGATTTTTCAAAGACTATCGTCAAAATCTCATATTGCACTCATTAGCTTATATTTCTTTTATCCTTGTTGTTCTACCCTGGTCTCTCTTTCATATACCTCGAAAAATATCTTGTGATTGATACTTCATATCCCAAGTCTATCAATAAGCATTAGTGTATATGCTTATAATTTCATTAATTCAGCCAACTCTTTTGGTCATTACTTAATCATCTCAATCGACATTGGGCATAACTCAGTATTACTTATACTAATCCGAATACTATCAATGCCACGATTTTTGACTTTATCCTTGTATCCACTCTTAGATTTGTCATTAGGAATCTTCTACCTTGTCAAAATTCATACCGATATAACCATCTTTAACATTACTTGAGTGCTATCTATTTCTTTACTGGCTACCCTTGATGGTTCTCACTTTTTGCTCATGCACTCTTTTATAGACATGACTCATATCCATCCATTTAAAAATCTCAAAATAAATTCTCCATTACTTCATCTGAGGTTCATTGGCTATAGCATTTAATCTGAATCCAATCATCTTTCTTTCAATAATTCCATTATCACTAATCATCTTTATCAACAAAGGTCAGGGAGTGTATGAATCAAAATGTTCATCCAAAAGTGATTCACTTCCTTCTGTCGATTTAGCATTGTGACAACACTTGCTTTATCTAGTGAACCTAGGTTTAAAGAATCAGGAGTAAATCTGTGGTAATCCGACCGGCATCAAAAGATCGTTAAGTTGCACGGTGGTCCAAATACATGGAAATAGAGGTTTTATAATTCTTAACCTCATGGTTATATGTTCTATCGAATATATAATGCCATTGGTCAAGGCACTACAGGAGTAAATCTGGTGAAAGATTTCATACATCAGTAAATCAGGTATAATCTGGAGAAAAATTTCGTACATTAATAAATCAGGTATAAATCAGTAGATGTACGCTCAACATGATTAAACATTTAACTGTTCATTCAGTTCATATCTCTGTTCATGTTGTTGATCATGAGAGTGGTTCTGATTGATATAATCAGGACCAATACGAAAGAAACAATATCTATAACTCCAATTGACAGGTTAAATCAAGAAGCTATCCTGTCAAGACACGAGAATTAGAATCAGGTATGTGCATCCTCTATAATCATAAGAGTAAATCAATAATGCACCGCACCCTATATAAACTATCTAGTTATATGGCCACAATAGATTTGATCCTTGCTGAAAATGTCCGAGGCATCATCTTCATAAGTCATTTCTCAACCCTTGTCGGATCATTCTGCCATGATGCAATTGTCCCATATATCGGTGGCTGATAAGGGTAACCACCTTGATACACTACTTGTTGTGCTCCAAATTTCTGCACGGGGGTATGCATTACTGGGACTTGCTGTGTGGTAGGCACTGTGTTATAGCTAACAGGTGTTGGGGTACAGTGATGCTACCAATTGGTACCGTACTTGGTTTGACCCGGAGCTGTTGATGTAGCATCAGCAACTTGGGTAGTGATTTACATAGCAACTTGCATAGTCGGTCTCATCTGTTGTTGCTTCTGTATTTTATTGGGTCAAGTTTATGATAACCATAACTAAGGTACTTGTTAGTCTAGGTGGTTGGCTGGAGTGGTCTGGTTGTTTACCTCCTTTGATTCACTCTAATCTGATTATCATTATCTAGCATCTGCTCAGATGAGTTTTCATTACCCATTATCGACCCTGATAGTGGTGGGGTCAAGTTGCAACCTCTTCTTAATGCTCAGCGGGTAGTGGATCAGCTTGTGGTGGATCTCACCCTGAGTCTCCATGTCCCCCAGGAGTATAGCTTTATCTTCTTGTAGTTACTCTTATCCTTAATGTATGGCCATCATTCTCTTATCTCTGTTGGATTAGCCCGAGATCTTTCCCTTTATCTCTACAGGGATTTTGGCATTACTAGCCGTTTTTCTTCTTCCTCTGTCATACATCGAGTTTCACATCTTGTGAGTACCAACTCGGTATTCCAATTTCTTTGTTTTACAGATGCTCCCTTCTTGCTACTGTACTATATCTTTTGTATACTTAGGTAACCACCTGACTTATGGATAGTACCCTATAATATTTGTTTACCAGGATAAATTTTGGTCTTCTCTTTTTGTTTGAGTGTATATATATGGTTCCACCTTTTATATGTACAATATTGTCTTGTTTAAGTTCTGTCTCAACCAACACATGTGCTTATTGTGTGTTTGTATTAAAGTTTCTAATTTAGCCTAACTCAGTTCATGCACTCTAGTGGAAGTATTCAGGTTTCAGAGGAAGGCCTGAGAGAGCTCTGATACCAAGTTGTCACACCCCAATTCAGAAGCAACCAAAATGGTGTGATGAACCGTCAATAAACCAACGGTTCAACCAGGATCTCGAATAAGCTATCCCACATATGATAAACCAAAATACATTCCACATTTATTAGAGGTAATAAAGTAAATAGCGGAAGTCTTACAGATAATGAACTGAGGTCTAATCATGATAAATAATTAATATTCCATTTATTTTTAATTAATCAAAACATAATTTAATACATATTACAATATCCAAACATGAAAACTAAACATTAAACGTATCCACCGTTGAAACACTCACTTAACGAACCATGTTTGTCTTCCACAACTTGCTCATCTTAGCCGCCACATGTTCATGTCACACCCCAATTCCGCACTATTTAGAATGCTGTGATGAATCGCTAGCAAACCAACGGTTCAACCAGGATCTCAAGTAGGCTATATCCATTTTATCTAAACCTCATACATCCACATTCATAATCAGAGTAAAACACACAATAGCTGAAGTCGTATAGTAAAACGAACTGAGAAATCTAGATGTGATAATCATATTTAAGTAGCAAATTATTCTGTATCAACTAAGACATAAATAAATATCAATTACATGTCTTTATTAAATCCAAATAATTAAAATAAAATATAATCAAATACGCATGAGTTGCACTCGCAAAAGGAGTCATGCGTATCCACTTCGTTTTTAACTTCCATCGCCGCCATGTGCCCGTACACTGGAGCGTTGACATAATCTTCGATGGTAGTACCTGCATCATCAACAAAAAATATTCGACGTCGAGAGGGTGAGCACACATCATTGCTCAGGGAGCAAACAAAACAATGCAACAATACAAATGCATGCATTCAATTCATATCTTTGGTCCGGTTTAAAGTTTACAATGCGCAATAGAAATGTTCGGTGGTCAAAGGTTAACGTTTATTGACCCCTCCTCTATACACAGGGTGTGAAAGTCCGCCCAAAGGTTAACGTTTATTGTCGTCCCCATCCACCCTACTATGAACATTGTACAACAAAGGTTAACGTTTATTGCTGTACAGTGCCATACCAATACGTAAGCCCTTGCTGGTAAGGGCTAGCAAACTGGGCTCGCAACTAACCAATCATAATTCCAAATAGTGTATCCAAGGCCTCACCCTAGCATCCTCAGAATGCCCATAGAGATAGAGCTAAGGCCCCCCGATAGAGTCAGAGACTACAAGGACCGAGACCACCTCCCCTGATACTCTACGACGTAATAGTTCTGCTAATGTAATGGCGATACGACGATGCTAATGCACAAGAATTGAGTTAGAGATAGAGCTAGAGTGGTGAGGCCCGGCCTATGACACCCCCTGATACTCGCTCGCATTAAGTACACCAACCACACACATACATTCACATGCCTATTCCTATCATCATCATCATCATCATGTTATAAACAATAAAGTAAATATGCATGAACAATAAATAGAAATATTGGATGACATGTTGAATGCACATTACAAGCATATTCGCATAGAATCAAGCATAACATTGGACTCAAGAAATAAAAATAGTTTGTTATTAACCAATTAGTTTAGATCTTGTTTCCTCACCTTTACTTGATCGTAAGTCCTCTTCCAAGCTTTAAGAATCAACTATATATCGATATTATATCTCTAGAAAACCTAACCAAGTCGATAGAATTTAATTAGAATTAATTTAGATTTTAAAAAGCATGTTGCTAACTGGGGGTCAATGCTAGGGTCAGAGTCTTGATCGACCCTGGGTGCGACCACCCCTATTCAGGACATCCCGAACACTGGGTGTCGATGTTCAAGGTCTGGTAGGGTCGATTGGCCATCGACCCCCCATGCAACCCCCTGTGGGTTTTGTCATTTTTCTTCCTTCAGTCCATTCTTCTTGTTTGGGGTCCTATGGCTTGCTCCTACAGTCCATTTCACACATGTTCTATGGCCTAGAACCGTGGTTTATTCACCTATATGGTTTTCATGATTTCCCCCATGGTTTTTCATGAAAACCTAACCATGGGTGGATGATTTGGGTTCCTCCTAGATAATCCCCTCTTCATTATCTACTCTAAGGTCTTAAGAAATTCATGGAGATAGTATCCATACCTGAGAAGTATGCTTCTTCCTTTGAATCCTTCTCCTCGGTCTTCTTCTCCACTTTCCTTCTCTTTTCCTTCTCTTCCTTCTCTTCTCTTTCTCTCAATCCAATTAGGGTTGTAAAAGGAGTGAAAGAGGCTTAGGGACGTCCTATTTATAGGGTAGAAACTCCTAAAATAAGTCCCATTGAGATTAGGAAGGAATCCCATTGAAATTAGGAAGGTTTCTTAAAATTTGGTTCGAACTATTTTTACCGACTATCCGGGGTCGATAGGGGGGTTGGAGATCCCGTCGACCCCTGGTCCCTAAAATGTCCAACCCCCCATGTAAAACTGGGGGTCTGACTTTTATACTGGGGGGGTCCGACCCTCCCTTGCTGGGGATGCAATCCTCCCCTTATTTTGAGTATTTTTGGGTCAGTTTTGTCATACCCCAATTCTGCACTATTCAGAATGGTGTGATGAATCGTCAATAAACCAACGGTTCAACCAGGATCTCAAAATAGGCTATCCCACATATGATAAACCAAAACACATTCCACATTAATCAGAGGTAATAAAGTAAATAGCGAAAGTCTTATAGTAATTGAACTAAGAATCTAATTGTGATAACCATAAATAAATATCAAATTATTGATAAATCAACTGAGACATAATTAAATAAATATCAATTACATGTCTTTAATAAAATTAAATAAAATCTAATCGAATACGCATGAGTTGCACTCGCATGAGGAGTCATGATTATCTACTAGGTCTTCAGCTTCCATTGTCGCCACATGCCCGTACACAGGAGCGTTGATATAATCTTCAACGGTGGTACCTGCATCATCAACTAAAAGTATTCGAATTCGAAAGGGTGAGCACACATCACGGCTCAGCGAGCAAACAAAACAATGCAGCAATACATATGCATGCAATCAATTCATATATTTGGTCTGGTATATAATTTTGCAATGTGCTATAGAAAGGATAGGTGGCCGCCGCCCCTCTATACACGAGTGTATGAAAACACCCAATGAAAACGGCACTGTTGCCCCACATGCACCCACCATGGACAATATACACCCCATGAAAATGGCATGGCTGTACCGGTTGCCCATACCAACACGTAAGCCCCTGTTGGCGAGGGCTTGCAAACTAGGCTCGCAACTAACCAACCCTAATGTCAAACAATGTATCTAAGGCCTCACCCCAACATCCCTCAATACATCCATAGAGATAGAGGGTGTGGGTGACCGAGGCTGCAAACCACAAACCCCCGTCCCCCCACGGCCCTATGACATAATTAGTTCCACTAAGGTAATGGCGATATGACATTGTTAGTGGACAAGACTTGAGTAGAGATAGAGCTAGAGTCTAGTGACCAGGCTGAACCACAATGTCACGTCCTCCCCCTGATGCTCCACTCGCATCAAGCACACTAACACTTGCTTAGTGGACATGACTTGAATAAACCATGGCACAATATACCCCGATGAGAACGGTATTGAAGTACCGGTTGATACCATCCCTACCCGCACCATGTACACCAGCCAAACACAAACATTCACATGCCTATTCCTACCATCAGTAACATCATCATGTTATAATCAATAAATTTAAATATGCATGAACAGTAATAATAGAAATATTGGATGACATGTTGAATGCACATTACAAGCATACACGCATATCACAATCATGTTATTGGACTCAAGAAATAAAAATAGTTTGTTATTAACCAATTAGTTTAGGTCATGTTCCCTCACCTTAGCTTGTTAATAGATCCTCTTTCAAGCTTTAGAATCACCTTTATAATGTTAGTATATTGCTAGAAGACCTAACAAAGTCGATAGAATTTAATTAGAATTAATTTCGAATTTAAAACTATGCTGTTAACTAAGGGTCGGAGGTAGGGTCAGAGTCATGATCGACCCTGGGTGCGACCCTTCCCAAATCTGGACTTCCAGAACCCTGAGGGTCGATACTCAGGTAACATAGGGTCGGATGGTCAACGACCCTCTGTGCGACCCTCTGTGGGTTTTGGTCCATTTTCCTCCTTTTAATCCATTCTTCGTGTTTGGGGACCTATGGCTTGCTCCTACAGTCCATTCAACATGCATTCCATGGTCTATAACCATGAATCATCCACCTATATAATTTTTATGTATTCTCCCACGGTTTTTCCATGAAAACCTAACCATGGGTTGATGGTTTGGGACTCTCCGAGATCATACTCTCTTCATTACCTCACCTAAGGTCTATAGAAACTCATGGAATTAGTATACATACCTGAGAAGAATACTCCTTCTCTGCAACTCTTCTCCTTTTTGCTTTCTTCTCTTCCTTGCTTCTCTTCTTCTTCTCCTCCTTCTCTTCTCTTTCTCTCAATTCTATTAGGGTTGTAAAAGGAGTGAAAGATGCTTAGGAATGTCCTATTTACAGAGTAAAACCTCCCAAAATAAGTCCCATTGAGTTTAGGAAAGGTTCCAATCAAAACTAGGAAAGTTTCCTAATTTTTGGTTCATGCTGTTTTTCCCGAATACCGAGGGTCGATGGGAGGGTCAGACAATTCATAGACCCTGTGACCCATGGTTGAGGGCCGATGGGAGGGTCGATGGGAGGGTCGGACCTGTTTGTTAAGACATGCGACCCTACCCTAATTTTGACTGTTTTTGGGTAAATTTTCATATTGGGTCTTGGGTGTCTTCACACACTTGGTCCACTTGGCTTGACCATGATATGTAGATGGTTCACGACACGAAAAGTAAGGTTTGACCAGGTTCATGGCGTGTGGGTCTTACAAGTTTAACACCTGGGATTGAGATCTCCTTCACGCACGTGATCCATTTGGTTCGACCATGATGGGTAGACCTGGTTCAAGGTGGTAAGACCGGGTTAGTTTGATACGGGTCTTACAACTCTCCCCTACTTATAAAAATTTCATCCCCGAAATTGTTCATACCTTCTGAGTTGAATAAATGAGGGTATTGCTTTCGCATAGCATTCTCTTCTTCCCATGTAATTTCTTCCATGTCTCTACTTCTCCAAGTGACCTTAACATAATAGATATCTCGGTTGCATAGTCGTTGAACCTTTCGATTAGTGATTTCAGTTGGTGTTACTTCAAATGTCAAATCATCAGTCAAATCAGGCAGATCTACTGTCAGAACGTGCGTTGGATCTTTGACATACTTCTTCAATAAGGAAATATGAAATACGTCATGCTTGACATAGATGGTGGTAGTAACTGGTAAGACACTTTCTCACGCTTAGCTAGAATCTCATATGGCCCGACATATCTTGTACTTAGTTTCCCTTTCTGTCCGAACCGTTTCAATCCTCGCATAGGTGAAATTTTAAGAATACTTTATCACCCACGATGAACTCAAGATCTCTGCGTCAAGTATCTGCATATTGCTTCTGACGATTCTGAGCTGTTCTCACTCTTTCCTTGATAATGTCGAAAACTTGACATGTCTCCTCAACTCATTTCGGTCCAACGAGACTACGTTCCCCAACTTCATTCCAAAATAAAGGAGTTTGACACTTTTTACCATACAGTGCTTCATAGGGTGACATCTGTATAGTAGCCTGATAGCTATTGTTATAAGCAAACTCGATCAGTGGTAACTTTTCATCCCATGATCCTTTAAAATCAATTACACATGCTCGTAGCATATCTTCTAGAATCTGAATTGTACGCTCTGACTGTCCATCTGTCTGTGGATGAAATGCAGTACTAAACTTCAATGTTGTACCCATAGCCTTTTGCAATCCTTTCCAAAACTTGGAAGTAAATCGTGGATCTCGATCGGACACAATGCTCTCTGGTTCACCGTGTAATTGAACAATATTATCCACATACAACTTTGCTAACCTCTCTAGTGTATACAAAGGTCGTATCGATATAAAGCAAGCTGTTTTAGTCAGGGGGTCTACAATCACCCAAACTGCGTCAACTACTCGAGGAGTCAATGGTAATCCTGTGACGAAGTCCATAGTGATGCAGTCCCATTTCCATGCTGGTTCCGGTAACAGTTGTAACAGTTCTTCGGGTCTTTGTAGTTCAGCCTTTACTTTTTGACAATTTAGGCATTGAGACACGAACTTAGCTACGTCTTTTTTCATTCCCCTCCACCAATATAATTTTTTTAGATCATGATACATTTTTGTACTTCCCGGGTGTATAGATTAGATGGTGGTATGGGCTTCTTTCATCAGTCGGTGTCTAATTTCCACACTTTCTGTTTCAGGTACACATATTCTTCCTTTGTACTACAATACCTTCTCTTCGTCCAAGGTGAACTCAGGGTTAGTTCTACCTTTTTCGATGTCTTCTTGTACCGTTCTCAGGTAAGGGTCTGATTTGATAGCTATCTTCACTTCATCAATTATATCCGGTATAATCTTCAATGCAGCAAACATATTGGAAAACCGATGAATGAACCCTTGGTTGGCTGATCCATACGTTGTATGTCACATCCCAATTCTGCTCCAATGAGAATGGTGTGATAAATCGTCAATAAACCAACGGTTCAACCAGGATCTCATAATAGGCTACCCCACATATGATAAATCAAAACACATTCCACATTAATCAGAGGTAATAAAATAAATAGTGAAAGTTTTATAGATAATGAACTGAGGTCTAATCATGATAAATAATTAATATTCCATTTATTTCCAAGTAACCAAAACATAACTTAATACATATTACAATATCCAAATACGAAAACTAAACACTAAACTTATCCACCGTTAAAACCCTCGCTTAACGAACCATGTTCGTTCTCCACAGCTTGCTTATTCATAGCCTCCACCCGTTCATATGTTGGCGTGTAGACAAAATCTTCATTCGTAGTTCCTGCAACATCAGAAACTAAAAAGAATTGCACGCGCGAGGGTCTACTCTCCAACTTGAGCTCAGTGAGTAAACAAAACAGTGCAACAATACATATGCATGCAATCAATTCATATCTTTGGTCTGATTTAAAGTTTGCAATATGCAATAGAAAGGTTTGGGTGGTCAAAGGTTAACGTTTATTGGACCCGCCTCTATACACAAGTGTGTGACGCCGCCCGAAGGTAACGTTTATCGTCGACTCACAAGCACCCAAATCATGAACATTGTACAACAAAGGTTAACGTTTATTGCTGTAAAGTACCATACCAACACTTAAGCCCCTGTTGGCGAGGGCTGCAAACTGGGCTCGCAACTAACCAATCCTAATGCCAAACAGTGTATCCAAGGCCTTAGCCCAGCATCCCTTAGAACGTCCATAGAGATAGAGCTAAGCCCCCCGGTAGAGTCAGAGACTACAAGGACCGAGACCACCTCCCCTGATACTCTACGACGTAATAGTACTGCTAAGGTAATGGTGATACGACCATGCTAATGAACAAGACTTGAGTTAGAGATAGAGCTAAAGTGCTGAGACCCGCCAAAGGTTAACGTTTATTGACGTCCCCATTACACCTCCCCTGATACTCACTCGCATCAAGTACACCAACCACACACATATATTCACATGCCTATTTATATCATCATCATCACCATCATGTTATAAACAGTAAAGTAAATATGCATGAACAAATAATAGAAATATTGGATGACATGTTGAATGCCCATACAAGCATACATGCATAGAATCAATATGGCATTGGACTCAAGAAATTAAAACTGTTTGTTATTAATCAATTAGTTTAGAGTCCTATTTCCTCACCTTTGCTTGTTTGTAGATCCTCTTTCAAGCCCTAAGAATCACTTTTATATCAATATTATATTGCTAGAAGACCTAACAAAGTCGATAGAATTTAATTAGAATTTATTATAATTTTTACAGCTTTCTGTTAACTGGGGGTCGATGCCTAGGGTCGGAGGTTCTATCGACCCTAGGTGATACCCCTACTTTCTTGAACTTCCCGAATGCTGGGGGTCGATGCTAGGGTCGGAGGTTCCATCGACCCTAGGTGCGACTCCCCATGGTTTGAGTCGAAAATATCAAATTTCATCCATTCATTCATGTTTGGGGTCCTATGGCTTGCTTCTATAGTCCATTCCATACATGTTCTATGGTTTAGAACTATTCTTTATTCACCTACATGGTTTCAATGATCTCCTCCATGGTTTCCATTGAAACCTAACCATGGATGGGTGATTTCGGTTTCTTCTAAGTCATACCCTCTTCATAAACCATTCTAAGGTCTTAAATAAATCATGGGGAATGTATTCATACCTTAGGTTTGCTGAGATTCAGTGTTTCCTCTGAATTTCCTCCTCCTTGGTCTTCTTCTTCAATTCTCTTTCTCTTCTCCTTCTCTTCCTTCTCTTCTCATTTTCTCAATCCAATTAGGGTTGTAAAAGGAGTGAAAGAGGCTTAGGGACGTTCTATTTTTGAGTAAAACCTCCCAAAATAAGTCCCATTGAGTTTAGGAAAGATTCCAATTGAAATTAGGAAACTTTCTTAATTTTTGGTTCGTGCTATTTTTCTCGATTATCGGGGGTCGATGGGGGGTCGATGGGGGGGTCGGACAATTCATAGACCCCTGCGACCCCTAGTCATAGGTCGATGGTGGGGGTCGGACCTACCTGTTAAAACCTGCGACCCTACCCTCATTTTGACTATTTTTGAGTAAATTTTCATATTGGGTCTTGGTTTTTCTTCACACACTTGGTCCACTTGGCTCGACCATGATATGTAGACGGGTCCCGACACAAAATGTAAGGTTAGACCGGGCTCGTGGCGTGCGGGTCTTACAACTCCACCACCCTTAAAAGAAATTTCGTCCTCAAAATTTGAACGTATGGATCTTATATTGTATCTATCACATACTGCTCATTGCAGTGATTGAATACCGTTCTAGTAGTACACATTGCTGCAGTTGTGCTAACCTCTCCTTGATATTTTATCATTGCCTTTCTGCTCAACGCATCCGCTACTACATTAGCTCTCCCCGGATGATACTGGATATCACAATCATAGTCTTTCAATAGTGCCAGCCATCTTCTTTGTCTCATATTCAACTCCTTTTGATTTAATAGATAAGTAAGACTTTTGTGGTCCGATTTAATCTGAAACTTCTCTCTGTATAGGTAATGTCTCCATATCTTGACAGCATGTACCACTGCCGCTAACTCCAAATCATGAGTGGGATAATTTTTCTCATGTGTCTTTAACTGTCTTGAGGCATAAGCAATTACTTGTTCTCCTTGCATAAGCACACATCCTAATCCCAGTCCTGACGCATCGGTGTACAAGATAAATGGCTGTCCTGGAACCAGAATAGTCAAAATCGGAGCGGATATTAATCTGGTTTTCAAGGTTTGGAAGCTCTTCTCGTATTTATCCGTCCACACAAACTTTTCTCCTTTCTTAGTCAGACTGGTGAGAGGTACGGCAATTCGGGAATAGTCTTCCACAAATCGCCAATAATAACCAGCTAGACCCAGAAAACTTCTAATTTCTGCAACCCTCTTTGATGCTTCCCACTTTACAATAGCCTCGATCTTGCTGGGATCCACTTTGATTCCTTCAGCGGATACTACATGGCCTAGGAAGGCGACTTCACTTAGCCAAAACTCACACTTGGTAAATTTAGCATACAACTTCTCTTTCCTTAAACGCTGTAGAGTAGCGTTTAGATTCTTAATATGGGTTTCTTTGTCCTTGGAATATACCAATATATCATCAATAAATACAATAACTGACGTATCCAACATATCGTGGAAAACCCGATTCATAAGTTCCATGAAAGTTGCTGGTGCGTTTGTTAATCCAAAAGACATGACCAAGAATTCATAATGTCCATATCTGGTCCTGAAAGCTGTCTTAGGAATATCACCATCTTTAATCTTCAACTGATAGTAGCCTGACCGAAGATCGATCTTAGAAAATACTTTTTCTCCTTGCAACTGATCGAACAAGTCATCGATCCGAGGTAGTGGATATCGATTCTTGATTGTCAGTTTGTTCAACTCCCGATAGTCGATACATAATCGAACGCTACCGTCCTTTTTCTTTACGAACAATACTGGCGCTCCCCATGGTGATATACTGGGTCGAATATAACCCTTGTCCAGTAGTTCTTGTAGTTGTACTTTCAATTCCTTTAATTCAGTAGGAGCCATTCGATAAGGTGCTTTTGATACTGGTGCGGCTCCAGGTATAAGATCTATCACAAACTCTGTGGCTCGATCGGGTGGTAATCCTGGTAGTTGCTCAGGAAATACGTCGGGGTAGTCCCACACGACATCAATATCTTCCATTCGTGGTGCTTCTTTGGTGAGGTCGACCACTGACCCTAGATACCCGACTGCTCCTTTCTCAAGGCACTTCTTAGCCTTTAGTGCTGAGAGTATGAGCTTGCATTTGCGGGGAAGTTTGGTTCCCGAAAAACTGAATTCTACTCCTTCTTTGTCTTTAAATGTTAGCTTCTTTTCGGCACATAATAAGTTCGCAGAATGCCGAGCTAACCAGTCCATTCCCAAGATGATGTCAAAGTCTACCATCCCAAGTTGGATCAAGGTTGCATCTAAGGTTTTCTCGCCAATGAGAACTGGATATGGCCCATAACCTTTTTTTAACCCCACTTCTAACCCTATCGGTGACCGTACAAGTAATTTGTAGTCTAATATTTTGATGGGTAAATTCAACTTCTTTCCAAATGACACAAATATAAAAGAATGAGTAGCTCCTGAGTCAAAGAGTACCCTGGCGGGTTTGTCATTTATAGGTATGATACCTGTGATTTATTTTAACTTAGTCTACATGCTCACACAATGTAATACAACTTAAAAGGTTTCAGTCATACCTGTGACCACATCAGGTGATGTGGCAGCATCCTCAGATGTAACAGTATAAACTCGTCCTTGATGTAGCTACTTCCTGGGCTTAGGACACTCCCTTGCCATATGCCCCGCTTGATTGTAGTTATAACATTTTGGACCTTCAGTATTTGGCTTTGGTTGCTGTTGAGCTACTGGGGTAGTCTTGGGTGCAGCAGTAAAGCCTTGAGCACGGAAGGGTTTGAATGTCTTGTTATTCCCTCCGTTATAAGCATTTCCAGCTGGCCTTTTTGTACCTCTGTTTTGCATGAAATAACTCTCCTTCTGGCTCGATTCTATAACTCGAGCAATTTGCACTGCTTCATTATATATTTTCTTCTCCAAACCTAGAACATGCTCTCTGATGCTTCCTCTAATTCCCATGACAAACTTACGGGTCTTAGTGTATTCTTCTTGCATGCTGAGTGGTGCAAAGAAAAACAGCTCCTCATAACGCTGTTGATATGCATCCACGGACATCTGTCCCTGATATAAACTCAGGAACTCCTTCTCCATAGAATCTTTGAAGCTTCGGGGAAAGTACTTCTCAATGAAAGCTTCTTTATATATAGCAAAGGTCAATAGGGCGTGCTTGGTTAATAGGTAGGCCCTATTAGATTTCCACCAATGATGTGCATCACCTTCTAGCATGAAGGTGGCACATAATACCTTCTCTTCTTCTGTAATAGTCATCATCAGAAAATTCCTCTCCATCTCGTCGATCCAATGTGCTGGCCATAACGGATCGGACGGTTTACCGTTAAACTCCTTGGGCTTCATCTTTAAGAATCGCTCGACCAGTCGGGAGTGGTCCATTTGATTTTGAGGGTATGCCCCAAACATAGGTTGTGGGTACTGGTAATTAACCTGAACTGCTTCAGGACCTGGTACTGGAATCTGTGCAGCTGGTGGTTGAGGTGTTTGAGGTGCTGGGTGGTTACCCACCGGTGCTGCACTTGTTTCTGAAACATCATTCCCATTGCTGCTTGCATTTGAGCCTGTGCTTGTTGCATTTGTTGCAGTTGTTGCACTAGGTTCATAACCACATTTGCCAGCTCCAATGGTGGAGGTGGCAAGTTTGTAGGATTTTCCTGACCCTGGTTTACTGGTGGTGCAACCTGCGGATTACCCTGTGCATATATATTTTCTTGACTGGCTTCCTCCATGGGTGGTGGTGGTGGAACTGCGTTTTGGCTCTGCCTGGTTACTCTACGCCCAGCCATATATTTTCTCTGATAATGGTGATGCCTGAAAATCATTAAAATACGTGAGGCAATCATTTATACTTCATGTAGATACGCTAACCGATGTTATTTTAAAAATTTTCAGATCATTCTGTGAAAAAATGTTGTCTTTTCTATGCAGGGTCGATGGGTATCTGACCCTGGGAGGTCACCCATTTTTCGTGAAAGCTAGGGGTCGATGGGGGGGGGGTCGGAGTATGTCCGACCCAGGGTGCAACCCCTGGTTCTCTGTCAGGTTCCCAAGAGCCGAGGGTCGATGGGGGGGGTCGATATGGGGGTCGATTGGTCTAATCGAATTCTCCGACTCCCAGACCAAAAATCAGATTTTTAAGGTCTGATTCTGAGTTCATTTTCCATTCTTCCTTCTTCGTTTCGACTCGTTTCCTTCCTCTGAGTTGCTACAGTGCCAACTCTGCTACATTGGTCATTTGGGTTCCTTGTTTCGACCCCTACACCTCCCCTACAGGTATGTATCTTACCTTTACATGTTTCTAGGTTTTCTTTTCTAGGTTTTTACCCGTATATCTCATTTTCTTCAAATTAAACTTTTTCCAGCCGTAAAAATTCGATTTTTATTGGGGGCTTTTGTTGTTGGTGAGTCAATGGACGAAAGCCCTAAAAAATATTCGAGTTTCATCGGTTGGTTATCGAAAAACTCAAAATTTTCACTTTTTGCCCTAATTTTGGCAAAATTTTGAATTTCTTGAAATTTCTTGCAATTCAATCTAACTAGTTGCAATTTCCTCCTGTTTAAGTCTCAAAAGTTTGTTTAGGATCTATGTAAGTCCTCCTGCCCACGTGTATGAGTGAAAAGTGAGGTTTTTGTCCAATTAACATTGTTATTATGTCGAAATTTTGGATTTTCCTACCTTACTAATACATTATCTGTTTTTCCTTGTGGTTTGCAGATATTATGGCCCGTAACAAGGTACCCAAAGTTCACGACCGTCTTCATTTCCATTACAACAAAGCTGAGGCACAGTGTGCCCACTACGCTCACAAGAAGGTAGAGGGAGGTCGCAAGGTGAACTTGGCTGAGTTAGCATTGTTCAATGTGGAAAGAGCATTTGGTGATATGGGATGGCTCCCTGTCATCACCTATGATGCCTGTACCTGCCCTGACTTGGTACGTCAGTTCTATTGTAACCTCCAGGTGGTGGGGGATTACAATGATGTGGAGAGGGGTGATGAGCTGCGCATCACGAGCTACGTCAAGGGAGTTGACATCTCATTTGATTATCGGCAGCTGGCCGACCTACTGGGCATTTCCTATGCTGGCCCCATGGTTTTCTATGGTCCTGGAGAGCCCCAGTTATTCTCTCTACAGATGAGGGCTGAGATCGATAGTCAACTCATCTGACCTGATCGCTGACAGATGAAAGCGAGTTGTCTGTGCTCAGATCCACAGGTATATTGCAAGATCATTCAGCATAACCTGATACCACAGAGTGGTCATTACGAGAGGATCTCCCAGCTGACCCAGTATCTCCTATACTGTATATGCACTAGGCAGCCCGTTTGCCTTCCATACATCATCATGCGTACCATGATCAGTGCCACGTTGCCCAGTCAGAATGGCAACCTTCCATACGGACGTATGATCACTACGCTGCTTACCCGCCTGGGGGTTGACTTATTGGATGAAAAGATTTAGGAGAAATCCTTCTCATCGCCTCTGGATTGGGAGGCTATTTGCAAGATGGGCATGCGGGATGCCCAGGTCAGTGATGAGGAGAGGAACGTGATGGTGCGCCCTCGCACTAGCATAGAGATGGCTGACGCTGAGGCAGCAACAGCAGCCGCTGGAGTTCATAGGGAGCCTGCAGGTGATGATGACCATTTGTACATGGATGTGGACTCCATACCACCTCCTTCACCTACACATGTTGCTAGAGCTAGTACTTCTTACGCGACTGGTCCTTCTCATGCGGCTGGTCCTTCACACCCACCTTCTGATATGATGGGGATATTGCATGAGATTAGAGAGGCTCATCGCAGATCCGATCTGAGGATGTGGGAGTTACTAGACGCTCAACGTATGAGAGTGGATGAGCTACTAGACGCCCAGCGCATATCGGACATGAGGATGGGAGAGCTCATAGATGCTCAGTGTCGGTCAGATATGCGTATGGAGGAGCTTTTGGGTGCTCAACGCGTGACTGATCAGCGGTTGGCTGGTTTCATAGCTAGTCTTCAGACAACCCAGACTCAGGTAGCCTGGTTGACTAGAGTCTACGCTGAGGATTATGACAGAGACCGTGAGGCACCGCCTCCTCCTTCACCTACAGCTTCATGATTGTATTTATTTTCTTTCTTTGTACTACAGAGTAACTGTCCGGGTTGTAGACTGTACTCTTCTTTAGCTATTTATATACGTTTGTTTCTCTCTCATTGTATTTAAAATTATTCTCCCTTTAATAGATGCATTATCCTCTTTTTAAATTTGGTCTCAAACATCACTTGTGCTTGTAGTGTGTTAATATTACAATTTTTACTTTTATCCTATCTTAGTTCACAATTCATCGTGAAGGTATGCTAGTTTAGCGGACAAGGCTTGAGATGCTCTAATACCAAGTTGTCACACCCCAATACTACACTATTCAGAATGGTGTGATGAACCGCTAGCAAACCAACGGTTCAACCAGGATCTTGAGTAGGCTATATCTGTTTTATCTAAACCTTATACATCTACATTCATAATCAGAGTAAAATACACAATAGCAGAAGTTTTATAGTAAAACGAACTGAGAAATCTAGATGTGATAATCATATTTAAGTAGCAAATTATTCTGTATCAACTAAGACATAAATAAATATCAATCATGTCTTTACTAAATCCAAATAATTAAAATAAAATCTAATTGAATACGCATGAGTTGCACTCGCAAGATAAGTCATGCGTATCCACTTCGTCTTCAACATCCATCGCCGCCATGTGCTCGTACACTGGAGCGTTGACATAATCTTCGACGGTACTACCTGCATCATCAACTAAAAATATTCGATGTCGAGTGTGTGAGCACACATCATGGCTCAGTGAGCAAACAAAACAATGCAACAATACATATGCATGCATTCAATTCATATCTTTGGTCTGGTTTAAAGTTTACAATGTGCAATAGAAAGGTTCGGTGATCAAAGGTTAACGTTTATTGACCCCTCCTCTATACACAGGTTGTGGAAGTCCACCCAAAGGTTAAAGTTTATTGTCGTCCCCATCTTCCCAACCATGAACATTGTACAACGAAGGTTAACGTTTATTGCTGTACAGTGCCATACCAACATGTAAGCCCCTGCTGGCGAGGGCTTTCAAACTGGGCTCGCAACTAACCAATCCTAATGCCAAATAGTGTATCCAAGGCCTCACCCCAACATCCCTCAGAACGCCAATAGAGATAGAGCTAAGGCCCGCCGGTAGAGTCATAGACTACAAGGACCGAGACCACCTCCCCTGATACTCTACGACGTAATAGTTCTACTAAAGTAATGGCGATACGATGATGCTAATGCACAAGACTTGAGTTGGAGATAGAGCTAGAGTGTTGAGGCTCGGCCTATGACCCCCCCTGATACTCGCTTGCATCAAGTACACCAACCAGACATATACATTCACATGCCTATTCCTATCATCATCATCATCATCATCATGTTATAAACAATAAAGTAAATATGCATGAACAATAAATAGAAATATTGGATGACATGTTGAATGCACATTACAAGCATATTCGCATAGAATCAAGCATAGCATTGGACTCAAGAAATAAAAATAGTTTGTTATTAACCAATTAGTTTAGATCTTGTTTCCTCACCTTTACTTGATCGTAAGTCCTCTTTCAAGCTTTAAGAATCAACTATATGTCGGTATTATATCTCTAGAAAACCTAACCAAGTCGATAGAATTTAATTTGAATTATTTCAGATTTTAAAAAGCATGCTGCTAACTGGGGATCGATGCTAGGGTCAGAGTCTTAATCGACCCTGGGTGCGACCACCCCTATTCAGGACTTCCCGAACACTGGGGGTCGATGCTCAGGGTCTGGTAGGGTCGATTGACCTTCGACCCCCCTTGCGACCCCCTGTGGGATTTGTCAATTTTTCTTCCTTCAGTCTATTCTTCGTGTTTGGGGTCCTATGGCTTGCTCCTACAATCCATTCCACACATGTTCTATGGCCTAGAACCATGGTTTATTCACCTATATGGCTTTCATGATTTCTCCAATGGTTTTTCATGAAAAGCTAACCATGGGTGGATGATTTGGGTTCCTCCTAGATAATCCCCTCTTCATTATCTACTCAAGGTCTTAAGAAATTCATGGAAATAGTATCCATAACTGAGAAGTATGCTTCTTCCTCTGAATCCCTTCTCCTTGGTCTTCTTCTCCACTTTCCTTCTCTTCTCCTTCTCTTCCTTCTCTTCTCTTTCTCTCAATCCAATTAGGGTTGTAAAAGGAGTGAAAGAGGCTTAGGGACGTCCTATTTATAGAGTAAAAACTCCTAAAATAAGTCCCATTGAGATTAGGAAGGAATCCCATTGAAATTAGGAAGGTTTCCCTAATTTTTGGTTCGAACTATTTTTACCGACTACCGGGTGTCGATAGGGGGGTCGGAGATCCCGTCGACCCCTGGTCCTTAAAATGTCCGACCCCCCATGTAAAACTGGGGGTCTGACTTTTATACTAGGGGGGTCCGACCCTCCCTTGCTGGGTATGCGACCCTCCCCTTATTTTGAGTGTTTTTAGGTCAGTTTAATACCTGGGATCGAGATCTCCTTCACGCACGTGATCCATTTGGTTCGACCATGATGGGTAGACCTAGTTCAAGGTGGTAAGACCGGGTTAGTTTGATACGGGTCTTACATGTTCATATGTTGACGTGTCGACATAATCTTCAATCATAGTACCTGCAACATCAGAAACTAAAAAGAATTACACGCACGAGGGTCAGCTCTCCAACTTGAGCTCAGTGAGAAAACAAAACAATGCAACAAACATATGCATGCATTCAATTCATATCTTTGGTATGGTAAGTAAGTTTGCAATGTGCTATAGAAAGGATAGGTGGCCAATGATCACGTTTATTGACGCCGCACCTCTACACATGAATGTGTGAAGCCACCCAAAGGTAACAGTTATTGTCAACTCACATGCACCCAATCATTGACAATGTACAAACAAAGGTCACGTTTATTGCTGTACCCGTTGCCCATACCAACACGTAAGCCCCTGCTGGTGAGGGCTAGCAAACTGGGCTCGCAACTAACCAATCCTAATGCCAATCAGTGTATCCAAGGCCTCACCCTAGCATCCCTCAATACATCCATTGAGATAGGTCTAAGGCCCCCCGGCAGAGTCAGAGACTACACGGTCCGAGACCACCTCCCCTCATACCCTACGACGTAATAGTTCTGCTAAGGTAATGGCGATATGACGATGTCAATGGACAAGACTTGAGTTGGAGATAGAGCTAGAGTGCTGAGGCCCCGCCTATGACACCTCCCCCTCATACTAACTCGCATCAAGCACACCAACCACACACATACATCCACATGCCTATTCCTATCATCATCATCATCACGTTATAAACAATTTTTAAATATGCATGAACAACAATAATAGAAATATTGGATGACATGTAGAATGCACATAACAAGCATACATGCATAGAATCAATCACGACATTGGACTCAAGAATAAAACAATTTATTATTAACCAATTAGTTTAGGTCTTGTTCCCTCATCTTTGCCTGAGTGTAGATCCTCTTTCAAGCTTTAAGAATTACTTTTATATCAATAGGAAAACCTAACAAGTCGATAGATTTTAGTTAGAAGTCATTCCGACAATTTTTGGCTTGTTGTTAACTAGGGGTAGCAGGACGGGTAGCAGGATGGGTAGTAGTTTTCTGCGACCCCTAGGGGTAGGGTAGATGCCTAGGGTCGGATGTTCCATCGACCCTGGGTGCGACCACCCCTTTCCTGGGCTTCCAGAATGCTGGGGGTCGATGCTAGGGTCGGATGTTCCATCGACCCTAGGTGCGACCTCCCATGTTTGAGTCGAGAATTTCATCCTACATTCCATTCTTTCATGTTTGGGTCCTATGACTTACTTCCACAATCCCTTCTATGCTTGTTCTATGGCTTAAAACTCTAGCTAGGTTTCTTCCTTACTTTGCCTACCATGATTTTTCTCCATGGATTTTATTGAAATCCTCCCATGGATGGATGATTTGGGTTTCTCCTAAGTCATGCCCTCTTTGTAAACCATTTTAAGGTCTTAAATAAATCATGGAGAATATATTCATACCTTTGGTTCGCTGAGATTTAGAGTTTCCTCTGAATTTCCTCCTCCTTGGTCTTCTTCTTCAATTCTCCTTCTCTTCTCCTTCTCTTCCTTCTCTTCTCTTTCTCTCAATCCAATTAAGGATGTAAAAGGAGTGAAAGAGGCTTCGGGACGCCCTATTTATAGAGTAAAACCTCCCAAAATAAGTCCTATTGAGTTTAGGAAAGGTTCCAATCGAAATTAGGAAAGTTTTCTAATTTTTGGTTCGTGCTGTTTTTGCTGATTACCGGGGGTCGATGGGGGGGTCGATGGGTGGGTAGGACATTTCGAGACCCCTGTGCCCCTGGTCATGGGTCGATGGTGGGGGTCGATGGGGGGGTCGGACCTGCCTGTTTAGGCATGTGACCCTACCCTCGTTTTGACTATTTTTGAGTAAAATTTCATATTGGGACTTGGGTTTTCTTCACATACTGGGTCCACTTGGCTCGACCATGATATGTTGAGGGGTCACGACACGAAATGTAAGGTTAGACTGGGTTCATGGCGTGTGGGTCTCACATTACAACTCCCCCCTCTTATAATAAATTTCATCCTCGAAATTTGCACATACCTTTCGAGTAAAAAAGGTGAGGATATTGCTTTCGCATAGCATTCTCTTCTTCCCATGTGATCTCTTCTATATCTAGCTCCTCCAAGTAACCTTAACATAATAAATGTCACAGTTACGTAGACGTAGAACCTTTCGGCTTGTAATTTCAGTTGGTGCTACCTCGAATGTCAAATCATCAGTTAGACCCGGTTGATCTGCTGTTATAATATGTCTTGGATCTCTAACATACTTCATCAGTAATGAGATATGAAATACATCATGCACACTAGAAATAAATGGGGGTAGTGCTAACTGATATGCCACTTTCCCACATTTAGCTAGAATCTCATATGGTTCAACATATCTTGGACTTAGCTTCCCTTTCTGTCCGAATCATTTTAAGCCTCACATTGGTGATACTTTCTAGAATACCTTATCACCTACGAAAAATTCAAGGTCTCAACGTCGAGTATCTGCATATTGTTTCTGACGATTCTGAGCTCTTCTAACTCTTTCCTTTATAATGTCGACTACTAGATCTTTTCAACAAATTATGATCCAACGATACTCCTTTCACCAACTTCATTCCAAAACAAAGGAGTTCGACACTTCCTATCATACAGTGCTTCATAGGGTGACATCTGTATATAGCCTGATAGCTGTTGTTATAGGCGAACTCGATCAATGGTAGTTTCTCATCCACGATCCTTTGAAATCAATAACACAGGTTCGAAGCATGTCTTCTAAAATCTGAATGGTATGCTCTGACTGTTCGTCTGTCTGAGGATGGAATGCAGTACTGAATTTCAATGTTGTACCCATAGCCTTCTGTAATCCTTTCCAAAACTTTGAGGTAAAGCGTGGGTCTCTATTGGATACAATGCTTTTAGGTACACCATGTAATCTGACAATATTATCGACATATAGCTTGGGTAACCTCTCTAGGGTATACTGAGGTCATATAGCTATGAAGCGAGCTGTCTTAGTCAGATGATCTATAATCACCCAGACTGGGTCAACAACTCGGTGAGTCAATGGCAACCCGGTGACAAAGTCCATAGTGATACAGTCCCATTTCCATGCTGGTTCTGGCAGTGGCTACAATAATCTTGTAGGTCTTTGCCATTCAGTCTTTACCCCCTGACAATTTAAGCATTGAGACACAAATTTAGTTACATTTCCTTTCATTCCTCTCCACCAATATAATTTCTTTAGATCATGATACATCTTCATACTTCCATGATGTACCGAATAAGCGGTGGTGTGAGCTACCTTCATTAGTCTGTATCTAATATCCACGTCTTTGGTTTCAGGAACACATACTCTTCCTTTGTACATTAGTACTTTTTCAATGTCCAAGGTGAACTCAGGAATAGTCCTACCTTTTTTGATGTCTTCTTGCACCGTTCTCAGATAAGAGTCTGATTTAATAGCAGCTTTCACTTCATCTAATATATCACGTATAATCTTCAATGTGGCAAACATATTTGAAAATCGATGAATGAACCCTTGGTTGGTTGATCTACCTGGTGCATCTATCACGAACTGCTCATTTCCATGATTGGATACTTTTCCTGTAACATACATTGCCGCAGTCGTGTTAACCTCTCCTTGGGATTTTATCATTGATTTTCTGCTTAGCTCATCAGCAACTACATTAGCCTTCCCTAGATGATACTAGATACCGCAATCATAATCCTTCAATAATTCCAGCCATCTTCTTTGTCTCATGTTCAACTCCTTTTGATTAAAAAGATAGTGAGACTCTTATGATCTGATTTAATCTAAAATTTCTCTTCATACAAATAATGTCTCCATATGTTAACAACATGTACTACTGCTGCTAATTCCAAGTCATGAGTGGGATAATTCTTTTCATGTGTCTTCAGTTGTCTTGAGGCATACGCAACTACTTGTTCTCCTTGCATAAGTACACATCCTAAACCCAACCCAGACACATCAGTGTACAAGGTAAATGGTTGTCTTGGAATAAGAATAGTCAAGATGGGAGTAGATATCAATCTAGCTTTCAATGTTTGAAAACATTCTTTACATTTGTCACTCCCCAATTCTACACCATTCAGAACGGTGTGATGAACCGTTATAAACCAACGGTTCAACCAGGATCTCTAATAGGTGGTATCCATTAAAAATAAAAGCATGCACATCCACAACCATAATAAGAATAAATACACAATAGCAGAAGTCTTATAGTAAATGAACTGAGAACTCTAACTATAATAATCATAATTAAAATATCAAGTTATGGTTGTATAAACTAAGACATAAATAAATAAAATATCAATTACATCCTTTTATCAATTCAAATAAAATTCTAATAGAATACCCATGAGTTGCACTCGCATGAGAAGTCATGCGTATCCTCTAAGTCATCAGCTTCAACAGTGGTACCTGCATCATCAACTTAAAATATTCGACGTCGAGAGGGTGAGCACACATCATGGCTCAGTGAGAAAACAAAACAATGCAACAAACATTTGCATGCATTCAATTCATATCTCTGGTATGGTAAATAAGTTTGTAATTTGCTATAGAAAGGATAGGTGGCCAAAGATCATGTTTATTGACACCACACCTCTATACACGAGTGTGTGAAGCCGCCCAAAGATAACGTTTATTGTCGACCCACATGCACCCACCATGGACAATGTACACGCAAATGTCAGGTTTATTGCAGTACCCATTGCCCACACCAACAAGTAAGCCCCTGCTGGCGAGGGCTCGCAAACTGGGCTCGCAACTAACCAATCCTAATGCCAATCAGTGTATCCAAGGCCTCACCCCACCATCCCTCAATACGTCCATAGAGATAGGGATAAGGCCCTACGACAGAGTCAGAGACTACACGGTCCGAGACCACCTCCCCTCATACCCTACAACGTAATAGTTCTACTAAGGTAATGACGATACGACGATGTCAATGAACAAGACTTGAGTTAGAGATAGTGCTAGAGTGCTGAGGCCCAGCCTATGACACCTCCCCCTGATACTCGCTCGCATCAAGCACACAACCACACACATACATCCACATGTCTATTCCTATCATCATCATCATCATCATCATGTTATAAACAATAATTAAATATGCATGAACAATAATAATAGAAATATTGGATGACATGTTAACAAGCATACACGCATAAAATCAATAATGGCATTGGACTCAAGAATAAAACAGTTTATTATTAACCAATTAGTTTAGGTCTTGTTCCCTCACCTTTACTTGATCGTAGATCCTCTTTCAAGCTTTAAGAATCAACTAAATATCAATATTATATCACTAGAAGACCTAATCAAGTCGATAGAATTTAATTAGAATTAATTTTGATTTTAAAAAGTATGCTGTTAACTGGGGGTCGATGCCAGGGTCGGATGTTCCATCGACCCTGGGTGTCACACCCCAATTCCGCACCATTCCGAACAGTGTGATGAACCGTCAATAACAAACGGTTCAACTAGGATCTCAAAATAGGCTATCCCACATATGATAAACCAAAACACATTCCACATTAATAAGAGGTAATAAATTAAATACCAGAAGTCTTACAGATAATGAACTGAGGTCTAAACATGATAAATAATTAATATTCCATTTATTTCCAAGTAACCAAAACATAACTTAATACATATTACAATATCCAAATGCGAAAACTAAACACTAAACGTATCCATCGCTGAAACGCTCGCTTAACGAACCGTGTTCGTTCTCCACAGCTTACTCATTCATAGCCTCCACATGTTCATATGTTGGCGTGCCGACATAATCTTCAATCATAGTACGTGCAACATCAGAAACTAAAAAGAATTGCACGCACGAGGGTCAGCTCTCCAACTTGAGCTCAGTGAGTAAACGAAACAATGCAACAGTACATATGCATGCAATCAAATTATATCTTTGGTCCGGTTAAAAGTTTGCAGTATGCAATAGAAAGGTTTAGGTAGCCAAAGGTCGCGTTTATTGACCCTGCCTCTATACACGAGTGTGTGACGTTACCCGAAGATCACGTTTATCATCAACTTACATGCACCCAACCATGAACATTATATAACAAAGGTTACGTTTATTTCTATATAGTGCCATACCAACACGTAAGCCCCTGTTGGCGAGGGCTACAAACTGGGCTCGCAACTAACCAATCCTAATGCCAAACAGTGTATCCAAGGCCTCACCCCAGCATCCCTCAGAATGTCCATAGAGATAGAGCTAAGGCCCCCCGGTAGAGTCAGAGACTACAAGGACCGAGACCACCTCCCCTGATACTCTACGACATAATAGTTATGCTAAAGTAATGGCGATACGACGATGCTAATGCACAAGACTTGAGTTAGAGATAGAGATAAAGTGCTGAGACCCGCCAAAGGTTAACGTTTATTGACGTTCTCAACACACCTCCCCTGATACTCGCTCGCATCAAGTACATCAACCACACACATACAAGCACATGCCTATTCCTATCATCATCATCATCATCATCATCATCATCATCATGTTATAAACAATAAAGTAAATATGCATGAATAAGTAATAGAAATATTGGATGGCATGCTGTATGCACATTACAAACATATTCGCATAGAATCAAGCATGGCATTGGACTCAAGAAATAGAAAACAATTTTTTATTAACCAATTAGTTTAGAGTTCTGTTTCCTCACCTTAGCTTGCTAATAGATACTTTTTCAAGCTTTAGAATCACCTTTATAATGTTATTATATTGTTAGAAAACCTAACAAAGTCGATAGAATTTAATTAAAATTTATTCAGAATTTAAAAATCATTATGTTAACTGAGGGTCGGAGGTAGGGTCGGAGTCATGATCGACCCTGGGTGCGATCCTCCCCAAAATCTGAACTTTCCGAACACTGAGGGTCGATGCTAGGGTCGGATCTGCCATCGACCCTAGGTGCGACCCTCCATGGTTTGAGTCGAAAATATCAGATTTCATTTTCTCTTTCATGGTTGGGTCCTATGGCTTACTTCCACAATCCATTCTATACATGTTCTATGATTTAGAACTATACTTTATTCACCTACATGGTTTTAGTGATCTCCTCCACGGTTTCCATTGAAACGAAACCATGGATGGATGATTTGGGTTCCTCTTAAGTCATACCCTCTTCATAAACCATTCTAAAGTCTTAAATAAATCATGGGAAAAGTATTCATACCTTAGGTTTGCTGAGATTCAGAGTTCCTCTGAATTTCCTCTTCTTCCTTAACCTTGTCTTCAAGTTTTCCTTCTCTTCTTCTCTTCCTTCTCTTCTCTTTCTGTCAATCCAATTAGGGTTGTAAAAGGATTGAAAGAGGCTTAGGGACGTCATATTTATAGGGCAAAACCTCCCAAAATAATTCCCATTGAGTTTAGGAAAGGTTCCAATTGAAATTAGGAAGGTTTCCAAATTTTTGTTTCGTGCTGTTTTTCCCGAGTACCGAGGGTCGATGGGAGGGTCGATGGTGAGGGTCGATTGGAGGGTCGGACCTGCCTGTTAAAACCTGCGACCCTACCCTCATTTTGACTATTTTTGGGTAAATTTTCATATTGGGTCTTGGGTTTCTTCACACACTTGGTCCACTTGGCTCGACCATGATATGTAGACGGGTCCCGACATGAAATGTAAGGTTAGACCGGGTTCGTGGCATGCGGGTCATACAACTCCACCACCCTTAAAAGAAATTTCGTCCTCAAAATTTGAAAGTATGGATCTTACAACTCCCCCATCCTTAAAATAAATTTTGTCCTCAAAATTTGAATTTACTTCGGAGTCCCTAGGTGAGAATTCTATTTCCGCATTGCATTTTCTTCTTTCCATGCCGTCTTCTCCACGTCTTGTCTTCGTCAGATTATCTTCGTATAATTGATACCAAGTTTTTAAGGTGTTGTACCTTTCAACTAGTGAACTAGGCTGGTACCACTTCAATAATTAAATCTCCTATTTAATCCAGTGATTCCGTGGTCAATACTTTGGATATGGATCTCTAATGTACTTCTTTAATAGAGACACACGAAATACATCATGCACACTAGACCTGGATAGCAGTAACGCTAATTGATGTGCAACTTTTCTACGTCTCTCCAGAGTTTATAAGATTCGACGCATATATAGAATACTACTTTCCTTCTTGTCTAATCATTTCAAACTATGCATAAGTGATATCCTCAAAAACACTTTGTCACTTATGGTGAACTCATGGTCTTGGTGTCTCTTCTGACAATCCTGAGCTGTCTTAGCCCTTTTTCTTTGATCTTGTCTACCACTCGATAGTTTTCCACCATAGACTTAGGTCTTAAAATTCTTCATTCACCGACTTCATTCCAAAACTGAGGGGTTTGACATTTCTACCGTACCATGCTTTATAGGTGACATTTACATGGTAACTTAGTAGCAACTTCAATTCACGATAACTTCTCAACTCAAGTTTCTTGGAATCAATTTTACAAGCTCGGAGCATTGCTCTTAGGATTTGTATAGTCCGCTCCGACTGTCTGTCGGTTTGAGGTAAAATGCGGTACTAAACTTCAACTTTGTCACCATTGTTTTCTGTAGATTCTTCCAAAACTTCAAAATAAAGCATGAGTTTCTAACCGTTACTAGGCTCTTATACATACCATTCAATCTGACAATATTATCCATATATAGCTCAGTTAGCCACTCCAAAGCATACCGAGGTCGTATAGCAATGGAATGAGCTATCTTCATAAGGCGATCAACAATCACCCAAACTGCGTCAACCGATCAGTGGTATACCGGTGACATAGTTCATTGTAATGCAGTTCCACTTTCAGACTGGCTCCGATAGTTATTATAGTAAGCCATGTTGGTCTTTGTCTTTCAGCCTTTACTCGTTGATAATTTAATTACTGAAACATGCATCTATCCACAACCACTTCCATTCCCTTTCTACCAAAATAATCTCTTCAAGTCATGATACATATTGGTACTCTAGTATGTACTGAATATTGAGTACAATGGACTCTTATCATTATCCTCTTCATAATATCCGAGTCTTTATCTTCAGGTATTCAGAATCTACCTCTGTATCTGAGTACCGTCTTCGCATCCAAATTAACTCAGGGTTGGGTTTTCCTTTCTCTAAATCTCCTTGCATTGTTCTTATGTACAGATTTAACAAAATTGCTACTTTTATTTCATCCACCATTTCAAAGATGATCTTTAATGCCATAAACGCAACCGAACTATTGTTTCATAATTCATCCATAAATTCTCGCTCGATTGGATCATCACTAGCTTCTATTATAAGTTATTCTTCTTCCAAATCTGAATCTGTTGCTGCGGAACATAAGGCAGCATTTATACTGGGTCCTTCTTTGGACTTCATAATTCCCTTTTTGCTTAAGGCCTTAGCTACTACATTAGCCTTGATTGACACTGAATATCACAGTCTTAATCCTTCAAGTATTCCTAACCATCTCCTTATCCTCATGTTTAACTCTTTCTAATGAAGAGATAAATAAAACACTTGTAATCCGATCTAATCTAAAATTATTCTCTGTTTAAATAATGTCTCCAAGTATTGATTGCATGAATCACAATTGTTTACTCCAATCATGAATTGGGTAACTCTTCTCATGCTCTTTCAGTTTTCTTAAAGCATATGAAATCGCTTATTTACCTTACATCAACCCGCATCCTAGATCCAATCCAAAAGCTCCGATGGATAGGGTAAAAGGTTTTCCTGGTGCCGGAACGATCAAGATGGGAGCTGATATCAATCTTACTTTAGAATCTAGAAATATTCTTCACCCTTGTCAGTCAAATTAAACTCATCTCCTTTCCTGGTTAGCTTGGTAAGAGGTATTGCGATCTTAGAGTAGTTCTCCAAAAATCGTTTGTAATAACCAGCTAACCCAAGAAACTTCTGATCTTCGTAATATTCCATTCAATTGCTTCTATCTGAATAGGGTCCACTTTAATCCCTTTATATGATGCTACGTGATCTAAGAAGATCACTTTGTTTAATCAGGTCTCATATTTCTTGCAATTGGCATAAAGCTTTTCCCTTCTCAGCTGTTGTGAAGCTATTCTAAAATCCGTTGTATGAGTTGCTTCATTCTTGGAATAAACCAGAATATCATCTAAGAAAACGATGACCGATGTGTCTAACATGTCATGAAACACCTAGTTCATCAGCTCCATAAAAGATGTAATCCAAACATTATAATCGATAACTCATAATGTGCAATCCCGATTCTAAAGGTATCTTCGAGATATCGCTGTCCAAATTCTCCAGCTGTTGATACCTTGTCCGAGGATCAATCTTAGAAATTCCCTTTGCTCTTTGCAACTGTTTAAACAAGTCATCGATCCGAGGTGATAGATCTCGATTCTTGATCGTGAGCTTGTACGATTCTCGGTAGTCTATACGCAAACAACACTATCATCCTTCTTCTTCATGAATTGGCGCTCCTCGTGATGCAATACTTAGCTGATTAGAACCCTTGTCTAATACTCTTGTAGTTGAGTCTCAATTCCTTCAATTCTATAAGAGCTATTCATAGGTGCCTTTGACACAAGTATCGTCCTTGGGTAACAAGTTGATGACGAACTCGGTCACTTAATCAGATGGTAACCCGATAAGTTTCCTGGAAATACATCAAGAAATTCACGCATCACATCAATATCTTCCGTCTGTGGTGCTTCTTTGGTAACGTATACCACAAGATACCATATATCCAACTTCTTTCTCTTCAAAGCATCTCTTCGCCTTTAGCATAGAGAAGATCAGCTTTCGCTTCTTAGGTAACATGCTTCCAATAATACCAAATTATGTGTCGTCTTTATTCTTGAATGACAACCTCTTCTATGCACGTAATCACTTGTAGAGTGTTGAAACAAACAGTCTATTCCAAAGATGACGTCAAGGTCTGCCATCTCAAGTCTAATTAGGTTGTGTCCATATTTTACCCATCCATACGATTTGGACTTCGTTCATAACACTCATCCAATTGAACATCTAGTCCAAAAAGGGCTTGAACTAGCAAAATCTGGTGAAACGGTCTAAGGAGCTTGTCTAGTTCCTTTATCTCTTATGATTTCTCGAAGACTATCGTCAAAATCTCATATTGCACTTATTAGCTTGTATTTCTTTTATCCTTGCTGTTCTACCTTGCTCTCTCTTGTATATACCTCAAAAAATATCTTGTGATTGTTACTTCATATCCCAAGTCTATTTATAACCAACGGTGTGATGAACCGTCAATAACCAACGGTTCAACCAGGATCTCAAAATAGGCTATCCCACATATGATAAACCAAAACACATTCCACATTAATCAGAGGTAATAAAATAAATAGCGGAAGTCTTACAGATAATGAACTGAGGTCTAAACATGATAAATAATTAATATTCTATTTATTTCCAAGTAACCAAAACATAACTTAATACATATTACAATATCCAAATACGAAAACTAAACACTAAACGTATCCATCGCTGAAACGCTCGCTTAACGAACCGTGTTCGTTCTCCACAGCTTGCTCATTCATAGCCTCCACATGTTCATATGTTGGCATGCCGACATAATCTTCAATCATAGTACCTGCAACATCAGAAACTAAAAAGAATTACGCGCACGAGGGTCAGCTCTCCAACTTGAGCTCAGTGAGTAAACGAAACAATGCAACAGTACATATGCATGCAATCAAATTATATCTTTGGTCCGGTTTAAAGTTTGCAGTATGCAATAGAAAGGTTTAGGTAGCCAAAGGTCGCATTTATTGACCCCGCCTATTTTGAGATCTTGTGATTGTTGCTCTGATACCAAGTTGTCACACCCCAATTCTATTTATAAGCATTAGGGTATATGCTTATAATTTCATTAATTTAGCCAAACTATTTTGGTCTTGACTTAATCATATCCCTCCACATTGGGAATAACTTAATTATCATTGCATTAAATCGAGTACTACTTATGCCCTGACTTTATCCTTGTATCCACTCTTAAATTTGCCTTTAGAAATCTTCTACCTTGTCAAAATTCATACCGATATAACCATCCTTAACTATACTTGAGTGCTATCTATTTCTTTACTGGCTACTCTTAATAGTTCCCACTTTTTGCTCATGCACTCTTTTATAGACATGGCTCATATCCACCCATTTAAAAATCTCAAAATAGATTCTCCATTACTTTATCTGAGGTTCATTGGTCATAGCATTTAATCTGAATCAAATCATCTTTCTTCCAATAATTCTATTACCACTAATCATATTTATCAACAAAGGTCAGTGAGTTTATGAATTAGAATGTGCATCCAAAATAATTCTTTTCCTTCTTTCAATTATCATAATGACAACCACTTGCTTTATCTAGCGAATCTAGGTTTCAAGGATCGGAAGTAAATCTGTGGTAATCCAACCGGCATCAAAAGATCATTAAATTGCATGGTGGTCTAAATATTATGAAAATAGAGATTCTATAGTTCTTGACCTCATGGTTACAGGTTCTATCGAATATATAATGCCATTGGTCAAGGCACTACAGGAGTAAATCTGGAGAGAGATTTCATACATCAGTAAATTAGGTATAATCTGGAGAAAATTTTTATACATCAATAAAGCAGGTATAAATCAGTAGATGTACGCTCAACATGATTAAGCATTTAATTGTTCATTCAGTTCGTATCTCTGTTCATGTTGTCGATCATGAGAATGGTGCAGATTGGTATAATCAAGACTAATACCAAAGAAACAATATCTGTAACTCCAATTGACAGGTTAAATCAAGAAGGTATCCTGTCAAGACACGCGAATTTAAACTCTGGTATGTGCATCATCTATAATCATAAGAGTAAATCAATAATGCACCGTATCCTATATAATCATATCCAGTTATATGGCCACAATTAGATTTGATCATCTACTGAAAATGTTTAAGGCTTCGTCTTCAGAAAATATTCTTCAATCCTTGGTCGGATCATTGCAACTATCCCATACATCGGTGGCTGGTAAGGTTAACCACCTTGATATACTGCTTGTTGTGCACCAAACTTCTACACTGGGGTATGCAATACTGGGACTTCTTGTATGGTAAGCACTGTGTTATAGTTAACAGGTGTTGGGGTACAGTGTTGCTACCAATTGGTACCATACTTGGTTTGACCTAGAGGTGTTGATGTAGCATTGGCAATTTGGATAGCAACTTGCATAGTCGGTCTCATTTGTGGTTGCTCTTGTATGTTATTGGGTCAAGTTTATTACAACCGTGACCAAGGTAATTGGTAGTCCAGGTGGTTGGCTGGAGTGGCCTGGTTGTTCACTTCCTCTTATTTGCTCTGATCTGATTACCATTATTTAGTATTTACTCATATGAGTTTTCGTTACCCATTCTCGACCCAGATAGTGGTGGGGTCAAGTTTCAACCTCTTTTTTAATGCTCAGCAGGTAATGGATCAGCTTGTGGTGGATCTCACCCTGAGTCTCCACGTCACCCAAGAGTATAGCTTAAGCTTCTTTATAGTTGCTCTTATTCTTAATGTTTGGCCATTATTCTCTTACCTCTGTTGGATTTAGCCCGAGATCTTTTCCTTTATCTCTACAGAGAATTAGGCATTACTAGCCATTTTCACCTTCCTTTGTCACACGTCGAGTTTCACATCTTGTGAGTACCAACTCGGCATTCTAGTTTTCTGCTTTACAGAAGCTCCCTTCTTGCTACTGTACTATATCCTGGTATACTTGGATAACTACCCAACTTATAGATAATACCCTATATCATTTGTTTATTATGATAATTTTTGGTCTTCTCTTTTTGTTTGAGTGTATATATATGGTTCTACCTTTTTAATATGTACATTATTGTCTTATTTAAGTTCTGTCTCAACCAACACAGGTGTTTATGGTTTGTTTGTATTAAAGCTTTTAATTTATCCTAACTCAGTTCATGGACTCCAGTGGAAGTATTCAGGTTTAATGGGTAAGGCCTACGAGATGCTCTGATACCAAGTTGTCACACCCCAATTCTGCACCATTCGGAACGGTGTGATGAACCGTCAATAACCAACGGTTCAACCAGGATCTCAAAATAGGCTATCCCACATATGATAAACCAAAACACATTCCACATTAATCAGAGGTAATAAAATAAATAGCGGAAGTCTTACAGATAATGAACTGAGGTCTAAACATGATAAATAATTAATATTCCATTTATTTCCAAGTAACCAAAACATAACTTAATACATATTACAATATCCAAATACGAAAACTAAACACTAAACGTATCCATCGCTGAAACGCTCGCTTAACGAACCGTGTTCGTTCTCCACAGCTTGCTCATTCATAGCCTCCACATGTTCATATGTTGGCGTGCCGACATAATTTTCAATCATAGTACCTGCAACATCAGAAACTAAAAAGAATTCCGCACGCGAGGGTCAGCTCTGCAACTTGAGCTCAGTAAGTAAACGAAACAATGCAACAGTACATATGCATGCAATCAAATTATATCTTTGGTCCGATTTAAAGTTTGCAGTATGCAATAGAAAGGTTTAGGTAACCAAAGGTCGCATTTATTGACCCCGCCTATTTTGAGATCTTGTGATTGTTGCTCTGATACCAAGTTGTCACACCCCAATTATATTTATAAGCATTAGGGTATATGCTTATAATTTCATTAATTCAGCCAAACTATTTTGGTCTTGACTTAATCATATCCCTCCACATTGGGAATAACTTAATTATCATTGTATTAAATCGAGTACTACTTATGCCATGACTTTATCCTTGTATCCACTCTTAAATTTGCCTTTAGAAATCTTCTACCTTGTCAAAATTCATACCGATATAACCATCCTTAACTATACTTGAGTGCTATCTATTTCTTTACTGGCTACTCTTAATAGTTCCCACTTTTTGCTCATGCACTCTTTTATAGACATGGCTCATATCCACCCATTTAAAAATCTCAAAATAGATTCTCCATTACTTTATCTGAGGTTCATTGGTCATAGCATTTAATCTGAATCAAATCATCTTTCTTCCAATAATTCTATTACAACTAATCATATTTATCAACAAAGGTCAGTGAGTTTATGAATTATAATGTGCATCCAAAATAATTCTTTTCCTTCTTTCAATTATCATAATGACAGCCACTTGCTTTATCTAGCGAATCTAGGTTTCAAGGATCAGAAGTAAATCTGTGGTAATCCAACCGGCATCAAAAGATCATTAAATTGCATGGTGGTCTAAATATTATGAAAATAGAGATTCTATAGTTCTTGACCTCATGGTTACAGGTTCTATCGAATATATAATGCCATTGGTCAAGGCACTACAGGAGTAAATCTGGAGAGAGATTTCATACATCAGTAAATTAGGTATAATCTGGAGAAAATTTTTGTACATCAATAAAGCAGGTATAAATCAGTAGATGTACGCTCAACATGATTAAGCATTTAACTGTTCATTCAGTTCGTATCTCTGTTCATGTTGTCGATCATGAGAATGGTGCAGATTGGTATAATCAAGACTAATACCAAAGAAACAATATCTGTAACTCCAATTGACAGGTTAAATCAAGAAGGTATCCTGTCAAGACACGCGAATTTAAACTCTGGTATGTGCATCATCTATAATCATAAGAGTAAATCAATAATGCACCGTATCCTATATAATCATATCCAGTTATATGGCCACAATTAGATTTGATCATCTACTGAAAATGTTTAAGGCTTCGTCTTCAGAAAATATTCTTCAATCCTTGGTCGGATCATTGCAACTATCCCATACATCGGTGGCTGGTAAGGTTAACCACCTTGATATACTGCTTGTTGTGCACCAAACTTCTACACTGGGGTATGCAATACTGGGACTTACTGTATGGTAAGCACTGTGTTATAGTTAACAGGTGTTGGGGTACAGTGTTGCTACCAATTGGTACCATACTTGGTTTGACCTAGAGGTGTTGATGTAGCATTGGCAATTTGGATAGCAACTTGCATAGTCGGTCTCATTTGTGGTTGCTCTTGTATGTTATTGGGTCAAGTTTATTACAACCGTGACCAAGGTAATTGGTAGTCCAGGTGGTTGGCTGGAGTGGCCTGGTTGTTCACTTCCTCTTATTTGCTCTGATCTGATTACCATTATTTAGTATTTACTCATATGAGTTTTCGTTACCCATTCTCGACCCAGATAGTGGTGGGGTCAAGTTTCAACCTCTTTTTTAATGCTCAGCAGGTAATGGATCAGCTTGTGGTGGATCTCACCCTGAGTCTCCACGTCACCCAAGAGTATAGCTTAAGCTTCTTTATAGTTGCTCTTATTCTTAATGTTTGGCCATTATTCTCTTACCTCTGTTGGATTTAGCCCGAGATCTTTTCCTTTATCTCTACAGAGAATTAGGCATTACTAGCCATTTTCTCCTTCATTTGTCACACGTCGAGTTTCACATCTTGTGAGTACCAACTCGGCATTCCAGTTTTCTGCTTTACAGAAGCTCCCTTCTTGCTACTGTACTATATCCTGGTATACTTGGTTAACTACCCAACTTATAGATAATACCCTATATCATTTGTTTATTATGATAATTTTTTGTCTTCTCTTTTGGTTTGAGTGTATATATATGGTTCCACCTTTTTAATATGTACATTATTGTCTTGTTTAAGTTCTGTCTCAACCGACACAGGTGTTCATGGTTTGTTTGTATTAAAGCTTTTAATTTATCCTAACTCAGTTCATGGACTCCAGTGGAAGTATTCAGGTTTAATGGGTAAGGCCTACGAGATGCTCTGATACCAAGTTGTCACACCCCAATTCTGCACCATTCGGAACGGTGTGATGAACCGTCAATAACCAACGGTTCAACCAGGATCTCAAAATAGGCTATCCCACATATGATAAACCAAAACACATTCCACATTAATCAGAGGTAATAAAATAAATAGCGGAAGTCTTACAGATAATGAACTGAGGTCTAAACATGATAAATAATTAATATTCCATTTATTTCCAAGTAACCAAAACATAACTTAATACATATTACAATATCCAAATACGAAAACTAAACACTAAACGTATCCATCGCTGAAACGCTCGCTTAACGAACCGTGTTCGTTCTCCACAGCTTGCTCATTCATAGCCTCTACATGTTCATATGTTGGCATGCCGACATAATTTTCAATCATAGTACCTGCAACATCAGAAACTAAAAAGAATTCCGCACGCGAGGGTCAGCTCTGCAACTTGAGCTCAGTGAGTAAACGAAACAATGCAACAGTACATATGCATGCAATCAAATTATATCTTTGGTCCGGTTTAAAGTTTGCAGTATGCAATAGAAAGGTTTAGGTAGCCAAAGGTTGCGCTTATTGACCCCGCCTCTATACACGAGTGTGTGATGTTACCCGAAGATCACATTTATCGTCAACTCACATGCACCCAACCATGAACATTATATAACAAAGGTTATGTTTATTTCTATATAGTGCCATACCAACACGTAAGCCCCTGTTGGCGAGGGCTGCAAACTGGGCTCGCAACTAACCAATCCTAATGCCAAACAGTGTATCCAAGGCCTCACCCTAGCATCCCTCAGAATGTCCATAGAGATAGAACTAAGGCCCCCCGGTAGAGTCAGAGACTACAAGGACCGAGACCACCTCCCCTGATACTCTACGACATAATAGTTCTGCTAAAGTAATGGCGATACGACGATGCTAATGCACAAGACTTGAGTTAGAGATAGAGCTAAAGTGTGAGACCCGCCAAAGGTTAACGTTTATTGACGTTCTCATCACACCTCCCCTGATACTCGCTCGCATCAAGTACATCAACCAAAGACATACAAGTACATGCCTATTCCTATCATCATCATCATCATCATCATCATCATCATGTTTTAAACAATAAAGTAAATATGCATGAACAAGTAATAGAAATATTGGATGGCAAGCTGTACGCACATTACAAACATATTTGCATAGAATCAAGCATGGCATTAGACTCAAGAAATAGAAAATAGTTTGTTATTAACCAATTAATTTAGAGTTCTATTTCCTCACCTTAGCTTGCTAATAGATACTTTTCCAAGCTTTAGAATCACCTTTATAATGTTATTATATTGTTAGAAAACCTAACAAAGTCGATAGAATTTAATTAGAATTTATTCAAAATTTAAAAATCATTTTGTTAACTGAGGGTTGGAGGTAGGGTCGGAGTCATGATCGACCCTGGGTGCGATCCTCCCCAAAATCTGAACTTTCCGAACACTGAGGGTCGATGCTAGGGTCGGATCTGTCATCGACCCTAGGTGCGACCCTCCATGGTTTGAGTCAAAAATATCAGATTTTGTTTTCTCTTTCATGGTTGGGTCCTATGGCTTACTTCCATAATCCATTCTATACATGTTCTATGGTTTAGAACTATACTTTATTCACCTACATGGTTTTAGTGATCTCCTCCATGGTTTCCATTGAAACGAAACCATGGATGGATGATTTGGGTTCCTCTTAAGTCATACCCTCTTCATAAACCATTCTAAAGTCTTAAATAAATCATGGGGAATGTATTCATACCTTAGGTTTGCTGAGATTTAGAGTTCCTCTGAATTTCATCTTCTTCCTTAACCTTGTCTTCAAGTTTTCCTTCTCTTCTTCTCTTCCTTCTCTTCTCTTTCTCTCAATCCAATTAGGGTTGTAAAAGGATTGAAAGAGGCTTAGGGACGCCCTATTTATAGGGCAAAACCTCCCAATATAAGTCCCATTGAGTTTAGGAAAGGTTCCAATCGAAATTAGGAAGGTTTCCTAATTTTCGATTCGTGCTGTTTTTCCCGAGTACCGAGGGTCGATGGGAGGGTCGATGGTGAGGGTCGATGGGAGGGTCGGACCTACCTATTAAAACCTGCGACCCTACCCTCATTTTGACTGTTTTTGGGTAAATTTTCATATTGGGTCTTGGGTTTCTTCACACACTTGGTCCACTTGGCTCGACCATGATATGTAGACGGGTCCTGACACGAAATGTAAGGTTAGACCGAGTTCGTGGCTTGCAGGACTTACAACTCCACCACCCTTAAAAGGAACTTCGTCCTCGAAATTTGAAAGTACGGATCTTACACTGGGTGCTACCACCTAGATTCTGAACTTCCCAAACACTGGGGTTTGATTGTCAGGGTCTGGTAGGGTCGATTGGCCATCGACCCCCCATGCGACCCCCTGTGGGTTTAGTCAATTTTTCATCCTACAGTCCATTCCTTCGTGTTTGGGTCCTATGGCTTGCTTCTACAATCCATTACATACCTGATCTATGGCTTAGAACCTTAGTTCATTAACCTATATGGTTTTAATGATCTCCTCCATGGTTTTACATTGAAACCTAACCATAAATGGATGATTTAGGTTTCTCCTAGATCATATCCTCTTCACTATCTATTCTAAGGTCCACCCAACAAACCACACACAAACCACACCCAATATAACAGTTAACTATTAAATTACATGGGAGATAGTATCCATGCCTGAGAATTAGGCTTGTTTCTCTCCTATCCCAACATAACCCCTACAAGATAGATAAAGTGAAGCATCGTGACAAAACCTGCCGAACTTTAACCTTAAATCACATGTTAACAAATGGCCCTGGGACAGGCCATCAAAGATCTGAGACCACCGTACTCACGACCTTTCCCCGGGCGTCCCACCCGCACTCAAGCATGTTAAGACGTACACTATTAAAAGTGCCACAGCGAAGAGCATCCAGCCCATGCCCCACTCCACATACCAACGAAACAATCACATGCCTAACAATCATATCCTATCAATGTACGAATAAGAATAATAACCGAAAGTATGGATGGCATGCGAATATGCACAACCAACATATCATATATAATCATCGACAACAACAACATCATTCCATTAATTATTAGTTTAGGCCTATCCTTACCCGACACCCTTCTCTAACTTGCTCCACGTCGCAAGATCCAAACGATACACAAAGTCCTACAATAATATTAGGTTTCATTAAAATAACATTCTGATTTCGTTGCCTAAACCAACAGGGATCACAACCACTCCTTGCGTAGCCGACCAATAGGCATGTACCTGGGCGGCAGCCTGTGGGAAAGACTGGCGACCTGCATGGTCGGGGGCCGGTCCCCACGTATACCTCCCGAGAGATATGAGTCACATGCTACCTGGCCGCACTATCCGCACCCTGCATAGTCGACCCAGATGTCTCCTAAACCATACATGGATTTCGACGCTTGATTTATCACTTCTATGGATTTTCAGTGTTTCTCCTATCCATTCTAAGTCTAGGTTTTGTTAGAGTGTACCCTAACTCATTTTAAGTTTCTGCTGATGAATATCATCTCACCCAAATCCAGTGGCCCGACGACACAACCTGAGGCTTTATTGGCCACCAGGTAGGCTTCTCATCAATTCCTTACTTGTATGGTATTGGATCCACCCACAACTAATAGGGTGTTAGATAATTCAAACACTGGCATCATGATGTGCAGAATATAGAGCGCCGTACAATGGCCCTTCTTCCCAAGTAATTTTTCATGATTGGCTTTCCAATGCACCTTCACATAGTGGAGATCCTTGGTTTGTGTTTTGTTGAATTTTTTGCCTTGAGAGTATTATATGTGCACCACTTTAAAGCAAGTCTTTAATAAGTCCTGAGGATTATTATGATCGTAAGATATGTTATGGATCTTCCTAAGATACTTCTTTAGTAATGATATATGGAATAGATTATTAACGCTAGATATATATAGTGGTAGAGCCAATCGATATGCTACATTACCACATCGATTTAATATCTTATTTGGTCCTACATATACCCGCAAAGCTTCCCCTTTCTACTAAACCGTTTATGCCCCGCACTGGTGACACCTTTTAAGAATACTTGTCACCCACTCGGCAGCCCGCATCTCTTACCGTCCGATTATCCGCGACATAGTGCTTCCTCGTCGAATTCTCGAGCTGTCTTTACTCCCATCCTCTACTGTTCAATCACTGTAAGTTTCTTTAACAAACTCCCGCCCTACACTTCTTTCTTCTCCCCACTTCTTCTTCAGTATAGGTGTGTCGCCAATATCACTTCTTCCCATAGAGTGCTTTATATGGGGCCATCTTAATTGTAGCCCGCATAACCTGCTGTTGTAAGCAAACTTGATGTAAGTGATAGCTTGTCATCCCAAGCTCCTTTTATATCTGGGTTGACAAGCTCGAATCATATCTTCTAAAATTCTTATAATGGTTCGCTTCCGACCGGGTCTCGTCCGTCTCGTTGAGATTTGTGAAGCCGTGTATCGAACTTAACTTGGTTCCTAATAGTCTGTGAGTCCCTCCCCGTAACTTTGATGTAAAATCAAGGCCTCTTGTTGATACTATACTCTCCGGAACGCCTGTGAAGTCTTCGGTGGTCTTTTATTTATATTAACACAGCACCTTGGGCGCCTATGTATAATGAGGTTTTGACCGCTAATTAAATCAACCTGCCTTGGTGAGATCGATCTACTATAACCATAAACCCGACATCCACGAATTCTTGGTGCTTTAAAAGGTAAATGTGAGATGTAAATTCATGGCGATATTTAGTCCCCACTTCCACGCAGTGCCCGCAACTACCGTATAGTAAACCCGCTGGTCTTTGCCTTCCGCTTAATCTTGTTGACAATTTGTATATCGAACACGCAAATGAGCCATATCTCGCTTTATACCTCCAATTAACATATATATTTCTTATATTATGGTACATCTTGGTACTTCCAGATCATCCATTTATAATGTATGTAATGAGCTTCACTTATAATCTCTTACTCCTCGATATCGGCAGCCGGCCTTTTGTATAAACATAACTGGTCCGCGATATTGGAGTACTTTGTCTTGATTTTAAGGTGTTTTGATTGTATTATTACTCCTTCTCTAAGTCTTCCCCAAGACCGTCTTTATGCCATGGATCCCGTGAGGATTGCCTACCTTGACTTTATCAATTAAACCCTATGAGATCTCTTCACCGGCGAACATTATATAGAATCCATGAATCAAGCCCTTGCTCAACTCGATCCCTCCCTCAGCCTCTATAATATGTTCTTCATCATTTCATTTAATCCTTAGCCAAAGACACAATGACAAAGAGAAATTTTGTACTTGGTCCTCGCCTCCCTGCTTCCATCCTAACATAAAGGATACCGGGATTGATCGTCAATATCTAGCTCACTTTATCTCGGTTAGCTGGAATCACCCCAAATGACATAAAAATCACATCTAAGTATTAGTATCTCAAGCCCCTGCCTCCTCAATCACACAAATACATGGTCCATGTAATATTCGGTCAAAACCCTGATTCTTTTACTGGAATGATATTTAACTGACAAGCTGCTTCGGTCTTTGCTTTATTGGTAACCTCACTTTCTTCCCAATTGATATTAAACAAAGGAAAGTGGGTCCTCCCAGGCATTATCACCCAGCTTCTTTTATCAATTAGGCTAAATCTCTTCACTCCCCAAGCTGAGCGGCTGAGCTGTCCTCTCGACCGGACTTCACTCCGAACCCCGCACCGCCTCCTGTAGGTCTTCTTGTCCGCACCAAAAGGTGCTCCATCACCTAGTCCCGCAGGAACCCACGGGTTCTGTGGTCTCCTCCTCCAGATACCGGCCAAGTGGGTAGAAAAATAACTCCCTTCTTCACTTCCGCTGATAGGCATCTACTATCGACTAATTTATTTTTTGAAGCCTTGGGAAATATTTCCACGAAGAAAGTCACAACACTTCAGTCCAATCAACCTTGTTGTATAACCCCCCTCCCCCCCCCCTCCAGACAAAATCCTCATAAATTTTGGGGTTCCAATAAAATTGTTTTGATCTTTTCACTTTTAACCTAGTTTCAACAACCTATCATATGTGTAATTTTTAATTGGTTTGTCAAGATTGGTTACGTAAGTCCCTCCTCCCATGTTTTTGGGGGTGAGTTCGCTTCCTATTTATAGTCGTTCCTAAAAAAATTTTCGACCATTCCTGATAACTTTTATCTTTCTTTTCCTTTTTTCCCCTGAAATCCCACATGGCTCTAGTTCTTCGGTTCATCTCCACCAATTCCACAAACTGGGACCGCCCGCTCCTGGGTCAAGCCCTTTCATGGCTCGATAACAAAAGTATTTTTGATGTCGCATCCAAAACTTGAACTCGGCGTGATGTCAAGATCCGAACTGCCGTAGGGATCTACGTGACATTAGCTACGTCCGTGGTGTACATATTTCATTCAACACCCACCTGGCCTTTGATCTTCTGGGGTTCCCAATGATGGAGATTTTGTGTACCGCTACCTCAAGGCGTAAAGGTTACTAACACAACCCCACCCCGATGAAGGCGGTTAGCTTCGCCCTACCTCCGGTGTAATTATTCAAAGTACAACATAAGGCCACAAGACCCCCCGCGCGTCCCCCCCCGACGCCACCGCCATGCCCGCACAGGGAGTCGGATCTCACTTCCTCACTTAACCCACTATGCACACCATAATTTCCCTCATTTCTCTTATGACAGATGTGGTGATATACAGTGGTAACTGTCTCACTGGATCACTTACTATTTCACTTTATACACACCTTTTTTTTTTGTTAATGAAAGTTTCGGGGTTTCACCCAACTGTGCGAATGCAGCCAATGTTAACTTCATAATTCAATGAAGTACATTATTCCCCCTTAATCGTTTTATCAAACAATGCTTAAGGTGCGCTTTGTTTAATTTTCTCCCAACACAAGCCACCCACCCGCTTATAAGACCCCCCCTGATACCAAGTCTGTCACACCACCCTGACAACCCCACGCGGAAAAAAAACCAAATTTTCACACCGCCAAGATCTGGTCATGATCCACCCAAAACAAACCATTGCACAAACTACAACCGAAACAATATAAATATGCCACAATTGATTTCTTTAAATAGAATGAACTCCAGCCCCATTGATAATAAAAAACTCCCTCGATACTTCCCACTCCATACACCCCCTGGTACCTTCTCTTTGATCTTCTTCTCCACTTTCCTTCTCTTTTCTTTCTCTTCTCCTTCTCTTCTCTTTCTCTCAATCCAATTAGGGTTCTAAAAGGAGTGAAAGAGGCTTAGGGACATCTTATTTATATAGTAGAAACTCTCAAAATAAGTCCCATTGAGATTAGGAAAGAATCCCACTGAAATTTGGGAAGTTCCTAATTCACGGTTTCTGTCGGCAGACTGGGGGTCGATGAGGGGTTCGGAGATCCAGTCGACCCCTGGTTCTAAAATGTCCGACCCCCTGTTAAAAACTCAAGGTCTGACTTCTATCTTGGGGGGTCCGACCCTGCCTAGCTGGGTATGCGACCCTCCCCTATTTTTTAGTTTTTTTGGGTCAGTTTAATACCTAGGATCGTGATCTCCCTCACGCACTTGATCCATTTGGCTCGACCATGATGGGTAGACCTGGTTCAAGGTGGTAAGACCGGGTTAGTTCGATATGGGTCTTACAACATTTGTCAGTCCAAATAAACTTTTCTCCTTTCATAGTCAAACTGGTGAGAGATACGGCGATTCTAGAGTAATCTTCCACGAATCATCGGTAAGACCCAGCTAGACCTAAGAAGCTTCTGATTTCTACAACTCTTAGGTGCCTCCCATTTCACAATGGCTTCAATCTTGCTAGGATCCACTTTAATTCCTTCAGCGGATACAACATGGTCTAAGAAAGCGACCTCATTTAGCCAAAACTCACACTTTGTAAATTTGGCGTAAAGCTTCTCTTCTCTTAGTCGCTGCAGAGCGGCTCTTAGATTCATGACATGAGTTTCTTTGTCCTTAGAGTAGACCAATATATCATCAATAAACATAATGACTGACGTATCCAACATATCATGGAATACCTGATTCATGAGTTCCATAAAAGTTGCGTATGCGTTAGTTAATCCAAAAGACATGACTAAAAATTCATAATGTCCATATCTTGTTTTGAATGCTATCTTTTGAATATCACCTTCCTTAATCTTCAACTGATGGTATCCTGACCAAAGATCAATCTTGGAGAACACCTTGGCACCTTGCAACTGATCGAACAAGTCATTGATCCGAGACAACGGGTACTGATTATTGATTGTAAGTTTATTCAATTCTCGATAGTCTATACACAGTCGAACACTACCGTCCTTCTTCTTCACAAATAATACTGGCGCTCCCCATGGTGATATGCTGGGTTTGATATAACCCTTGTCCAGTAATTCCTGTAACTGTACCTTCAGTTCCTTCAGTTCAGTAGGAGCCATTCGATAGGGTGCTTTAGATACTGGTGTGGCTTCGGATATAAGATCTATAATGAACTCTGTTGCTCGGTCGGGCGGTAGTCTTGGTAGTTCCTCCAGAAATACTTCTGGAAAGTCACGCACAACATCAATATCTTCCATTTGTGGTACTTTCTTGGTGAGATCAACCACGGATACTAGATACTCAACTCCTCCTTTCTCGAGGCATTTTCTAACCTTTAATGCAGAGGAAATGAGTTTCCATCTACATAGAAGTTTGGTTCCCACAAAACTAAACTCTGCTCTTTCCTTGTTTTTAAATGTCAATTTCTTTTCTACACATAATAGGTTTGTAGAATGCTGAGCTAACCAATCCATTTCCAAGATAACGTCAAAGTCTACCATCTCCAGTTGAATTAAGGTTGCATCAAAAATCTTATCGCCGATAAGAATTGGACATGGTCCATAACCTTTTTCTAGTTCCACTTCTAATCCCCTAGGCGATCGTACAAGAAATTTGTAATCTAAAGATCTGAGTGGTAAATTTAGCTTCTTTCCAAATGACACGGATATAAAAGAATGAGTAGCTCCAGAATCAAAGAGTACTCTGGCGGGTATAGCACTAATAGGTACGATACCTATGATTTGTTTTAATTTATTCTACATGCTCACACAAGGTAATACAAAATGAAAGGTTGAGGTCATACTTTTGACCACATTGGGTAATGCGGTAGCATCCTCAAATGTAACTGCATAAACCTTTCCTTGCTGTGGCTACTTCCTGGGCTTAGGACAATCCCTTGAATAATGTCCCATTTGATTACAGTTATATCATTTTACTCCTTCACTATTTTGCTTCTGTTGAGGTTGGACTGTTGGAGTAGTCTTGGCTGCAGCATTAAAGCCTTGAGTACGAAAGGGTTTAAATGTCTTTGTGTTCCCTCCATTATATTAATTTCCATTTGGCCTTTTAATACCTCTATTCTGAGCAAAGTAGCACTCCCTTTGGCTCGATTCTAGTACTCGAGCAATCTGTACCTCTTCATTATAAACTTTCTTTTCTAGCCCCAAAACATGTTCCCGAATGCTTCCACTAAGTCCCATTATGAACCTTCAGGTTTTAGTACTTTCCTCCTGCATGCTAGTGGGAGTAAAGAAAAACAGCTCTTCATAACGCTGTTGATATGCATCCACAGTCATCTGTCCCTGATACAAACTCAGGAACTCTGTTTCCATAGCATCTCTAAAACTTCTGGGAAAATATTTCTCAAAGAATGCCTCTTTATAGATAGCCTAGGTCAATTGGGCATGCTTGGTTAACAGATAACTTCTTGTAGACTTCCACCAGTGGTGTGCATCTCCTTTTAGCATAAATGTGGCACACAACACTTTTTCTTCCTCATTAATAGTCATCATCATGAAGTTCCTTTCCATTTCATCGATCCAGTGAGCTGGCCACAAAGGATCCAATGGCTTACCATTATATTCTTTAGGCTTCATTTTTAAAAAACGCTAGATCAGTCAAGAATGATCTAACTGATACTGAACATAGGCTCCATATATAGGTGGTTGATACTGGTAACTGCCTTGGGCTACTTCAGGGTTTTGTACTAGAGCTTGTATAATTGGCATTTGAGGTGCTTGAGGTACCGTGTTGCTACCCCCTGGTACGATGCTAGCTTGTCTCGCTGGTATAGGTGTAGTATGTGCAGTTGGGAAAACCATTCCCATAGCAGCTTGCATATTGGCTTGCACTTGCTATATTTGCTACAGTTGTTGTGCTAGGTTCATTATCGCTGTAGCCAAATCTGTAGGTGGGGCTGGCAAGTTTGTAAGATTAGCTTGGTCATTGGCTCTTGGTGGTGCCACATTCTGATTCTCTTGTCCTTCAAGATTTTCATGGCTATCTTCCTCCACAGGTGGTGGTGGTGGAATTGAGTTACGTCCTCGCCTGGTTACTCTTCAACCAGCCATTTCCTATTTTCGGTGGTGGAAGTGTCTGAAAAATCATAGAACATGTGAGGCAATCATAATATACATCATTCCAATGTCAAAATCCAATTAATCATTGTAAAATTTCAAATATCCAAGTCATTCAGTTAAAATACATCTTTTTCCATCGTGTGGTCAATGGTGGGGTCGCAATATATGCACCACAGGGTATGCGACCTCACAAAACCCTGTTAGCTCACCGAGAGCCTATGGTCGATTGTGTGGTCAAAATATGTGCGACCATAGGGTCCTACCACAGGAAGTCTGTCAGCTCACCGAGAGCCTGTGGTCAATCGTGGGGTCGATCGTGTGGTTGCATATTTGGTCGAATTTTGCGACCACACGACCCCAATTCAGGTTTTTAAACCTGATTTTTAGAGTCATTTCCCACTTTTCTCTTTTGTTTTCAACTCAACTCGATTCCACTGAGTTGCTACAGTGTTGACCACTCGTGTTTGGTGATTCTTTCTTCCATTCACGACCTCCGCTCTGTTCTTTCAGGTATGTTCTCTACTGGTCCTCATTTTTAAGTTTTCAAAACTAGGTTTTTCTCCATTTATAGCGTTTTTTCAAATTAAAATTTTTCTAATCTTAAGAATTTGATTTTTATTGGGGGCTTTTTCTATTGGCCACCCAATGGATGAAAGCCCTCAAGGAAATTTTAGTTTCATCGGTTAGTTTTTGAGAAACTTGAAATTTTCCATTTTTGACCCAATTTTTGGGGTTTTTCCAAATTGTCAAAATTTCTTCAAATTCGATCTTCCTAGTTTAAATTTCCAACTGTAAGAGCCTTGCAGGATGGTTTGGAACATACGTAAGTCCTCCTGCCCAACGGTTTGGGTGAAAAGTGAGGCTTTTGGCCAAATCATGCCGTTGTAATGCCAAAATTTTAAGTTTTTCTCTATATCTAATATCTTTTTTGTTGGTCTGTGTCTTTGCAGATAACATGGCTCACACCAAGGTCCCCAGAGTTCATGATCCTCTTCACTTTCGATCTAATGAAGCAAAAACTCAGTATGCTCGTTATGAGCGTAAAAAGGTGGAAGGGGGTCATTGTGTAAACCTGGCTAATTTAGCCCTATTTAATGTGGAGAGTGCCTTTGGTGATATGGGTTGGCTCCCTGTGATCTTGTATGAGGGTTGCACCTGTCCTGCACTGGTGAAGCAGTTTTATTGCAATCTTTAGGTAGAGGGTGACCCAAATGTTACAGACAAGGGTAGAGAGCTCAAGATTACTAGTTATGTTAAAGGGGTGGAGATCTCCTTTAACTACCAGGAGTTGGCTGACCTCCTGGGTATATCAAACGATGGCCCCTTAGTATACTGTGTCACACCCTAATTCCGCACTATTCAGAATGGTGTGATGAACCGTCAATAAACCAACGGTTCAACCAGGATCTCAAATAGGCTATCCCACATACGATAAACCAAAACACATTCCACGTTAATCAGAGGTAATAAAGTAAATAGCGAAAGTCTTACAAATAATGAACTGAGGTATAATCATGATAAATAATTAATATTCCACATATTTCCAAGTAACCAAAACATAATTTAATACATATTACAATATCCAAATACAAAAACTAAACACTAAACGTATCCACCGCTGAAACGCTCGCTTAACGAACCATCTTCGTCCTCCACAGCTTGCTCACCATGGCTGCCACATGTTCATATGTTGGCATGTTGACATAATTTTCAATCATAATACCTGCAACATTAGAAACTAAAAGAATTGTGCGCACGAGGGTCAACTCTCCAACTTGAGCTCAGTGAGAAAACAAAACAATGCAACAATCATATGCATGCGATCAATTCATATCTGTGGTCTGGTTTATAGTTTGCAATGTGCAATAGAAAGGGTTGGAGGTCAAAGGTTAACGTTTATTGACCCCTCCTCTATACACAGGGTGTGGAAGCCCGCCCAAAGGTTAACGTTTATTGTCGTCCCCATCCACCCTACCATGAACATTGTACAACAAATGTTAACGTTTATTGTTGTACAGTGCCATACCAACGCGTAAGCCCCTGCTGGCGAGGGCTTGCAAACTAGGCTCACAACTAACCAATCCTAATGCCAAACAGTGTACCCAAGGCCTCACCCCAGCATCCCTCAGAACGCCAATAGAGATAGAGCTAAGGCCCCCCGGTAGAGTCAGAGACTACAACGACCGAGACCACCTCCCCTGATACTCTATGATGTAATAGTTCTACTAAAGTAATGGCGATATGACGATGCTAATGCACAAGACTTGAGTTAGAGATAGAGCTAGAGTGCTGAGGCCCGACCAATGACACTCTCCCTGATACTCGCTCGCATCAAGCACACCAACCACACACATACATTCACATGCCTATTCCTATCATCATGGTCATTATCATGTTATAAATAATAAAGTAAATATGCATGAACAATAAATAGAAATATTGGATGACATGTTGAATGCACATTACAAGCATGTTCGCATAGAATCAAGCATAGCATTGAACTCAAGAAATAAAAACAGTTTGTTATTAACCAATTAGTTTAGGTCTTGTTTCCTCAACTTAGCTTGCTGGTAGATCCTCTTTCAAGCTTTAAGAATCACCTTTATATTGATATTATATTGCTAGATGACCTAACAAAGTCGATAGAATTTAGTTAGATTTTATTCTAATTTTTCCAACTTGCTATTAGCTGGGGGTAGCAGGACGGGTCGATGCTAGGGTAGCAGTATACTCTGACCCCCTGTAGTAGGGTCGAAGGTTCCATCGACCCTGGGTGCGACCACCCCTATTCTAGACTTCCCGAATACTGGGGGTCGATGCTAGGGTCAAATGTTCCATCGACCCTAGGTGCAACCACCCCTTCCCTGGGTTTCCCGAATGCTGGGTTTCGATTCTAGGGTCGGATGTTCCATCGACCCTAGGTGCGACCCCCCATGGTATGAGTCGAGAATATCAAATTTTGTTCATTCTTTCATGTTTGGGTCCTATGGCTTCCTTCTATAGTCCATTCCATACATGTTCTATGGTGTAGAACTATTCTTTATTCACCTACATGGTTTCAATGATCTTCTCCATGGTTTTCATTGAAACCTAACCATGGATAGATGATTTGGGTTTCTCTTAGATCATACCCTCTTCATTATCTACACTAAGGTCTTTAAAAATTCATGAAAATAGTATCCATACCTGAGAAGTATGCTTCTTCCTCTGAATCCCTTCTCTTTGGTCTTCTTCTCCACTTTCCTTCTCTTCTCCTTCTCTTCCTTCTCTTCTCTTTCTCTCAATCCAATTAGGGTTGTAAAAGGAGTGAAAGAGGCTTAGGGACGTCCTATTTATAGAGTAAAACCTCCCAAAATAAGTCCAATTGAGTTTAGGAAAGGTTCCAATTGAAATTAGGAAAGTTTTTAAATTTTTGGTTTGTGCTTTTTTTATCGATTACCGGGGGTCGATGGGGGGGTCGGACATTTCGAGACCCCTGTGACCCCTGGTCACGGGTTGATGGTGGGGGTCGGACCTGCCTATTTAGGCATGCGACCCTACCCTCATTTTGACTGTTTTTGAGTAAATTTTCATATTGGATCTTGGTTTTTCTTCAAACACTTGGTCCACTTGGCTCCACCATGATATGTAGACGGATCACGACACGAAATGTAAGGTTAGACTGGGTTCGTGGCATGCGGGTCTTTCAACTCCACCACCATTAAAAGAAATTTTGTCCTCGAGATTTGAACGTACGTATCTTATAACTCCCCCATCCTTAAAATAAATTTTGTCCTCAAAATTTGGATTTACTTCAGAGTCAATAGGTGGGAATTCTATTTTCGCATTGCATCTTCTTCCTTCTATGCAATCTTCTCCACGTTTTGTCATTGCCAGGTTACCTTCATATAATAATTATCCCAGCTTTGAAAACAGTGTACCTTCCAACTAATGAACTAGGATGGTACCACTTCAATAGTTAAACATTCTATCTAATCCAGTGATTCCGTGGTCAATACCTTTGATATGGATCTCCAATGTACTTCTTCAATAGAGACACACGAAATACATCATGCACACTAGACATGGATAGCGGTAACACTAATTGATATGCAACTTTTCTACGTCTCTCCAAAGTTTATAAGATCCAACACATATATAGAATACAACTTTCCCTTATTGTCTAATCATTTCAAACTATCCATAAGTGATTTTTTCAAGAACACTTTGTCCTTTATGGCGAACTCAAGGTCTTGGTGTCTCTTCTGACATCTTGAGCTATCCTGCCCCTTTTCTTTGATCTTGTCTGCCACTCGATAGTTTTCTTCATTAGACTTAGGTCACAAAATTCTTCATTTACTGACTTTATTCCAAAATAAAGGAATTTGACATTTCTACCGTACCATGCTTCATAGGTAACATTTACATGGTAGCTTAGTAGCAACTTCAATTCACTGTAACTTCTCAACTCAAGTTCCTTGAAATCAATTTTATAAGCTCGGAGCATATCTCTTAGGATCTATATAGTCCGCTCTGACTGTCCGTCGGTTTAAGGTAAAATGCGGTACTAAACTTCAACTTTGTCCCTATTATTTTCTGTAGATCCTCCCAAAACTTTGAGATAAGGCATAAGCCTCTGATCGACACTAAGATCTCATGCATACCATTCAATCTGGCAATATTATCTACATATAGCTTATTTAGCCGCTCCAAAGCATACCGAGATCGTATAGCAATGGAATGAGCTATTTTCATAAGGCGATCAACAATCACCCTAGCTTCATCAATCGATCTGATAATCAGTGGCAAATCAGTGACATAATTCATTGTAATGCAATTCCACTTTCAGACTGGCTCCGATAGTTTTTATTGTAAGCCATGGTGGTCTTTGTCTTTCAACTTTTACTTGCTGATAATTCAGACACTGGAACACGGACTAAGCCACATTTATTATCTCTTCTGGTCATGATACATATTGGTACTCCAAGATATCCTGAATATGGAGTACAATGGGCTCTTATCCTTATCCTCTTCATGATATCTGAGTCTTTACCTTTATGTATTCAAAGTCTACCTCTGTATTTGAGTACCGTCTCCGCATCCAAAGTAAGTCAGGGTTAGGTTTTTCTTTCTCTAAATCTTCTTGAACCGTTCATATTTACAGATTTAACAAAATTGCTACTTTTATTTCATCAATCAATTCAGAGAAGATCTGTAATGAACGCAAGCGAGGAACTATTGCTCCATAACTTCATCCATAGGTTCTCGCTCACTTGGATCATTACTAGCTTCTATTATATGTTACTCTTCTTCCAAATCTAAATTTGTTGCTTCGGAGCATAAGGCAGCATTTATATTGGGTCCTTCTTCGGACTTCATAATTCCCTTTTTGCTTAAGGCCTTAGCTACTACATTAGCCTTGCTCGGGTGACATTGAATATCACAGTTTTAATCCTTCAAGTATTTCTAACCATCTCCTTATCCTCATATTCAACACTTTCAAATGAAGAGATAAATAAAATACTTGTAATCCGATCTAATCTAAAATTCTTCTCTGTTTAAATAATGTCTCCAAGTCTTGAATGCATGAATCACAATTATTTACTCCAATCATGAGTTGGGTAACTCTTCTCATGCTCTTTCAGTTTTCTTAAAGCATATAAAATCGCTTATTTACCTTACATCATGCCGCATCCTAGATCCAATCCGAAAGCTCCGATGGATAGGGTAAAAGGTTTCCCTGGTGTCTGAATGATCAAGGTGAGAGTTGATATCAACCCTTCTTCAAACTTGTCAGTCCAATTAAACTCATCTCCCTTCCTGGTTAGCTTGGTAAGTGGTTTTGCGATCTTAGAGAGGTCCTCCAAAAATCGTCTGTAATAACCAGCTAAACCCAAGAAACTTCTGATCTTCAGAATACTCTTTAGGTGTTTCTCACCATATGGCTACCTCTATCTTAATAGGGTCCACATTAATCCCTTTTTATGATGCTACATGATCTAAGAAGATCATTTTATTTAATCATGTCTCATATTTTTTGGACTTGGCATAAAGCTTTTCCCTTTTCAACTATTGTGGAGCTACTCCAAGAACCATTGTATGAGTTGCTTCATTTTTGGAATAAATCAAAATATCATCTATGAAAACTATGACCAACGTGTCCAACATGTCATGAAACACCCAGTTCATCAGCTCCATAAAAGATGTAGGGGCATTGGTTAATCCCAACGTCATAATCGAGAACTCATAGTTGGCCAATCCCGATTGTAAAAGCTATCTTCGAGATATCGCTGTCCAAATTCTTCAGCTGATGACATCTTGATCGAAGATCAATCTTAGAAAATACCTTTGCTCCTTGCAACTATTTAAACAAGTCATCGATCTGAGTTAGTAGATATCGATTCTTGACCTTGAGCTTGTTTGATTCTCGGTAGTCTATACGCAGACAACACTATCATCCTTCTTCTTCACGAATTGCATTGGTGCTCCCCGTGATGCAATACTTAGCCGATTAGAACCCTTGTCTAATAACTCTTGTAGTTGAGTCTCCATCCCTTCAACTCCGTAGGAGCTAATCTACAGGTACCTTTGACCCAAGTATCATCCTTGGTAACAAGTCGATGACGAACTTGGTCACTTAATCAGATGGTAACTCGATAAGTTTCTTGGAAATACATCAGGAAATTCACGCATCACATCTATACCGTCCATCTGTGGTGCTTCTTTGGTAACGTATACCACAAATACCATATATCCAAATTCTTTCTCTTTAAAGCATCTCTTCGCCTTTAGCATGGAGAGGATCAGCCTTCGATTCTTACGCAACATGCTTCCAATAAAACTAAATTACATGCCATTTTTATTCTTGAATGATAACCTCTTCTATGCACGTAATCACTTGTAGAGTGTTGAAACAACCAGTCTATTTGCAAGATGACGTCAAAGTCTGCCATCTCAAGTCTAATTAGGTTGCGTCCAAATTTCATCCGTCCATACGATTTGGACATTGTTCATAATACTCATCCAATACAACATCTAGTCCAAAAGGGCTTGAACTAGCAAAATCTGGTGTAAAGGTCTTAAGAGCTTGTCTAGTTCCTTCATCTCTTATGATTTTTTTTTCAAGGACTATCGTCAAAATCTCATATTGCACTCATTAGCTTATATTTGTTTTATCCTTGCTGTTCTACCCCGATCTCTCTTTCATATACCTCAAAAATATCTTATGATTATTACTTCATATCCTAAGTCTATCTATATGCACTAGGGTATATGCTTATAAATTCATTAATTCATCCAAACTCTTTTGGTCTTTTCTTAATCAAATCACTCAACATTGGGCATAACTCAATTATCATTGTATTAAATCGAGTAGTATTAATGCCATGATTTTTGACTTTATCCTTGTATCCACTCTTAGATTTGCCTTTAGGAATCTTCTACCTTGTCAAAATTCATACCGATATAGCCATCCTTAACTCTACTTGAGTGCCCTCGTTTACTTTACTGGCTACTCTTGATAGTTCTCACTTTTGCTCATGCACTCTTTTATAGACATGATTCATATTAATCCATTTAGCAATCTCAAAATAGATTCTCCATTACTTCATCTGAGGTTCATTGGCTATAGTATTTAATTTGAATCCAATCATCTTTCTTCCAATAATTCCATTATCACTAACATATTTTCAATGGATGTCAGAATGTTTATCCAAAAACAATTCCTTTTCTCCTTTCAATTTAGTATGATGAAGGACACTTGTTTTATCTAGTGAACTTAAGTTTAAAGGATCAGAAGTAAATCTAGGTAATCCAACCGGCATCAAAAGATCGTTAAGTGGCACGGTGGTCCAAATACATGGAAATAGAGGTTTTATAACTCTTAACCTCAAGGTTACAGATTCTATCGAATATATAATGCCATTGGTCAAGGCACTACATGAGTAAATCTGGAGAGAGATTTTATACATTAGTAAATCAGGTATAATCTGGAGAAAATTTTCGTACATCAATAAATCAGGTATAAATCAGTAGATGTACGCTCAACATGATTAAACATTTAACTGTTCATTCAGTTCATATCTCTGTTCATGTTGTTGATCGTGAGGGTGGTTCAGATTGGTATAATCAGGACTAATACTAAAGAAACAATATCTAAAACTCCAATTGACAGGTTAAATCAAGAAGGTATCCTGTCAAGACACGAGAATTAGAATCAGGTATGTGCATCCTCCATAATCATAAGAGTAAATCAATAATGCACCCCATCCTATATAAACTATCTAGTTATATGGCCACAATAGATTTGATCCTTGATGAAAACGTTTGAGGCTTAATCTTCAGAAAATATTTCTCAATCCTTTTCGGATCATTCTGCCATGATGAAATTTTCCCATATATCGGTGGCTGATAAGGGTAACCACCTTGATACACTGCTTGTTGTGCTCCAAATTTCTGCACTGGGGTATGCATTACTGGGACTTATTGTATGGTAGGCACTGTGTTATAGCTAACATGTGTTGGGGTACAATGATGCTACCAATTGGTACCATACTGGGTTTGACCCAGATGTGTTGATGTAGCATTGGAAATTTGGATACAAACTTGCATAGTCGGTCTCATTTGTGGTTGCTCTTGTATTTTATTGGGCCAAGTTTATTACAACCGTGACCAAGGTAATTGGTAGTCCAGGTGGTTGGCTGGAGTGGCCTAGTTGTTCACTTCCTCTTATTTGCTCTAATCTGATTATCATTATCTAGCATCTGCTCAAATGAGTTTTCATTACCCGTTCTTGACCCAGATAGTGGTGGGGTCAAGTTGTAACCTCATCTTAATGCTCAGCGGGTAATGGATCAGCGTGTAGTGGATTTCACTCTGAGTCTCCATGTCACCCAAGGGTATAATTTTATCTGCTTATAGTTACTCTTATTCTTAATGTAGGGCCTTTATTCTCCTATCTTTGTTGGATTCGGCCCGAGATCTTTCTCTTTACCTTTGCAGGGAATTAGGCATTACTAGCCATTTTCTCCTTCCTTTGTCATACATCAAGTTTCACATCTTATGAGTACCAACTCGGTATTCAATTTTCTGCATTACTGAAGCTCCCTTCTTGCTACTGTACTATATCCTTGCATACTTGGATAACTACCCAACTTATAGATAATACCCTATATTATTTATTTATTAGGATAATTTTTTTTGGTCTTCTCTTTCTGTTTGAGTGTATATATGTTTCCACCTTTAATATATATATTATCGTCTTGTTTAATTTCTGTCTCAACCAACACAAGTGCTTATGGTTTGTTTGTATTAAAGCTTTTAATTTATCCTAACTCAGTTCATGGACTCAAGTGGAAATATTCAGGTTTAATGGGTAAGGCCTATGAGAGCTCTGATACAAGTTGTCATACCCCAATTCTGTACTATTCAGAATGGTGTGATGAACCGTCAATAAACCAACGGTTCAACCAGGATCTCAAATAGGCTATACCACATACGATAAACCAAAACACATTCCACATTAATCAAAGGTAATAAAGTAAATAGCGGAAGTCTTACAAATAATGAACTGAGGTCTAATCATGATAAATAATTAATATTCCATTTATTTCCAAGTAACCAAAACATAATTTAATACATATTACAATATCCAAATACGAAAACTAAACACTAAACGTATCCACCGCTGAAACCCTCGCTTAACGAACTGTAAGCCCTTCACGTCACGAACCCAGTCTAATCTTACATTTCGTGTCATGACCGGTCTACATATCATTATCGAGCCAAGTGGAATAAGTATGTGAAGAAACCCAAGACCCAATATGAAATTTTACTCATAAATAGTCAAAATGAGGGTAGGGTCGCATGCCTAAATAAGCAGGATCGACCCCCTGTCTGACCCATGACTTTTTGGTCTGGGGGTCGCAGGGGTCTCGAATTGTCCGACCCCCCCATCGACCCCCTGTTGCCGACAGAAACGAAAATTAGGAAACTTCCTAATTTCAATTGGAACCTTTCCTAAACTCAATGGGACTTATTTTGGGAGGTTTTACTCTATAAATAGGACGTTCCTAAGCCTCTTTCACTCTTTTTACAACCCTAACTAGATTGAGAGAAAGAGAAGAGAAGGAAGAGAATGAGAAGAGAAGGAGAATTGAAGAAAAAGACCAAGGAGGAGGAAATTCAGAGGAAACTCTGAATCTCAGCAAACCAAAGGTATGAATACATTCTCCATGATTTATTTAAGACCTTAGAATGGTTCATGAAGAGGGTATGACTTAGGAGATGTCCAAATCATCCATCCATGGGAGGATTTCAATGAAATCCATGGAGGAAAATCATGGAAGGAAAAGTAAGGAAGAAACCTAGAGTTTTAAGCCATAGAACAAGCATAGAATGGATTGTGGAAGTAAGCCATAGGACCCAAACATGAAAGAATGGATTGTAGGATGAAATTCATGACTCAAACATGGGGGGTCGCACCTAGGGTCGATGGAACATCCGACCCTAGCATCGACCCCCAGCATTCGGGAAGCCCAGGAAAGGGGTGGTTGCACCCAGGGTCGATGGAAGGTCCGACCCTGGCATCGACCCCCAGTTAATAGTAGGTTTTTAAAATCAAAATTAATTCTAATTAAATTTTATCGACTTGATTAGGTCTTCTAGTGATATAATATTGATATTTAGTTGATTCTTAAAGCTTGAAAGAGGATCTACAATCAAACAAATGAGAGGGAACAAGACCTAAACTAATTGGTTAATAATAAACTATTTTTATTTCTTGAGTCCGATGCCATGACTGATTCTATGCGTGTATGCTTGTATGTACATTCAACATGTCATCCAATATTTCTATTATTACTGTTCATGCATATTTAAATTTAGGAAAATTTTCATATATACACCATTAAGGATTGGAAACATCATCTACCTCCACAAGATTGCAAAAACCTCAACCACATCCTACTAACTGATGGAATTATTGAAATATAATTTTACCCTTCTTATTAAAAATTGAAAAATTAAATAAATATGTTGAATGACTAATTTAACCTTTCTAATTCTAATAGATTCTAATTTCAATCTGATTTTAAAAGATGTAGTTTTATCTGATAGATTCTAATTCCAATCTGACGGTTTCAAAATTTTGATTTGTAAAAGTACATCGGAGACGGAGAAGAAGATCGAAAACTCCAGATTTAATCATAATTTCTAGGGAAAAGAAAATGATCGTGTAAAAGTAACGAGAATCATACCTTGAATCCGAAGATAGTGCCTCCATTCCTCCGCCTCATCGAAGGTGGGTCCCACAGAGGTAGTCATCGTGAATTCAATAATGCAGCTCCATCGTCTATTGAGCTCGGAGAAAAGCTTGGAAATGGTGTTGGCATGGTTCCGGAGCTTGAACCCAAAGATAGTGACGGTGGTGGAGCAAGAGGCTAATCACAATCAACCAGAATTTTTGAATCGATTCACAGAGGCGTTGTATTAGTACTCGACCATGTTCGATTCACTAGAGGCTTGTGCAATAAGCAACTCACTAGAGGCTTGTGCAATAAGCAACTGAAACCAGAGCATATAGTAAAAACCCTTGATGGCTGGTTCTCCGGCAAGCAATGATTATCTTGTCGTTGTTAAGCATCGTTTTCTGGTAAATTCTTCCTTCTCTGAAAGCTGAAGAATAGGATCACAATTTTGACAGTTGTGAACATAAAATGCCTACTGTATTTTGACTCATTTCTACATTTGGTAGTAGAAATTGCAGAAGGGTCTCTCCTTCTTCACCGCCCACTATGTCGGCGGCTGATGTTCATCGGTGAGTCATACGCTAGAAGTCTATGAATCGATTCACATGTCCCATCCTTGCAATGCTTGATCCTGCACCAAACTCCACTAGACCTAAGCGGGAACGTTACGATGATAGAACCTAGCCTTCTGATCCGGGTGAAGGTGACAATGGACACCACAACAAGCCCGTAACACCACTAAGAGTTGAAACCGAACAGCTACTTCGAGGTAGCACCTCCAGCAGACGAAAAGAAGAAGAAGAGTAGAATAAGAAAGAGAAGTGACTGTAAAAGTGATCGATCCATCTCTTTATTCCTTCTTTGCTTTTATAGACAAATGACAATGCACCAATTGGTGCCTAACTAATTCAATTTTTAAATTCTTCTTAAACCTATTTTGCTGTAACGTCCTACAATTACACATCTATAATCAATCTATAACCATCTGTTGCCAAGTAGCTTGATTGCATGTGACCACACATCACAACTGTTTATATGTAATCTTTTATAGTATTCGTTTTCTCTCTGTGATGGTTTCCTTGGAGCAATCCAGATGACTTGGGTGGTGCGGGCTTGTTGTGGTATCCATCGTCACCTTCACTCGGATCAGGAGGTTCCATCATCATAACAGGGAACGACCTCTACGGAGAGATCCCGTCAAGTGTGGGAAAGATTGCGTCACTTGAATCATCCTGCAGCACCACTTGAATAAGGAAGCCTCGCCGTCTCCTATCCTTTTTGGCCTTTGGCATCTCCATGCTCCTCTCTGTCCTCTGTTACACTGAATTTGTCATGGAAGTCCCCATAGCAGGTGGCTCCTTCGCGTATCTCCATGTCAAGTTTGGAGGTTTCATCGCATTTATCGTCGTCGATAATATCTTATTCGAGTACATAGTCGCCAGCACTAGTGTAAATTCAGAGTGGGCTTTTAAGGGTATAATGGTCTTTTAACAAGCCTAAAAGGGTATTACCGTCCAATAAAATGTTCAATGCATCTGACGTCAGCAACTAACGGAATTTTTGTAACGGAGTGGACTTCGTTTAACGGAGAAAAGTTTTTGGGCACTAGATGAAGTTTTTTTAATCTTGTGGAGGTAGATGAGGTTTCCAATCCTTAATGGTGTGTATATGAAAATTTTCCTTAAATTTATTATTTATAACGTGATGATGATGATGATGATAGGAATAGGTATGTAAATGTATGTGTGTGGTTAGTGTGTTTGATGCGAGCGAGTATCAGGGGGGGTGTCATAGGCCGGGCCTCAGTACTCTAGCTCTATCTCTAACTCAAGTCTTGTCCACTGACATCGTTGTATCGCCATTACCTTAGCAGAACTATTACGTCGTAGTATATGAGGGGAGGTGGTCTCGGACCATGTAGTCTCTGACTCTGCCGGGGGGCCTTAGCCCTATCTCTATGGACGTATTGAGGGATGCTGGGGTGAGGCCTTGGATACACTGTTTGACATTAGAATTGGTTAGTTGCGAGCCCAGTTTGGGAGCCCTCGCCAGTAGGGGCTTACGTGTTGGTATGGGCAACCAGTACAGCAATAAACGTAACCTTTGCGTGTACATTATCCATGGTGGGTGCATGTGGGACGACAATAAACGTTACCTTTGGAAGGCTTTACACACTTCTTTATAGAGGTGAGGCATCAATAAACATAACCTTTGGCCACCAATCCTTTCTATAGCACATTGCAAACTTATATACCAGACGAAGGATATGAATGAATGCATGCATATGTTTGTTGCATTGTTTTGTTTTCTCATTGAGCTCAAGTTGGAGAGCTGACCCTCGCGCATACAATTCTTTTTAGTTTCTGATATTGCAGGTACTATGATAAAAGATTATGTCGACACGCCAACATATGAACATGTGGTGGCTGTGATGAGCAAGCTGTGGAGGACGAACGTGGTTCGTTAAGCGAGAGTTTCAACGGTGGATACGTTTAGTGTTTAGTTTTCATATTTGGATATTGTAATATGTATTAACTTATGTTCTGGTTACTTGGAAATAAATGGAATATTAATTATTTATCATGATTAGACCTTAGATCATTATATGTAAGACTTCCGCTATTTATTTTATTACCTCTGATTAATGTGGAATGTGTTTTGGTTTATCATATGTGGGATAGCCTATTGTGAGATCTTGGTTGAACCGTTGGTTTATTGACGGTTCATCTCACCATTCTGGTTAGAGCAGAATTGGGGTGTGAGAACTTGGTATCAGAGCTCTCGTAGGCCTTACCCATTAAACCTGAATACTACCACTGGAGTCCATGAACTGAGTTAGGATAAATTAAAAGTTTTAATAAAAACAAACCATAAGCACCTGTGTTGGTTGAGACAGAACATAAACAAGACAATAATGTACATATAAAAAGTGGAACCATATTTATACACTCAAACAGAAAGAGAAGACCAAAAATTATCCTAATAAATAAATAATATAAGATATTATCTATAAGTTGGGTAGTTATCCAAGTATACAAGGATATAGTACTGTAGCAATTTAAAAGAGTAAACAACCAGAGCCACTCCAGCCAACCACCTGGACTACCAATTACCTTGGTCACGGTTGTAATAAACTTGGCCCAATAAAATACAAGAGCAACCACAAATGAGACCGACTATGCAAGTTGCTATCCAAATTGCCAATGCTACACCAACACCTTCGGGTCAAACCAAGTACGGTACCAACTGGTAGCATCATTGTACCCCAACACCTGTTAGCTATAACACAGTGCCTACCATACAGCAAGTCCCAGTAATGCATATCCCAGTGCAGAAATTTGAAGCACAACAAACAGTGTATCAAGGTGGTTACCCTTATCAGCCACGATATATGGGAAAATTGCATCATGACCGAATGATCCGACAAGGATTGAAGATTGTCTTCTGATGATGATACCTCGGACATTTCAGCAAAGGATCAAATCTATTATGGCCATATATCTAGATAGGTTTATATAGGATGCGGTGCATTATTGATTTACTCTTATGATTATAGAGGATGCACATACCAGATTTTAAATTCTCGTGTCTTGACAGGATACCTTCTTGTTTTAACCTGTCAATTGGAGTTATAGATATTGTTTCTTTAGTATGAGTCCTGAATATACCAATCTGAACCATTCTCATGATCAACAACATGAACAGAGATATGAACTGAATTAACATTTAAATGTTTAATCATGTTGAACGTACTTCTTTTCAATTTTTCCTGATTTACTGATGTACGAAATCTTTCTCCAGATTTATTCCTATAGTGCCTTGACCAATGGCATTATATATACTCAATAGAACCTGTAACCATGAGGTTAAGAGTTGTAAAACCTCTATTTCCATGTATTTGGACCACCGTTCAACTTAACGACCTTTTAATGCCGGTTGGATTACCACAGATTTACTCTGATCTTTAAACTTAAGTTCACTAGATAAAGCAAGTGTTCGTCATTATACTAAATTGAAAGAAGGAAATTAATTGTTTTTGGATAAACATCCTGATTCATTCATCCCCTGACCTTTGTTGATAAAGATGTTTAGTGAATAAGGAATTATTGGAAGAAAGATGATTGGATTCAGATTAAATGCTATGGCCAAGGAACCTCAGATGAAGTGATGGAGAATCTATTTTGAGATTTCTAAATGGATGGATATGAGTCATGTCTATAAAAGAGTGCATGAGCAAAAAGTGAAAACTATCAAGAGCAACTATGAAAGAGTAGATAGCACTCAAGTAAAATTAATGATGGTTATATCGGTATGAATTTTGACAAAGCAGAAGATTCCTAAAAGCAAATCTAAGAGTGGATACAAGGATAAAGTCAAAAATCGAGGCATTGATAGTATTCGGATTAGTATAAGTAATACTGAGTTATGCCCAATGTCGATTGAGATGATTAAGTAAAGACCAAAAGAGTTGGCTGAAATAATGTAATTATAAGCATATACCCTAATGCTTATAGATAGACTTGGGATATGAAGTAACAATCACAAGATATTTTTCGAGGTATATGAAAGAGAGAGCAAGGTAGAACAACAAGGATAAGAGAAATACAAGCTAATGAGTGCAATATGAGATTTTGATGATAGTCTTGGAAAAATCAAAAGAGATGAAGGAACTAGACAAGCTCTTAAGACCTTTACATCAGATTTTGCTAGTTCAAGAACTTTTGGATTAAATATTGTTTTAGATGAGTGTTATGAACAATGATTGAATCATATTAATGGATGGATGAAATTTGGACGCAACCTAATTAGACTTGAGATGACAGACTTTGACGTCATCTTGGGGATAGACTGGTTGTCTCAACACTCTACAAGTGATTATGTGCATAGAAGATGTTATCATTCAAGAATAAAAATGGCATATGATTTAGTGTCATTGGGAGTATGTTGCCTAGGAAGTGAAAGCTGATCCTCTTTATGCTAAAGATGAAGAGATGCTTTGAAGAGAAAGAAGTTGGATATATGGTATCTGCAGTACACGTTACCAAAGAAGTACCACAGATGGAAGATACTGATGTGATGCATAAATTTTTTGATGTGTTTCCAAGAGACTTACTTGGGTTACCATCTGAACATGCGACCATGTTCGTCATCGACTTGTTAACAAGGATGATACTTGTGTCAAAGGCACGTATAGAGTAGCTCCTACGGAGTTGAAGGAACTGAGACGCAACTACAAGAGTTATTAGACAAGGGTTCTAATCAAAGTATTGCATCACGGAGAGTGCCAACGCAACTCGTGAAGAAGAAGGACGGTAGTGTCAGATTATGTATAGACTACCGGGAACTAAACAAGCTCACGATCAAGAATCAATATCTTCAACCTCAGATCAACGACTTGTTTAACTAGTTGCAAGGAGAAAAGGTGTTTTCTAAGGTTTATCTTCGATCAAGATATCATCAGTCGAAGAATTTGGACAGCGATATCTCGAAGATAGCTTTTAGAATCGGGATTGGCCAATTATGAGTTCTCAATTATGACGTTTGGATTAACAAATGCCCTTACATCTTTTATGGAGCTGATGAACTGGTTGTTTCATGACATGTTCGACATGTTGGTCATAGTTTTCATAGATGATATTTTGATTTATTCCTAGAATGAAGGAACTCATACAACGGATCTTGGAGTAGCCCACAACAGTTGAAAATGGAAAAAGCTTTATGCCAAGTCCAAGAAATATGAGACATGATTAAACAAAATGATCTTCTTAGATCACATAGCATCATAAAAAGGGATTAAAGTGGACCCTATTAAGATAGAGGTAATCATATGGTGAGAAACACCTAAAGAGTATTGCGAAGATCAAAAGTTTCTTAGGTTTAGCTGGTTATTACTGACGATTTTGGAGTACCACTCTAAGATCACAAAACATCTTACTAAGCTAACCAGGAAGGGAGATGAGTTTAATTGGACTGACAAGTGTGAAGAAGGGTTGATATCAACTCTCACCTTGATCATTCGGATATCAGGGAAACCTTTTACCCTAAACATCGAAGCTTTCGGATTGAATCTAGGATGCGGGCTGATGCAAAGTAAATAAGCAATTGTATATGCTTCAAGAAAACAGAAGGAGCATAAGAAGAGTTACCCTACTCATGACTTGGAAGTACCGGTGATGAGTTATGCAATCAAGACTTGGAGACATTATATAAATGGAGGAGAATTTTAGACTGAATGGGAACACAAGTGTTTTATTTATCTCTTCATTAGAAAGAGTTGAACCTGAGGATAAGGAGATGGTTAGGAATACTTGAAGGATTAAGACTGTGATATTCAACGTCACCCGAGCAAGGCTAATGTAGTAGCTAAGGCCATAAGCAAAAAGGGAATTATGATGTCCGAAGAAGGACCCAGTATAAATGCTGCCTTATGTTCCGCAGCAACAGATTCAGATTTGGAAGAAGAGTAACATATAATAGAAACATGTGATGATCCAATTGAGCGAGAACTTTGGGATGAAGAAAAAGTAGTAATTCTATTATATCTGTATATAAGAACGGTACAAGAAGATTTAGAGAAAGAAAAACCTGACCCTGACTTACTTTGGATGCGGAGACGGTACTCAGATACAGAGGTAGACTCTGAATACATGAAGGTAAAGACTCAGAAATCATGAAGAGGATAAGGATAAGAGCCCATTGTACTCCATATTCAGGACATCCTGGAGTACCAATATGTATCATGACCTGAAGAGATAACAAATGTGGCTTAGTGCGTGTTCCAGTGTCTAAATTATCAACAAGTAAAAGCTGAAAGACAAAGACCACCATGGCTTACAATAAAAACTATCGGAGTCAGTCTGAAAGTGGAATTGCATTACAATGAATGATGACACTGATTTTCCACTGAAGGATTACAATGAATGATGATCATTGCTATACGACCTCGGTATGCTTTGGAGCGGCTAAATAAGCTATATGTGGATAATATTACCAGATTGAATGGTATGCATGAGAGCTTAGTGTCAGTCAAAGGCTTATGCCTTATCTCGAAGTTTTGGGAGGATCTATAGAAAATAATGTGGACAAAGTTAAAGTTTAGTACCGTACTTTATCTCAAACCGACGGATAGTTGGGGCGGACTATACAGATCCTAAGAGATATGCCCGAGTTTGTGAAATTGATTTCAAGGAGCTTGAGTTGAGAAGTTAACCGTGAATTGAAATTGCTACCAAGCTACTAGGTAAATGTCACATATAAAGCATGGTAAGGTAGAAATGTCAAATTCTTTTGTTTTGGAATGGAGTTAGTGAATGAAGAGTTTTAAGACCTGAGTCTATTGAAGAAAACTATCGATTGGCAGACAAGATCAAAGAAAAGGGGCAGGATAGCTCAAGATGTCAGAAGAGACACCAAGACCTTGAGTTCACCATAAGTGACAAAGTGTTCTTGAAGATATCACTTATGTAGAGTTTGAAACGATTCAACAAGAAGGAAAAGTTATATTCTATATAGGTGTGGGATCTTATAGACTTTGGAGAGACAAGTTGCATATCAATTAGCGTTACCACTGTCCATGTCTAGTGCGCATGATGCATTTCACATGTCTCTTTTGAAGAAGTACATTGGAGATCCATATCAGAGATAATGACCACGGATCCACTGGTTTAGATAGGAGATTCAACTATTGAATTGGTACCAGCCTAGTTCACTAGTTGGAAGGTACAACATCTCCAAAGCTGGGATAATTAGTATATGAAGATAACCTGGCGAAGACGATACGCGGAGGATATTGCATGGGAGGAAGAAGATGCAATGCGGAAATAGAATTCCCACCTAAATTCAAATTTTGAGGACAAAATTTATTTTAAGGATGGAGGAGTTGTAAGATCCGTACTTTCAAATTTTGAGGACGAAATTTCTTTTAAGGGTGGTGGAGTTGTAAGACCCGCATGCCACGAACCTGGTCTAACCTTACATTTCTTGTCATGACCGATCTACATATCATTGTCGAGCCAAGTGGAACAAGTGTGTGAAGAAACCCAAGACCCAATATGAAATTTTACTCAAAAACAGTCAAAATGAGGGTAGGGTCGCATGCCTAAATAGGCAGGATCGACCCCCTGTCTGACCCATGACTTTTTGGTATGGAGGTCGCAGGGGTCTCAAATTGTCCGACCCCCCCATCGACCCCCTATTTTCGACAGAACCGAAAATTAGGAAACTTCCTAATTTCAATTGGAACCTTTCCTAAACTCAATGGGACTTATTTTGGGAGGTTTTACTCTATAAATAGGACATCCCTAAGCCTCTTTCACTCCTTTTACAACCCTAATTGGATTGAGAGAAAGAGAAGAGAAGGAAGAGAAGGAGAAGAGAAGGAGAATTGAAGAAAAAGACCAAGGAGGAGGAAATTCAGAGGAAACTCTGAATCTCAGCAAACCTAAGGTATGAATACATTCTCCATGATTTATTTAAGACCTTAGAATGGTTCATGAAGAGGGTATGACTTAGAAGATACCCAAATCATCCATCCATTGGAGGATTTCAATGAAATCCATTGAGGAAAATCATGGTAGGCATAGTAAGGAAGAAACCTAGAGTTTTAAGCCTTTGAAAACAAGCATAGAATGGATTGTGGAAGTAAGCCATAGGACCCAAACATGAATGAATGGACTGTAGGATGAAATTCTCGACTCAAACATGGGGGGTCGCACCTAGGGTCGATGGAACATCCAACCCTAGCATCGACCCCCAGCATTCGGGAAGCCCAGGAAAGGGGTGGTCGCACCCAGGGTCGATGGAAGGTCCGACCCTGGCATCGACCCCCAGTTAACAGTAGGTTTTTAAAATCAAAATTAATTTTAATTAAATTCTATCGACTTGATTAGGTCTTCTAGTGATGTAATATTGATATTTAGTTGATTCTTAAAGCTTGAAAGAGGATCTACAATCAAACGAAGGTGAGGAAACAAGACCTAAACTAATTGGTTAATAATAAACTATTTTTATTTCTTCAGTCCGATGCCATGACTGATTCTATGCATGTATGCTTGTATGTGCATTCAACATGTCATCCAATATTTCTATTATTACTGTTCATGCATATTAAAATTTATTTTTTATAACATGATGATGATGATGATGATAGGAATAGGGATGTAAATGTATGTGTGTGGTTAGTGTGCTTGATGCGAGCGAGTATCAGGGGGGGTGTCATAGGCCGGGCCTCAGTACTCTAGCTCTATCTCTAACTCAAGTCTTGTCCACTGACATCGTTGTATCGCTATTACCTTAGCAGAACTTTTACGTCGTAGTGTATGAGGGGAGGGGGTCTCGGACCGTGTAGTCTCTGACTCAGTCGGGGGGCCTTAGTATCTCTATGGACGTATTGAGGGACGCTGGGGTGAGGCCTTGGATACACTGTTTGACATTAGAATTGGTTAGTTGCGAGCCCAATTTGAGAGCCCTCACCAGTAGGGGCTTACGTGTTGGTATGGGCAACCGGTACAACAATAAACGTAACCTTTGCGTGTACATTGTCCATGGTGGGTGCATGTGGGACGACAATAAACATTACCTTTGGGCGGCTTCACACACTTGTGTATAGAGGTGAGGCGTCAATAAACGTAACCTTTGGCCACCAATCCTTTCTATAGCACATTGCAAACTTATATACCAGACGAAGGATATGAATGAATGCATGCATATGTTTGTTGCATTGTTTTGTTTTCTCACTGAGCTCAAGTTGGAGAGCTGACCCTCGCGTGCGCAATTCTTTTTAGTTTCTGATGTTGCAGGTACTATGATTGAAGATTATGTCGACACGCCCATATATGAACATGTGGCGGTGTGATGAGCAAGCTGTGGAGGACGAACATAGTTCGTTAAGCGAGAGTTTCAACGGTGGATACGTTTAGTATTTAGTTTTCGTATTTGGATATTGTAATATGTATTAACTTATGTTCTGGTTACTTGGAAATAAATGGAATATTAATTATTTATCATGATTAGTCCTCAGTTCATTATTTGTAAGACTTCCGCTATTTATTTTATTACATCTGATTAATGTGGAATGTGTTTTGGTTTATCATATGTGGGATAGCCTATTGTGAGATCCTTGTTGAACCATTGGTTTATTGACGGTTCATCACACCATTCTAGTTGGAGCAGAATTGGGGTGTGACACGAACCATCTTCGTCCTCCACAGCTTGCTCACCGTGGCCGCCACATGTTCATATGTTGGCGTGTTGACATAATTTTCAATCATAATACCTGCAACATCAAAAACTAAAAGAATTGTGTGCATGAGGGTCAGCTCTCCATCTTGAGCTCAGTGAGAAAACAAAACAATACAACAATCATATGCATGCGATCAATTCATATCTGTAGTCTAGTTTATCGTTTGCAATGTGCAATAGAAAGGGTTGGTGGTCAAAGGTTAACGTTTATTGACCCCTCCTCTATACACAGGGTGTGGAAGCCTACCCAAAGGTTAACGTTTATTGTCGTCCCTATCCACCCTACCATGAACATTGTACAACAAAGGTTAATGTTTATTGCTGTACAGTGCCATACCAACGCGTAAGCCCCTGCTGGCGAGGGCTTGCAAACTGGGCTCGCAACTTACCAATCCTAATGCCAAATAGTGTATCCAAGGCCTCACCCCAGCATCCCTCAGAACGCCTATAGAGATAGAGCTATGGCCCTCCGGTAGAGTCAGAGACTACAAGGACTGAGACCACCTCCCCTGATACTCTACGACGTAATAGTTCTGCTAAAGTAATGGCGATACGACGATGCTAATGCACAAGACCTGAGTTAGAGATAGAGCTAGAGTGTTGAGGCCCGGCCAATTACACTCCCCCTGATACTCGCTTCCATCAAGCACACCAACCACACACATACATTCACATGCCTATTCCTATCATCATGGTCATTATCATGTTATAAACAATAAAGTAAATATGCATGAACAATAAATATAAATATTGGATGACATGTTGAATGCACATTACAAGCATGTTCTCATAGAATCAAGCATAGCATTGGACTCAAGAAATAAAAACAGTTTGTTATTAACCAATTAGTTTAGGTCTTGTTTCCTCACGTTAGCTTGCTAGTAGATCCGCTTTCAAGCTTTAAGAATCACCTTTATATTGATATTATATTGCTAGAAGACGTAACAAAGTCGATAGAATTTAGTTAGATTTTATTCTAATTTTTCCAACTTGCTGTTAACTGGGGGTAGCAGGACGGGTCGATGCTAGGGTAGCAGTATACTGCGACCCCCTATAGTAGGGTCGATGCCAGGGTCGAATGTTCCATCGACCCTGGGTGCGACCACCCCTATTTTAGACTTCTCGAATATTGGGGGTCGATGCTAGGGTCGAATGTTCCATCGACCCTAGGTGCAACCACCCCTTCCCTGGGTTTCCCGAATGCTGGGTTTCGATTCTAGGGTCGGATGTTCCATCGACCCTAGGTGCGACCCCCCATGGTATGAGTCGAGAATATCAAATTTCGTTCATTCTTTCATGTTTGGGTCCTACGGCTTCCTTCTATAGTCCATTCCATACTGTGGCGTAGAACTATTCTTTATTCACCTACATGGTTTCAATGATCTCCTCCATGGTTTCATTGAAACCTAACCATGGATGGATGATTTGGGTTTCTCTTAGATCGTACCCTCTTCATTATCTACACTAAGGTCTTTAGAAATTCATGGAAATAGTATCCATACCTAAGAAGTATGCTTCTTCCTCTGAATCCCTTCACTTTGGTCTTCTTCTTTGCTTTCCTTCTCTTCTCCTTCTCTTCCTTCTCTTCCCTTTCTCTCAATCCAATTAGGGTTGTAAAAGGAGTGAATGAGGCTTACGGATGTCCTATTTATAGAGTAAAACCTCCCAAAATAAGTCCCATTGAGTTTAGGAAAGGTTCCAATTGAAATTAGGAAAGTTTTCAAATTTTCGGTTCGTGCTGTTTTTACCGATTACAGGGGGTCGATGGGGGGGTCGGACAATTCGAGACCCCTACGACCCCTGGTCACGGGTCGATGGTGGGGGTCGATGGGGGGGTCGGACCTGCCTGTTTAGGCATGCGACCCTACCCTCATTTTGACTATTTTTGAGTAAATTTTCATATTAGATCTTGGTTTTCTTCACACACTTGGTCCAATTGGCTCGACCATGATATGTAGACGGGTCACGACACGAAATGTAAGGTTAGACCGGGTTCGTGGTGTGCGGGTCTTACATACTGTGCACCCAAGGAACCCCAGTTCCTATCTGTGATGATGCGTGCAGAGATTGACAGCCAGCTTCTTAGGGATGATCGCTGGGAGATGAAGGCAATCAACCTACGGCCGGAACCTCAGGTGTACTACAAGATTATTCAGCACAACCTGCTTCCTCAGAGTGGCCACTATGAGAAGGTTTCCCAGTTGACCCAGTATCTCCTATACTGAATCTGCACTAGGAAACCCGTCTACCTTCCATACATTATCATCAGGACGATGCTCCGTGCTACGACGCCTGGTCTGATGGGTAACCTGCCCTATGGGAGTTTGATCACTACCCTGCTCACTCGCCTGCATGTCGACTTAGTTGATGAGAGGATTCATGAGGACACCTTCTCGACTGACCTTGACTTGGAGGCCATCTGCAAGATGGGGATGCGTGATGCAGAGGTCAGTGACTAGGAGAGGAATGCTATGGTGTGTCCCCGTACTCGGGTAGAGATAGCAGACGCTGAGGGGGTAGCAGCAGCAGCAGCAGAGGTCCCTGGGGGTGATGCTGAAGATGATGATCGTATGTACATGGATGTAGACGCCATACCTCCTCCCTCACCACAGCATTCTACTGGAGCTGGCCCTTCTCGGATTCCTTCCCACTCAGCTTGTCCTTCGCACCCACAACTAGATGATGTGATGGGGCTGCTGCATGAGATTCGGGAGGCCCAACGTGCTATTGATCAGCGGGTGGGAGATCTGGCCACTAGTCTCCAGGTGACCCAGACTCAGGTAACCTGGCTTACGAGGGTGTACATTGAGGATTATAATCGAGATCGTGAGGCACCTCCTTCTCCAGCACCCCCAGCTCCATGATGCATATTTTTTTTCCTTGTACTAAAGAGTAACTATCTGGATTGTGGACCGTACTCTGATTTGGATATATATATATATATATATATATATATATATATATATATATATATATATATATATATATATATTGTTTTTATTTGATGTGTATATGAAACTTGTTTCTCATCTTAATAGTGCATTAATCTCTTTCTTAATTTTTGTCTCATACAACACAGGTGCTTATAGTGTGTTCTTATTAAAGCTTTTAAATTTTATCCTAACTCAGTTTATGATCTTTTGGGGGAGTATACCGATTTAATAGACAGGGCCCAAGAGCTCTGATACCAAGTTGTCACAACCTAATTTTGCACCAACCAGAATGGTGTAATGAACTGTTTATGTTCCAACGGTTCAACCAGGATCTCGAATAGGCTGTGTCCTTTTGCTTAAACCATACACATCCACAACCATAATCAGAGTAAATAAACAATAACGGAAGTCTTTAATATTAATGAACTGAGTATATAACAGTAATATCATAAATAAAGTATCCAATTATCCCAAATAACTGAAGACATAAAATAAAATAAATTAATCAATTAAATGTTCTGAATAGTTGGACAAATAAATCTAATCAAAGACACATGAGTTGCACTCGCACGACGATTCATGCGACTCCATCATAGCTTCGGTGTCTATCGCCGCAACATGCCCGTACATTGGAGCATTCATATAATCTTCTACTGTAGGACCTGCATCATCAACTAAAAATATTTGACGACAAAAGGGTGAGCACACATCATGGCTCAGTGAGTAAACGAAACAATGCAAAAAATATATGCATGCATTCAATTCATATCTGTGGTCTGGTTTATAAGTTTACGATGTGCAATAGAAAGGATTGGTGGCTGTCGCACCTCTATACACTAGTGTGTGAAGCCGCCCAATGGATCAAACACCATTTTTGTCCCACATGCACCCATCATGGAATAGAGATAGAGCTAAAGTGCCTGGACCAAACACCGCATGACACTTCCCCTGATGCCCTACCCATACCAACACGTAAGCTCCTATTGGCGAGGGCATGCAAACTGGGGTCGCAACTAACCAGTCCTAATGTCAAACAGTATATCCAAGGCTTCACCCCAGCATCCCTCAATACGTCCATAGAGATAGAGCTAAGGCCCCTCGGCAGAGTCAGAGACTACACGGTCCGAGACCACCTCCCCTGATGCCCTATGACGTAATAGTTCTGTAAGTTAATGGCGATACAACGATGTCAGTGGACAAGACTTGAGTAGAGATAGAGCTAGAGTATGGTGACCAAGATGAACCACAGTGTCACGTCCTCCCCTTGATGCTCCACTCGCATCAAGTACACTAACCACACACATACATTCACATGCCTATTCCTAGCATCATCATCATCATCATCATGTTATAAATAAATAGAATTAAATATGCATGAACAGTAATAACAGGAATATTGGATGACATGTGAGATGCACATTAGAAGCATACACGCATAGAATCAGTTATGGCATTGGACTCAATAAATAAAAATAGTTTATTATTAGCCAATGAATTTAGGTCTTGTTCCCTCACCTATGGTTCATAGTAGATCCTCGTTCAAGCTTTGTAATTCACTCTTAGACCACTTGGAAACCTAAAAAATTTATAGATTTTAAATTAGAATTTATTTCTAGCAGTTTAAACCAACAGAAATTGAGGAGTCGCAGGTGTGGCTGCACCTGGGGTCTCAGGTTTTGCGACCACAGGGCCTGTGGTCGCAAGGTGTGGTCGCATATCCTGCGACCATACATGTGACCACACCCTCCCTGAAAACTTCCCAAGGGCATGTGATCGCAAGGTGTGGTCGCATATCATGCGACCACACATGCGGCCACACCCTCCGTGGAAACTTCCCGAGGGTGTGTGGTCGAATATGTGTGTATCGTATGGTCGCACATTATGCGACCATACGTGCGACCACACGTGTGATGGTCGACTTTTTCATTCTCAACTCCATTCCTTCATGTTTGGATTGCTTGGCTTATCATTATGGTCCTTCCTATGATTGTTCTATGGCTCATAACTAGTATTTTTATACAGGATCCACATCGACATAAATTCCTTCCATGGATTCACATGAAATTTGTCCATGGATTGATGATTGGGATCTTACTTAAATCCTATCTCTTTCATGAACTATACTAGGATTTCAATTGACATGTGGAATGTTCCATACCTTAAACTTGTTGATGATTCAGAGGTCTTCTCTGAATTTCCTCTTCTTATTCTTCCTCTTTAATTCTCCTTCTCTTCCTTTTTTTCTCTTTCTCTCACTTTCAGTTTGAGTTTTAAAAGGGTGAAAGAGGCTAAGGGACGTTCGATTTATAGAGGAAAACCTTTCCTAATAAGCCCTACTTAGTTTAGGAAAGAACCCCCTTCGGATTAGGAAGGTTTCCTAATCTTGGTTTCTGTCTGGGTTCCATGTGGTCATGGGTGGGGTCGCAGAATCCGTCAACCACACCCTCTGGAACATGCGACCACACGATTTAATTTCCTGTGGTTGCATTATTTTGAGGTGTGGTCGACCACACCTGTTTAGGTATGCAACCACACTCTCATAATTGACTGTTTTTGGGTTAAATTTCATACCTAGTCTTATGGTTTCTTCATGCACTTGGTCCGCTTGGCTCGACCATGATAGGATGACCTGATACAAGGTGGTAAGACTGGCTAGTTCATTATGGGTCTTACAATACAGTACAACGTCATCCCTAGATCTGGTCATGGAGAGGAGTTGAACCAGTTCTATGTGTTATTAACAGATCGTCTGGTGGAAAGGAGAACGGTGTGCCTCCCTTTTTTGATTCTTCACACAAGTACCCAGGGAGCAGTGACTCATAGGTACATGGGCCATGTGTTATCGCTAGCATCTTAGGGAGGACACAGTGGCTCATGGTAGATTGGGATCGGGGATCTCTGCTGGGATGTGGCCTCCTTTATGTTCTTGCATTATAACATGCCATATCTTTATCTGTATATTTGATCATATACATGCATCATAATCATTATATATGTTGTGGTTGGTTATATGATTGGTGACATGTGGTTCATGTAACATGCGAGTACCTACGGATGGGTGATGCATGGATACATGGGCTAGGTGTTATTGCTAACATCTTAGTGGAGACAGAGTGGCTCATGGTAGATGGGGACCAGGGATCTTTCTTGGGGTGCGTTCCCATTTACATTTTTCCATACATGTAACATTGTCCATTGGCCATGGCCTGTACGTCCAGTGCCTTAGTAGGGGGAAATTTTCCAGGCAATAGGGTCCAGACAATCAGGCTGTGGGGTCTGAATAAATTCAAGCGGTGGGGTACGAACTAGTCTAGGCGGTGGGGTATGGACATATTTCTGCTTGGCTACGGCTATAGTAGCTTACATTAGTTTATGCATTTGATATGGATTAAGCATGTGTATTGATATTGATCTTGAGCATGTATGTGCATTGATTTACTAAGCTGGGATGAGAGCTCACCCCTCGATATCGAAACTCTTTTTAGCTTTTGCCGTGGGTACTTTAGCTGTTGTCGACTTCATGGAGTCTCCACGGGTGGTGGACATATCTACTAGCAAAGACCCGTTGGAGTATCACAACGAGGACTGTCTCTGCGCCAAGTACACCTATGGGACTTTATGGGGTGACTCATCACCTCCTATCTGTAGATCTGTATATAGATGCATTATAATCTATCTATGTTAGGTTGTTATTTAAATTTACTCCATCAGGATATTTGTATACCGAGATATGATATGATATTTTTTAAAACACATGGTCATGTAAAAGCCTAACTCTCAACCCAATTTATGATGTAGTATCATTTAGTTAGCATCTGCCACTTAATAAATGCTTCTGCTATTATTACTCTGTTTATTCATTGCTAGTGGTGGATATTGTTAGTGTAGACTGTGGGATCTATTGGCAGATCACTGTAATTGTCAGTCACTAGGTGGGTTTAGGTTGTCTCATGGGTCGATTGGGATATCACGTTCGATTCCCAGAGTGGACTGTGAAAACACTGGTATCTGAGCACAAATTACTCTGATTCTACTTACGGATTTCCCCTACACATGCGTGTCCCTAGTCAATGATAGATGCATAGGATGTAAATTTAAAAAGCTACGTATAAACATACAAATTAGTAAGTTAGTGGAGATAATAAAATAGGGGCACCATACTACGAGAATTTAACAAAGCCTTAATACACCATTAAATTAAGAACTAGGGAATATATATGTATAAGCAAATGATAAGTATAAAAATTACTGTACAGTCTATAATCCAGACAGTTACCCTGATTTCAAAAGGTGTACAAAATCATCATATTGAGTGGGATAAGGTCTACAACCCGGACAGTAATCACAATGTATAACTACATACAAGTAAAAAGAAAGAAATCCTACCAAAAGGGGGGAATACCACCCACAATCGAGGGGTTATCCATAAGTACAAGAAACATACTACAAATGTAAAAGAACAAAAACATAAAGGGAATCCGATAGGGGTAGTGCTAGAGCTACTGGTCTAAGGGAAGAGGGGGCTACGCCTGACGAAGTGATGTAAGTGACTTGCAGACACCATGGCATCTCTATGGAAACCCATGTCATTTGCCACGCTCTCCAGGAGAGTAGTAAGGGCCTCTTGATGACCCGTGATGGCCTCCTGGCACTCCGTGATCATCCTCTACCCTGAATGACTGACTCTTGCCCTTGCTGCATCAATTATAGGATGTCTGTCAGCCCCCAAAGTTTGCCACTGTGTTGGTCCTCATCTCTATCACTGTATCCATGCATTGACGTGGCTCTTTAGCCATAGAAATAACAATAACAATGAAATACATAATGGGTGATAAAAGAAATATGTATATAACTATTGATAGTATATTTCTCCTAGCTCATCTACTCATGACACATGTTTGCCCACGAATCATACTCAAGAGGTGACACATGTCTTGCTACGTGGCACCCCAGGGACGTCTCAATAATAGTGGGAAAGAACACATGGGTATCCGTACGAGCCAGATCTCTGGATTAATCTCGGGCGTATCAAGGGGACTACGGTCAAGTAATGATCCCTGAGATTGGATCTAAATTGGATTCCATACCTACAAAGGATGCACATGGCGGTCAACAAGGGAAGAAGCGCTGGCCTTGCTTGACCATATGATCTACATCATATAGTCATCTATGGTGTCTTGATTGGATCCAATAGTCATACCTGCTATAAGACATGTACCTAACTAACTCTGTCTTACCACCCTGTGTTAGGTCTTCCTATCATGGTAGGACCAAGCGGTCCAAGTGCGTGAAGAAACCACAAGGCTAGGTATGTAATTGGAACCAAAATCGTCTAATTAGGAGTGTGTGGTCACATACCTGAATAGGTGTGGTCGACCACACCTCAAAATATTGAGACCACTCAAGTCTGAGACATGTGGTCGCAGTTTTGAGACGTGTGGTCGACGGATTCTGCGACCCCACATGCGACCAAACGATGGTATAACCAATTCCGTGATTAGGAAACCTTCCTAATCTGAGGGGGGTTCCTTCCTAATCAAAGTAGGACTTTATATGTAATTTTTCCTCTATATAAAGGACATCCCTTAGTCTCTTTTACTCTTTTAGAACCCAAATTGAAAGAGAGAGAAAGAGAGGAGGAGGAAGAGAAGGAGAATTGAAGAGGAAGACTAGGAGAAGGAATTACAGAGAAAGCTCTGATTCTCCAGCAAGTTTAAGGTATGGAATCATTCCCTACATTAGTTGAATGCCTAGAATGGATTATGGAGGAAATATTGATTCAAAGTAAGATCTCAATCCTAAGACCATGAACACAACTCTAAGGAGATCCATGAAGAACTGATTAAGGTGAAGGATTATGTAAAAGTGTAAATTTTAAGCCATAGAACAATCATAGGAAGGATCATAATGACAGCCATGAAATCAAGTTACGAAGGGATGTGGCTGAAAGTAAAAGTCAACAAAGAGCTCGTGTGGTCGCAGGTATGATCGACTACACAAGGCACATATGTTGGACCACACACGCTCAGGAAGGTTCTAGGGAGGGTGTGCTCGCATGTATGTGGTCGCATGACATGCAACCATACGTATCGACCCCATACCCTGTGGTCATAGAAACTGAGACCACAGGTGCAGTCACACCTGCGACCACTCAGCTTTTGGAGGTCTGTTTGATTCTAGTATGGACCTTAGACTACTGTAAATTGATGAGCTAGAACCTTAACTTAGAACTTACAAATTTCTTAGGTTTCCAAGAGGTTCAAGAGTGAGTTAAGAAGCTTGGAGAAGATTGAACATTTCTAGCAGGTGAGGAACAGAACCTAAACTAAGTAGCTAATAATAAACTGTTTACTTTTATTGAGTCCAATGCTATGCTTGATTCTATGATTTTTTGTTTGTAATGTGCATATCACATGCCATCCAATATTCCAGCTATTACTATTCATGCATATTTAATTTTGTCTATTATTACATGATGATGATGATGATGATGCTAGGAATAGGCATGTAATTATGTGTGTGTGAATAGTGTACTTGATGCGAGTGGAACATCAGGGGAAGGACGTGACATTGTGGTTCATCCTGGTCACCAGAATCTAGCTCTATCTCTACTCAAGTCTTGTTCACTGACATCGTCGTATCGCCATTACCTTAGCAGAACTATTACGTCGTAGGGCATCAGGGGAGGTGGTCTCGAACCGTGTAGTCTTCAACTCTACCGGCGGGCCTTAGCTCTATCCCTATGGATGTATTGAGGGATGCTGGGGTGAGGCCTTGGATACACTGGATGACACTTAGGATTGGTTAGTTGCAAGCTCAGTTTGCAAGCCCTCAGCAATAGGGGCTTATGTGTTGGTATGGGTAGGGCATCAGGAGAAGTATTGGCGGTGTTTGATCTGGACACTTTAGCTTTATCCCTATTCCATGGTGGGTGCATGAGGGATGGCAATGGTGTTTCATCCATTGGGTGGATTCACACACTCGTGTATAAAAGTGCAGTGGTCACCAATCCTTTCTATCGCATATTGCAAACTTAAAACTAGACCAAAGATACGAATTGAATACATGCATATGTTTGTTGCATTGTTTTGTTTGCTGACTGAGCCATGATGTGTTCTCACCTTTTCGATGTCGAATATTTTTAGTTGTTGATGCAGGTCCTACCATTGAAGATTACATGAACACGCCGACGTATGGACACGTAGTGGCGATAGACGTGGAAGCTATGGAAGAGTTGCATGATCCATCGTTCGAGTGCAATTCATGTGTTTTCGATTAGTTTAGTTGTTTGCTTATCGAAACATGTAATTGATTAATTTATTTTATTTTATGTCTTGAGTTACTTAGAGATAATTGGATACTTAATTATGCTATTATTGTTAGATACTCATTTCATTAGTATTAAAGACTTTCGCTATGGTTTATTTACTCTGATTATGCTTGTGTAATGTATCTAGTTTAATCGGATGGGCACGGCCTATACGAGAACCTGGTTGAACCGTTGGTTTTCTTGACGGTTCATCACACCATTAGACCAGATTTGGGGTATGACTCTTGCCATGTTCGATCTTTGCGGAGTCACAGCCTTAGTCATACTCGCTCCATCATCGGACGTGATATCTGCTTGCGCCATAGGTGCATCCTCTATATATTCACTTAGCGATCACAGGTATGGACAAGATCTGAATTCCTAGTCCCTCTGAGAATACTCAGTGATCCTACCTCTCTAAGGAGCTTACCGTTCTCTAGTAAGCTCTACACTGATTACTCTATTACTGACTTGATTGTCGGAGTGGACCCCAAACACCATTATCTGGCTCCGATAACATTCATTCTATTTTGTAGGGAGTAAGACATGTCAGCTAGCCCAGTTTCAGCAGCAACAGTTTGGTGCCCATCATGGGGCCCTAACTATTCTCTGAGCAATAGCTGTGGTGTGATCTACACTCGTAAATGGTGACCACAAGAAACAACGCTGGTACAAACTATAGAAATCCATCCCCGAACAATAGGGAAGGATGAGATAATGGTAGAAATCCTCCCGCAGGGATTCATCTACTGCCATGGGTAGGCCAATACATCACTGTAGAAAAATTCAACACTCTTACAGAGAAGATTGCAACATTAACCAGGGCAATCATGCCACTGCCTGCTTCATCGTGACGCAACCCAAATAGAATGGCTAGAGGGCCTAGGTCAGGATCCAGGGGACCGGACTATCTAGGCACTCACATCGGTTGGCTCATGCAACATCTAGCCATCATCAAGGACAAATGCCAGATCTCATCTTTGAAGAAGATGACATCGACTATATAGTCGAGGAAGAAATATCTTCCACCCACTCAAGGAGTACCTCTGTGCATGATCGCCTAGGACCCAGGTGTAAAAAAGATGCTGAAGGAGTACAAAGGCATGTTGACACTACCAGAGCCCATCAAAGGGCTGCAGAGGTCAATGCCATAATTGGTAATCTTGTAGTTGATAATGTCGGAGTAACTAATGCAACACCAGCTGCTATGGATCTAGGAACTCTAGAACAACAGATATTGGCCATGCAGCCCAAGCTTAGCGACATGGACAAGCAGCAGTCTAACCAAATGAATATGCACAAGAAGAGAGAATACCATACCGAAATGACCTTTTCTAGGGAAATAATGGATACACCGCATCCAGACAATTTCAGAATGCCCAAGGTTGACCCTAACGACAGAACTACAGATCCTCACTGCACCTAGACAATTATTCTGCCATGATGCACTTATACAGGTACAATGATGCCATCCTTTATCGAGCATTTCCCTATACCTCGAAGGGATTGGCCAACTCTAGTTCAATAACATCCCTGTTAACTCGATCCGGAGTTTTGACGAATTGAGTGACCATTTCTTCGATCACTTCCAAACTCAAGCCGCACCAAGAAAAGATTCCAATTACTTAATGATGACCAAACAAAAACCAGGTGATTCTTTGAGAAAATTCATGGCCAGATTCAATAACGAGGCATTGGAAATCAGAAATCTCAGCCCAAACATAAGGATGATAGCCCTGTACGATGGGGTGACTGATCTTGATCTACTAAAATCACTGGCCAAAAGACCACCTATAGATCTTCAAGACCTGCAAGCTTAGTATGATAACTACACTGCAACTAATGATGCTTTGCTTTTAAAGCAAGGCAAATAGAAGGCAGCGGATGAAAAGAGAATCGAGACATAGGCAGATGTAAAGACATCAGCACAACCATCCAAGAAACAAAAATCAAGAAAAGATGGTTTCCTTAGAAAACAAGTAACATAGGTGGAATTCGACTGGGATGCCTTCACTCCCCTAAATTTACCAATGGTGGAGGTGATGTACGAGTTGAAGGGCACTCCCCTAGAACTAAAGGACCTTCTGAAGTTGAAGCAGATCCCAAGCATCGATCAATAAAGAAATACTACAAGTACCACCGTGACTACGGTCACAACACGAAACGTTGCAGAGTACTTAGATACGTGATCGAAGATCTAATAAAGCGCGGTCATGCTAAAGAGTTTGTCGGTAAGCCCAAGGACAAAAATCAGAAGGGAAAGCAAGTCGACGATGACCATGAGGATGTAGAACCCAAGCATGGTCGCAAGGACAAAGATGATTCTGAAGACAACCCCGAGTCACCACCAAAGAGGAAAATTGATGGCATAAAGGGGGTCGAGTAGAATGACATCGAAAGCACTAGTTGCAAACCAAACAATGGGACAGCTATAGACTAGAGGGCGCACTTCGACTTAACCAAACTAGAAAACCTTGAGTGTTGCTCAAGTAGAAGAAGCCATAGCAAACCTCACTAGGCAGTTTTCAATGTTTCACCCAAGTCAAGAGACGAGGGACGTGATATGGACTGATTATGAAACTGAGGAGGTAATTGTAAACTTGATAGAAAGTTTTAAGAATCGCACCTTGGAAGATAAAGAACCACCAGAATGACACACAAGTCGTCAAAGGAGCACCAGCCCACCGCTCAAAAGCATTGGCATACTAGAAAGACAGCGTTGGGCAAAGGAATATCGAGACCCTTACAGCACCTGTCTTGCCATTCTAGAGCATTACACAAATGCAATAATAGGGGGCCCCGCTACTGGGAATACATTAAAAAGAAATCATGTCACGTATGCTAAGAGCATTTTCAAACCATCCTCGTCTGATGAACCATACTATGCAGGAGATGTCATCACATTCTCCTACGAAGATTTTATTGATATCAATGTCTCACATGAGGATGCAGTCGTCATCACAATGGTGATAGACAAAATAAACGAGGTCAAATGGGTTCTAGTTGAGACAAGTAGTTCTATTGATATATTGTACTACCACACGTTCCAGGCTATGAACCTAGATGAAAGACAACTCCAGCCAATCATTTACTCCCTAATCAGTTTCTCCAGAGATATAGTAGAAGTCAAAGGTTGAATCATAAAACCTGGGTAGGGACCAAGCCCAGAAGAAGGACCTTTCAGATAGCTTGCTTGGTGGTCGATGTACTCTCAAGCCACAATGTGGTTCTAGGTCAGCTAAGGCTCAATCTCCTGACAGCCTCTGTCTCAACCTATTATCTAGTAATGAAGTTTCCCATCGAAAATCGTATAGGCTTCTACAAGGTCAATAAAAAACTCTCTTGTAAATGCTACAAGACTGATTTCGATAAGAGTAATGATTGGTTGTTGGCACAATCAATTGAGATTGAAGACCTTCGAGATGACTTCAATCAGGAACAAGGAACTCCTATTGAAGAGCTAGACCAAGTACCCGTCTCGGAGGATGAACTGCAAAAATATTTCCAGATCGGATCCTCCCTACAAGGTGAATCAAGGGAGAATTTGATTAACTTTTTGAAGAATAACCTTGACATATTCGCCTGGTCAACATCTAACATGCTTGGGATACCAAGGGTTTTGATAGAGCACCGGCTTATGATTGATCCTAAATTCATGCCAGTTCATCAAAATAAGAGAACCTTAGCACCTATCGTAAAACTACAATAAAAGAGGAAGTAGACAAATTACCCACTACTGGTTTTATCAAAGAATTCAAGTATCAATAGTGGGTTTGAAATGTAGTAATGGTAAAAATGTCCAATGAAAAATTACATATTTGTATTGACTACTCTGATTTGAATAAAGCCTGCCGTAAGGACTACTACCATCTCCCTAAAATTAATAGGCTAATCGATGCAACAGCGGTTCATGAAATGCTAACTTTCATGGATGCGTATTCTAGGTATAATCAGATAAAGATGTATGAACCAGACGAAATCAATACGGTTTTCATCACCTGCAGCGACTCTATTGTTACAAGGCAATGCCCTTTGGAGCACGCCGAGTTAAATCGACAAGTTAGTGAACTTTTGAAGAAGGGGCTGATTCGAGAGAGTATGTCACCATGTCCGGTTCTGGCCCTCCTAAACCTTCCATTCAGTTTGGATCATTTTGGATGTGTGTGGACAGCCGTGCCATCAACAAGATTATCAGAAAGTCTTGCTTTCCTTGGGACTGGGCACAACCCCTCTTCTTTCATTACACTCTCATTTTTTTTGTTTTTCGGATGTGGATTGAGCATTTTGTTGAATCTTGTTTTTGCGCTTGTTAACCTTAGAATTTTTTACAAGACAACTGGATGCGAATCTTACTCTACCACCCCTTTCTTTAAAAAGAAAGAACTCTAGTAAATGGTATTTCCTTAAGCATCAGCCCTTCTTCAATCGAGGAGATAGGGGTCCCACCAGTAAGAACTCTCGATAAGGTGCCTTTATTTCCGTGCTGAGTATCCAATTTCAATGCGCTATCACTACCTCAATGCAATTCAGTATGTCAGTCTTCCGTGAGGGAATGAATTCAAGAGTGAACGGCTGCGGCACATAGGAAATATGGAATATGAAACTCAATTATGTACTCAAGAACGTAAGAGCGACCTATCAGAGGTTAGAAAACAATGTCTTTGAGAATGAGAACAGAAGAAATATGGAAGTCTACGTGGAAGACTTCCTAGTAAAAAGTAAAAAGGAGACCAACCACTTAGACGACCTAAAGGAAGCATTCGAAGTCTTCCGTAGCCATTAGATGCGCCTTAATCCAACAAAATGTGTATTTGGAGTTGGCTTCGAAAAATTCCTAGGCTTCATGGTGTCCAATAGGGGCATTGAAGCCAACCTGGCAAAGATAGTCGCCATCATGCAAATGTCGGCCCCCACGAAACCAAAGCAAGTCCAAGAACTGATAGGATGAATAGTCACCCTAGGGCGATTCATGTCCAGGTCGGCGGATAAATGCTTACCATTCTTCAAAACTTTGAAAGGAGCCAAGAACTTTAAATGGACAGAGGAATGTCAGAAGGCCTTCAATGATTTGAAAAACTTTTTGACCTCGCCTCCCCTCCTCGCATACCCTAAACTCGACGATAAGTTACAACTCTACCTCGCTATCTTAATTGCAACAATTAGATCGATTCTGATAAAGGAGGTAGACAAGGTTCAAAGGCTAGTCAATTATGTCAGTAAAATACTACTCGACATAGAGACCAGATACATGATGGTTGAAAAGTTAGCCCTCACTCTGGTCACTGCATCCAGGAAACTACGACCATACTTCCAAGCCCATACCATCATGGTGCTAACAGATAAGCCCTTGAAGAAAATCATAGCGTGCTCAGATATCTCAGGACTGCTTGTGAATTGGGCAATAGTGCTTGGAGAGTTTGACATACAGTTTCACCCAAGAACGGTAATATAAGCCCAAGTATTAGCCTACTTCATGCTAAAAACTTCTGAAGAAGACAACACTGATATAAAAAGAACCTTGGCGGAGGAAGACATTTAGCAAAAAAAAAAAAAGAAATAAAAAGTTGAACCTTCACTAGTATGGACTTTATATGTGGATGGATCCTCAAACGAAAAGTACTCGGGGGCCGGGGTAATATTCACCAGTCCTAAAAACTTTAGAGTGCTAGTCACTCTTCGTTTTGACTTCTACGCTATAAACATGTGGCAGAATACGAAGCCCTCTTGGCCGGACTCAGACTGGAAAAGTTCCTGATGATGAAAAAATTAGACATCTACAGCGACTCACAAGTTGTGTTAAGACAAATCAAGGGGGAATATGAAGCCAAACAACCCCATGTGCTAGCATTCCTCGAATAAGCAAAGTCACAATTTGCTTTGTTTGAGGGATACCAAATAAGAAATTTCGATTGAGAAAACATTACAGAAGCAGACGCTTTATCTCGGCTCTTAGCAGAAGACCTCTCCGACTTCGACAAATCGGTGTACATTGATGTCCTCAAGCAAAAAATTATAGCTAAAGAAGTCGGCATACAACAAATAGACAGTGAAATGACTTGGATTGATCCCATAAGAACCTACATTGAAACCAGCAAACTGCAAGAAGACAGATTGGAAAGGCGGTGAGTTTAAGTGAAATTTTGCTAGTATATAGTCATGGATGAAAAGCTATATTGTATGTCGCTCACTCATCCTTTCATGCTATGCCTCACACCGAAAGAAGCCTATGATGTGATGTGGGAAGTCTACAAAGGGATTTGTGACACCATATAGGCAGCCACGCTCTTTGCCAAAGACTCTTGCATCAAGGATACTATTGGCTAAAGCTATTGGCCGACTGCATTGGATATGCAATAAATTGCAAGAAATGCCAAAAATATGCTACAGTCAGCCATTTTCTCGTAAATAAACTTTAATCCATCAGCAGCCCCCTACCATTCGTAATGTGGGGATTAAACATTGTTGGTCCGATGTCAGGGGCCAAATCCTCTAAAAGATAACTTATCATCATAGTAGATTATTTTTCCAAGTGGGCAGAGGCTGAAGCAGTAGTATCGATCGAGACGGATGGGATTAAAACTTTTCTCTGGACCAACGTCATATACCAGTATGGTGTCTCGAAAATACTGGTAATAGACAATGGACCACAATTTGATGGTGAATAATTCAAAGCCTATTGTGAAGGTTTTAACATTGAACACAGGTTCACAAGGATCAGGCTCCTTTGTAGTGAAGGAGCTCACTACAGAGGGTGTTGTGAGCTCAAGATCATTACACATGGCCCACAAGCATCCAACAGCTATGCTTCCATAAGCATTCAATCCTATCAAACTGCCAAATTAGTTGGTAGGAAACATGTAAAAATGGAGAACAAGCTGGTCTGAGTAGATACTCTAAACTCCCTCCTTTTTCGTCCTTGAATCTCCCTCATTCTTGCTCTTCTCTCATTCTTTCTCTTCGGGACTGAGAAGCTCAACTGCAACTTCTTGCATTTTATATAAATAAGCATTTTAGTTTCATGAATCAGAAACTGTTAATGCCTACTGATATTAGTTGACAAAATCCTTTGTTTACAACAAGTTCCACATTTACTTAAGCAAAAAGAGCACAATGGGAAACAACTGTAATTCTTGTGGACATCAAAAGTATTTTGACACAACATCTGGTACTTAATATATTTAACTGGTCAATAATGCATCCATAGTCTATAGTAAATTTGTTTACAACTCAAAATGAATCAACTAGGAGTGAAATCCATAATTCCTGTTTCCTTGCTCTATACATGCTTTCCTTTCCTTGCTCTCTGGTTACATCTTCTTCTCGGAGTGTTAATCAATTTGCTTTGTGCAATTGGTACCTGTAATTTGTTTAAGCAAGTTTGCTGATTCTTTAAGTCTCCCATTTTTGTTCGTAGAAGCTCTTTCATTCTGTTACATGATGTTGTTTCATTCTCTTTTAGCTGGAGCGAACTTAACATCCTACTCGCCATAAAATTCTAGTGTGTGTTTTCATTCATATGTACAGAGCCTGGTTTGTAATGCTGCTATCCTTACTGAGTTCTAGGAAATTAAAACAAGATGAAAAGCCCTTGTTTCCTTTAGAGTTCCTTTAAAGAATGGTATTCACTCTTCGTCGCACAGGGCTGTTGTTTAAGGAAACAAGAGATGGTTCTCTGATGCCATGGATGGATTCTATGAAACAAAAAGTGTTGAATTGATTGAAGTGAATTAAATGTTTCTAGCTGCTGGTTCTGCGTCAGAAACTGTTCAATCTACTCCTCAAGTGAAATTTGCTGCTAACATCGGTGCTAATGTTATCCTATCACCTAAGCCTTCCCTGAACTCGGGGTGAACTCTGTTTCCATTAAGGAATATTCAAGGCCAAAAATGGAGGGAGATTAAGGCCAAAAATGGAGGGAGTTTGGAGTATCTGTTCAAACCAGCTTGTTTTCCATATTCACACGTTTCCTGTCAAATGATTCGGTAGTTTGACGGTACTAAAAGCTTAAGAAAGCATAGCTGTTGGATGCTTTTGGGCCACATGTAATGATCGTGAGCTCAAAACACCCTCTGTAGTGAGCTCCTTTACTACAGAGGAGCCAGATCCGGTTCGCAACTGTATATCGCCCGAGGCCAACAGCTAAGTGGAAGCAACGAATAAGACCATCTCTTGAGGAATAGCTCGATGACTCAGAACAGCCAAAGGAAAATGGTTTGGTGAGCTGTCAAGTGTCCTCCAGTCCTATCGTACCACAAGCAAGACGCCCAAAAGGGAAACACCTTTTATGTTGGTATATGGAGCGAAAGGGGTCATATCAGTAGTGGTTACTCACCCCACCATTAGGATCTTTAATGACGGATCCAGAATAATGAGGACCTAAGAGCCAACTTAGACCTACTGGAGTAAATCCGTGACAATGCTCTGAACCAAATATTGGTGTACCAATAGTGGGTAGCCAGGTATTACAACTTCTGTGTTCGAGCTAGACAATTCAAGGTTGGTGATTGGGTGCTTCGCCATACCGCTGTATCTAAATCTTCTCAGCAAGGCAAATTAATGCTAACCTGGGAGAGGCCATATAGAGTGGTGCACATTATGAGGCAAGGACTTGCAACCTCGAAACAAAAGAGGGAAAGTATATCCAGAAACCCTGGCACTCCAAAAACTTGTGAAAATTTTATCAATGATGTAATGGACATGAGGAAATTTTAATGAAATGTCTTACATCCCAATATTTTGCTTTGTGAATTTTTGAGTAATGTCCTAATGTGATTTTCTATAGTGACAACTTGTGGAATGTTTGGACTATATACCCATGACCATCCCACAAGTCCATAACATTGCAGCTCGCATAATTAACAGATCAATAAGACTCGCTGAAAAGCGTCACATGCAATATGGGGTCTAACGACTACCTATGTTACTCGAAACCAAGTGCTTGCACCATGCACCAACTATGAACTTGAGGAAAGTGGAACATTCCAAAGTTCATGGGAATAAAAGCGAAAGGAAACACAAAGTTTAGGGTAGAAAAAAGTTTTAGATATCTTTATAAAAAAAAGATGAATTGTGCGGCTACAATCGCCAGTTAAAAGACAAAAAAAAGGGGCAGAAAGTGCTACGACATCACTCATTAGGCCCTAGAGAAGACGGAGCCCCAAAGTCTGAAAAATTGATATTTGGAGCCCTAGCCAAGACAAATTCAGGTAGTGAGTGAAACTACCACCTATAAGCAGCGCTACTTATTTCTTCACAGAGAGAAAACTCATCCCTACAGCGAATCATTGCCTTCAACTCCTTGTACTTCTTGAACTAGAACACAGAGTTGTCCACCATTTTGTGAATGCTCCTTTCCAGATTAAGCTTCACTTCCAAAACTGTGGCTTTTTCCTCCGCCGATTCATTTGCCCTATTCAAGGCTTTCACCATCCTGACCTGTAGCGAGTGGACATCATCTTTCCAGCTCCCTCTTTCCTTTACGAGAGCTTCCTCTACAGCCTTTAACCTCTATTTGGCCTCCGTAGACCTGCCTTCCAGAAACTTGAATCCCGTCGAAGATCTGTGAAAATAGTTGGCAAGCTACAGATGATAATACTAACAATCAAAGACCCAACAGAAAATTGAAGGCGAATAAGAAACTAGGATACTCACACTATACAAGGTTGAAGAAATATTGTTGTTCAATTCATTGGGAGTACTCTCGGCAACAAACTTTTGATCCCCTAGGAGATAAATCCCACGCATAAGGTCCCTAATCACCTGAGTATTCGATAAACCACTATCAGTAGTCTTCATGGTCCAATTCAGGACAAAGGCTTCCCCTTCAGCGAACTGGCTTGACTCCTCAAATAGAGGCGCCTGAGTTTTAGGTTCCTCTAGGAAATTCATTGGGATGTCATGGTCCTAAGGAGAATCAAAAACTTCTATTGTCGTAGACTCACTCACAATAGGTGACGACCGCCTCTTCCGCTTCGAAGGACCCTGACCCAACACTGCCTTCCCTTTTAGACGCCGAGAAGACTGAACAGCCCTATCTAAGTGCTTGCATTCTACAAAAATTCAGACATCTAGAAGCAAAGCATCGTAAATGGAAAAGAAAAGTAATGAAGTCAAAAGAATTACTAGGTATAGCTAAGTCACTAGGCAAAGATAGAGCTTCCTCATCAGAATCTGTCACAGCCCATTCTAGGGAATCAGGTATGATATCCTGGCCAACCCAATAGCTAACCTGAATCTTACAAAGATTGACAACTACAGTAACCTACCATACAATCTCACAGTCTACACAAGCAATAACCACAATAATAATGAAGGCAATCAGAATAATAATAGCGAAAGCAATAGTACATAACAGATGGCATATAAGTGATATCATATCATAATAAAGTCAAGTCTTACAAAATCCACCACAATAGTCCTCATACAATACCATAATATCTCAATATATAATTATCCTGAATTAAAGAGTAAATCAAGATCCTTGTTCTGGATAGGTCTCAATGCCTATCCATATCATAATCAAATAAAGAGAGAAACATAAAAAGGGATGTGTTAAGCATAGACACAATCACTGCAAGTATAGCCCTCACCATGCTCTCCCACAGCATCATCAGTACCGGTAGCATCACCAAGCAGTAAGTCCCCCATAAAGTCAACCATAGTATAATCACCAGCATCAACATCTAGAAAAGAAAAATTGATACGAGGGTGAGCTCCAATCCCAGCTTAGTGAGAAGTCCAGCATCACATGCATGCATCATCCAATATCCAATGAAATGAAATGAGTTCATTTTATTTAGGTCTGGAAATGTACTACTATGGTGTCATATTGAGATTCAGCCAACCCTTTCAGTTCTGCTTATGGTCGCAAGCCATCAACTCTCATACCCAGTAAGGTAGAAGAAGAATACGAGATCCCAGATCACTAAACTCCTTCTACAAGTGAATGCCCATCCAGATCCTCCAGACCCTTCAGGCTAGTCACCTCCTACCATAGACTCCATTTCACTCTAGCTACTGCACTCCTACATGCCGCTGACTCTTCCCTCAGGTCACCCTACCTTTGGAAGTATGAGTCTATAGCCAATAACTTAACCCATACTGAAAAGGCATAGGATACAAGTTAATGTCACCACCTAAGTCTATCATGTGCATCAGTTTAAATAGGACTGCACCCCAGCAGAGACCCCCGGCTCCACTCCCATGGATCATCGTATCCCTTCTAGAATGCTAACAATTCTAACATGATGCGTGTTCCCACGCTCCCAAATGACACACACACCATCATATATGGTGATTATATATATATATATATATATCATCGTATCCTTGCTAAAATGCTAACAATTCCAACATGATGCGTGTTCCCACGCTCCCATACAACACACAGACCATCATATATGGTGATTATATATATATGTAAGATGTAAGATGAAACATGACCTTATCCCAGCATGGACCCCCGATACCACTCCATGGACCATTGTGCCCCTGCTAAGGTAATGGCACATTACAACCTGGATCATGTATTGTGCTCCCACACACCACATAACCATCTACATTACAACCTGGATCATGTATTGTGCTCCCACACACCACATAATCATCATACCCAACCAACAATCATTATACAAAGCATACATTGTAAGACCCGTACTCCACTAACATGGTTTAATCATGTCATGCCAGGTCTTCCCATCATTGCTGAACCAAGTGGACCGACCGTGTGAAGTAGGATAAAAAACCAGGTATGAAAAATTGACTCAATACTCTAAGATCTATGCGTAGGTTAGAATACCTGGGTAGGTATGGTCGACCATACGATAAGGAATAAGGATCACAGACCAATGACCCTATGGTTGATGTTTTCGAACCTATAGTCGATGGGTTCTGCGATCGTATGTTCGACCGTAGGACCCCAAATCAGACTCTGAGTTTAGAAACTTTTCCAATTTGAGGAGGGTTTCTTTCCTAATATCAGAAAACTCAATATGGAGAGTTTTTCTCTATATAAAAGATGTCCCTCAACCTTTTTCACTCTTTTAAAACATTAGTAAACCCTAGAGGAAGAGAAAGAAGAGAAGGAGAAGGAGAGAAGGAGAAGGAGAAGGTGTTGCTGAGAAGATTTTAATTCTACCGTAGACAAATGTATGAACCTAATCTCTGAAAATGTAAATTCTATGGAATAAGGTTTCTATGGAGGATTGGAGATGTCAACCTATTATAATCCATGTGATTCCTCGAGTAAATCCCAAGGATAACCATGAGGGATGAGTTTGGTGAAAATGGTTGATGAGAAACTACTGATGATGACAATAGGATAACCTTAGTATGAACCCAAGAGAAAAGATGAGAAGTTGACCCAAGAAGAACTCAGATTGAATGTAGTTTATGACCAAAAATCGTAAGGTCACAGCTATGGTCGACCATAGCATGACCATAGCACGATCAAAGTATCGACCATAGGCATTCGGAAAGAATTCAGAAACCATATGTTAGCAGGGTATGGTCGCATATAGTGCCACCGTAGGGTATCGATCGTACGTGGTAAGGTCGACACAGCTTGCAATCATAGGGCCTATCAGACACCTATCAGTGATCTGTTTTGATTTTCGACTACTGTAACACATTACACATGGATCCTAACTTAAATTTATACAACTTTTAGGTCATTAAATTGATTCAAAGATAATTACAAGGCTTGGAAGGAGATCAAGTTTTGCTAATAGGTGAGGGAACAAGACTTAAAATAATTAGATAATAATAAACTATTATTTTATTGAGTCCAATGCCATGATTGATTCTATGCTTGTATGCTTTGTAATTTGCATCTCACATGTCATCCAATATTATTGTTATTACTGCTCATGCATATTTACTTTTGTCTATTTGCTACCATGTTGATTGGTGATGCTAGGAATAGGCATGTGACTGTGTGTGTGGTTAGTGTACTGAATGTGAATGGAGCATCAGGGGGAGGACGTGGCATTGTGGTCTTTGACCTAGTCACCAGACTCTAGCTCTATCTCTATTCAAGTCTTGCCCACTGACATCATCATATCGCCATTACCTTAGCAGAACTATTACATCGTAAGGCATCAAGGGAGGTGGTCTCAAACCATGTGGTCTCTGACTCTACCGGGGGGCCTGAGCTCTATCTCTATGGATGTATTGAGGGATGCTGGGATGAGGCTTTGGATACACTGGATGACATTTAAGATTGGTTAGTTGCGAGCCTAGTTTGTAAGCCCTCGCCAATACGGGCTTACGTGTTGGTATGGGTAGGGCATCAGGGGAAGTGTTAGCGGTGTTCGATCTGGACACTTTAGCTCTATCTCTATTCCATGGTGGGTGCATGTGGGACAGCAATGATGTTTGATTCATTAGGCGGATTCACACACTCGTATATAGAGGTGCGGTGGCTGCTAATCCTTTCTATAGCATATTGCAAACTTAAAAATCAGACAAAAATATGAATTGAATGCATGCATATGTTTGTTGAATTGTTTTGTTTGCTCACTGAGCCATAATGTGTGCTCACCCCTTTTGATGTCGAATATTTTATTTGATGATGCAGGTCCTACTATAGAAGAGTACGTGAATGCGCCGACATATGGACACATGGTGACTATGGAAGTAGAAGCTGTTGAAGATGCGCATGATCCTTCATGCGAGTACAATCAATGCATCATTGATTAGTTTAGTTATATTTTGGTTAACAGACATGTAATTGATTATTATATTTTATGTCTTAAGTTATTTGGAGTTAATTATATTAACTATTTATTTAGCACTGTTAGATACTCAGTTCCTTAATTATAAAGACTTCTGCTTATTTGTTTATTATCTCTGATTATTACTGTGGAATGTGTGTGTGGTTGATATGGTGGGTACTATCTAACGGAGATCCTGATTGAACCGTTGGTTTATTGATGGTCCATCACACTATTCTGGTTAGTCCAGAATTGGGGTGTGACATACATAGTTGTTATTATACAAATACATGCTCATTAATAGCAGTTTATTGGATGGCATGTTATAAGCATAGACGTGGCATGTTATCATCATAAGCATAGCGTGTTATTATCACAAGAATAGCATGTTGTTAACATAAAATTACACATGTTAATATGTCCTAAGTCTATGGACTAGACCCCTCACCTTATTGCACTTATAGTGCAGTTGCAATGCTAAGCCCCACAGTAAGCCAATACTTTGCCTAAGTCTATAACCTAATTCATTAGATAGTTATTTTTTAGTTGGTTGAATAACCTTTAATCCATATAGTCTAGAACTTTAAGTCTATACACGGGTTCCAAGACAAGCGAAGAACCCAATGGTTGGTCCCATATTCCCTAACTAAGCAAATTGGCCTTTAGAACCAGAAGTGTTTCGAGGATACAGATGGTACATCCTTTGGTTATACCTCTGCCATAACACTTGGAAGAATCTGATAGATTCGACATAAACTGGAGAGATAGATGGATTGTGTGTCATCCAGAACATCCTCTAGATGTATCATCTATGATGAGGTCATCATTATCGAGAGCAAATGGATGTATTTCGAAGGCAATGCCTGGTGGTATTTGTAAGACCCGTGTCAATCTAACCCGGTCTTACCACCTTGAACCAGGTTTACCCATCATGGTCGAGTCAAATGGATCAAGGGCATGAAGGAGATCGAGATCCCAGGTATCAAATCGACCCAAAAACACTTAAAATTGCGGAAGGGTCTCATACACAACTAAGTAGGGTCGGACCTCCCAAAACAGAAAGTCAGACCCTCAGTTTAGAAGGGAGGGTTAGACAGCTTAAGACCCTAGGGTCGACGAGATCATCGACCCTCCCATCGACCCTTGGATTCTGCTGAAAATTAAAATATGGAAATTTCTTAATTTTCGATTGGGATTCTTTCCTAATCTCAGAGGGACTTATTTTAGGATGTTCCTACTCTATTTAAAGGACGTCCCTAGGCCACTTTCACTCCTTTCACAACCATAATCGAATTGAGAGAAAGATAGGAGAAGGAAAGAGGAAGAAGAAAGGGAGGGAAGAGAAATTAAGCCAAAAGAGAAGAGTTGCAGAGAAAGATTATTCTTCTCAGGTATGGGTACTAATTCCATGAGTTTCTACAGACCTTAGGGTAGTTAATGTTGAGAGTGTGATTTCGGAGAAACCCAAACCATCAAGCTATGGTTAGGTTTTCCCATAGGAAAGTGCATGAAAGCTATCTAGGTGGGTTATACATGGGTTCAGACCATGGAATGAATGTAGAATGGAATTTAGGAGCAAGCCATAGGATTCTAAACACGAAGAATGGATTAAAAGAGGGAATTGGATCAAAGTGCACCGAGGGTCGCACCGAGGGTCGATGACCATCCGACCCTAGGTGTTCCTGACCATCGACCCTCAGTGTTCGGGAAGTTCAGAGTTAAGGGAGGGTCGCACCCAGGGTCGATCCTGACTCCGACCCTACCTCCGACCCTCAGTTAACAGAGTAGTTTTTAATTCCAAATAAATTCTAATTAAATTCTATCGACTTTGTTAGGTTTTCTAGCAATATAATAACACTATAAAGGTGATTCTAAAGCTTGGAAAAGAATCTTTTGACAAGCTAAGGTGAGGAACCATAACTCCAAACTAAATTGGTTAATAACAAACTATTTTCTATTTTCTTGAGTCCTATGCCATGTTTGATTCTATGCGAATATGTTTGTAATGTGCATACAGCATGCCATCCAATATTTCTATTACTTGTTCATGCATATTTACTTTATTATTTATAACATGATGATGATGATGATGATAGGAATAGGCATGTTCTTGTATGTGTGTGGTTGATGTACTTGATGCGAGCGAGTACCCGGGGAGGTGTGATGAGAACATCAATAAACGTTAACCTTTGACGGGTCTCAGCACTTTAGCTCTATCTCTAACTCAAGTCTTGTGCATTAGCATCGTCGTATCGCCATTACTTTAGCAGAACTATTATGTCGTAGAGTATTAGGAGAGGTGGTCTCGGTCCTTGTAGTCTCTGACTCTACCGGGGGGCCTTAGCTCTATCTCTATGGACATTCTGAAGGATGTTGGGGTGAGGCCTTGGATACACTGTTTGGCATTAGGATTGGTTAGTTGCGAGCCCAGTTTGCAGCCCTCGCCAACAGGGGCTTACGTGTTGGTATGGCACTATATAGCAATAAACGTAACCTTTGTTATATAATGTTCATGATTGAGTGCATGTGAGTTGACGATAAATGTTATCTTCGGGTAACGTCACACACTCGTGTATAGAGGCGGGGACAATAAACGCGACCTTTGACTACCTAAACCTTTCTATTGCATACTACAAACTTTGAACCGGACCATAGATATAAATTGATTTGCATGCATATGTATTGTTGCATTGTTTTGGCTACTCACTGAGCCGTGATGTGTGCTCACCCCTCGACGTTGAATATTTTTAGTTGATGATGCAGGTTATACCGTTGAAGACTATATGAGTGCGTCTGCGTACGGAAACGTGGCAGCGATGGAAGTTGAAGCTGATGTGGATACACACGACTCCTCTTGCGAGTGCAACTCGTGTGTATTTGATTAGATATTTTATAGATTTCTCTATTTGGATTTATTAAAGACTTGTATCGATATTTACTTATGTCTCGGTTGATACAGAATAAATTATTATTTAAATTTTAATATCACATAGATTCTTAGTTCATTTATTTATAAGATTTCCGCTATTGTGTATTTACTCTGATTATGATTATGGATGTGTGTAAGTTTGGATAACGCGGGGATAGCCTATTTGAGATCCTGGTTGAACCGTTGGTTTATTAGCGGTTCATCACACCATTCTGAGATGTGCGGAATTGGGGTGTGACAACTTGGTATCAGAGGGTCTCAGGCCTTGCCCGCCGAACTAACATACATTCAAGACAATTGTGAACTGAGATAGGATAAAAGTAAAAACAGTAATATTAACACACTGTAAGCACAAGTGATGGTTGAGACCAAATTTAAAAAGAGAATAATGCATCTATAAAAGGGGAAACAAGTTACATACAATGAGAGAGAGAAACAAAATGTATATACATAACTAAAGTAGAGTACAGTCCACAACCCGGACAGTTACTCTGTTGTACAAGAAAATAAATACAATCATGAAGCTAGAGGTGAAGGAGGAGGCGGTGCCTCACGATCTCGGCCATAGTCCTCAGCATAGACCCTAGTCAACCAAGCCACCTGGGTCTGGGTCGTCTGGAGACTAGCTGCAAGATCGGCTACCCTCCTATCAGTCGCCCGCTGGACCGATAACAGCTCATCCACCCTCATACGCTGGGCGTCTAGCAACTCCTCCATCCTCAGATCAGATCTGCGTTGAGCCTCCCTGATCTCCTGCAGCATCTCCATCATGTCAGAAGGTGGGAGTGAAGGACCAGCCGCATGCGAAGGACCAGCCTCAGGTATAGGATCTGCCGCAGAAGAAGTACCAACACCAGCCGCATGTGTGGGTGAAGGCGGTGGTATCGAGTCGACATCCATATACATACGGTCGTCATCGTCGACAGGATCCACATGAGCTCTAGCAGCAGCAGCAGCAGCCTCAGCATCAGCCATCTCAATACGAGTGTGAGGGCGCACCATCGCGTTCCTCTCCTCATCACTAACCTGGGCATCCAGCATACCCATCTTGCAGATTGCCTCCCAATCTAGAGGCGACGAAAAGGTCTTCTCCTGGATCTTCTCATCTACCAGGTCAACCCCCAGACGGGTCAGCAGGACTGTAATCATGCGTCCATAGGGTAGATTACCCCTATGACCACACAATGTAGCACTAATCATAGTCCGCATGATGATGTATGGAAGGCAGACAGGTTGGCGAGTGCAGATGCAATAGATCAAAAACTGGGTCAGCTGAGAAACCCGCTCATAGTCCCCACTCTGCGGGATCAGATTATGCTGGATAATCTTGCAGAAGACCCGTGAAGCTTGACGCAAGTAACAGGCTCTCATCTGCCATCGATCAGGATGGAAAAACTGATTGTCGATCTCTGCCCTCATCTCCATCTCAACAAACTGGGGCTCTCCAGGCGCACAGTACACCATGGGGCCATCATAGGGAATGCCCAACAAGTCGGCCAGCTGCCGATAGTCGAAAGAAATATCTACCCCTTTGACGTAACTGGTGATGCGCAACTCCTGACCATGCTCAACGTCATTGTAATTCCCTACCACCTGGAGATTACAATAGAACTGATGCACCAAATCCGGGCATGTGCACACGTCGTAGGTGATGACAGGAAGCCACCCCATGTCACCAAAGGCTCCCTTTACGTTGAACACGGCTAACTCAGCCAAGTTCACCATACGACCACCCTCAACCTTCTTACGGGAAAAGTCATCATATCGTGCCTCGGCTTCATTAGAACGGAAGCGAAGGGGATCACGCACTCTGGGTATTTTGGTACGAGCCATGGTATCTGTAAAATAAGAAAGAGAATGAAAAATAAGGAATTAGTAGGATAAAAATCCAAAATATGATGTAATAACGACGTAAGTTGACCACAAAGCCCCATTTCTCACCATACAAGTGGGCATGAGAACTTACGTAGGTTAAAACATACCCTACAACCCACATGCAGTAGGAAATTTTAACTAACGACGTCCAATTTGAAGAAATTCAAGAAAAATCGAAAATTTCGACAAATTAGGGCAAAAAGGGAAATATTCAAATTTCTCGATAACCAACCGATGAAACTCAAAAAATTTTGAGGGCTTTCGTTCCTCGAGACACCAATAACAAAAGCCCCCAATAAAAATCGAATTTTTATGGTTGGAAAAAGTTTAATTTGGAAAATACAAGTTAAAGGTGCAAAAACCTAGAAATGGAAACCTAGAAACAGGTTAAACTGAGAGAACATACCTGTATGGATGACGTGGACGTCAAAACTCGGACTAAAATCGACCAACAACAGTAGAGTAGTACTGTAGCAACTCAGAGAGGAGAGACGAGTCGAAACGGAGGAGGAATAGTGAGAAATGACCCCAAAATCGGATCTTAAAAATCTGATTTTTGGTCCGAGGGTCGGACAATTCGACTAGAACCATCGACCCTCGAATCGACCCTCCCATCGACCCTCAGCTCTCAGGAATCTGACAGAAAATCAAGGGTCGGAACTGAGGGTCGGACACCCATCGACCCTCGCATCGACCCTCAGCTCTCAGGAAGAACAGGTCATTCCTAGGGTCGGATACCAAGGGTCGGACATACCATCGACTCTCACCATCGACCCTGTATAGAAAGACAGTATTTTTTTTATAAAATGAGCTAGAATTGGAATTGATTATCGGTTAGCGTGCCTACATGAAATATAAATGACTTCTCACATATTTTGATAATTTTCAGGCACCACCAATCACCGAAAGGAATCATGTCTGGACGTAGAGTTACCCGACAGACTCGAAGTGCAGTCCCACCACCACCACCCGTGGAGGAGACTAGTCAAGAGAATAATTATGCGTCGAGTAATCTAGAACAGGCAAACCCTACAAATTTGCCACCTCCACCACCAGAGCTAGCAACAGTGGTGATGAATCTGGCACAGCAGCTGCAGCAGATGCACCACGCACAGGCTCAGATGCAGGTTGCCATGGGAATTATGTTTCAAGCCACTCAGGCTGCACCCATGCACACAGGGCAAGCCAGTGCAGCACCGGTGGGTAACCACCAAGCTCATCAGACACCTCCACAACCTGCTGCACAGATTCCAGTGCAGGTTCTAGAAGCAGCTCAGGGTAATTACCAGTATCCACACGATATGTTTGGGGCAAACCTCCAAAACCAGTTGGACCACTCCCGACTAGTGGAGAGATTTTTGAAGATGAAACCTAGAGAATTCAACGGCAAGCCGTCTGATCCATTGTGGCCAGCACACTGGATAGACGAGATGGAGAGGAACTTCCTCATGATGACTATTACAGAGGAAGAGAAGGTACTATGCGCCACCTTCATGCCCAAGGGCGACACACATCATTGGTGGAAATCAACGAAGACATATCTACTGACCAAGCACGCCCTACTGACATGGGCTATATATAAAGAAGCATTCTTCGAGAAATATTTTCCACGAGCTTCGATGGGAAAGAGTTCCCGAGCTTGTTCCGGGGGGCGGATGATTTTCAACACAGCCCCAAGAGCTGTTTTTCTTTTCACCGGCTAGCATGCAAGAAGAAGATACCAAAACCCGTAGGTTCGTCACGGGACTGAGAGGAAGCATCAGGGAACATGTTTTGGGCTTAGAGAAGAAAATTTATAATGAAGCTGTCCAGATTGCTCGAGTGATTGAATCGAGCCAGAAGGAGAGTTATTTTACTCAGAACAGAGGCATCAAAAGGCCAGCCGGAAATTCCTACAACGGAGGCAATAACAGGACGTATAAGCCTTTCCGTCCTCAAAATTTTACAGCTGCAACCAAGACTACTCCAGCAGCTCAACCTCAGCCAAAGCCAAATTCTGAAGTCCTGAAGTGTTTTAACTGCAACCAGCCGGGACATATGGCAAGAGAGTGCCCAAAGCCCAAGAAGCAGTTACATCAGGGATGGGTATATGCTGATACGTCCGAGGATGCGGTCGCATCACCCGATGTGGTCACAGGTATGACTAAAAATTTTTAAGTTATAAATACATTGAATGAGCATGTAGACTAAGTAAAGATAAATCACAGGTATTGTACCTATAAATGGCGTACCCGCCAGAGTACTCTTCGATTCCGGAGCTACTCATTCATTTATATCTGTGTCATTTGGAAAGAAGACAAAATTACCCATCAAAACATTAGACTACAAATTACTTGTACGATCACCGATGGGGTTAGAAGTGGAACTAGAGAAAGGTTATGGACCATGTCCAATTCTCATTGGAGAGAAGACTTTAGATGCAACCTTGATACAACTGGAGATGGCAGACTTTGATGTCATCTTGGGAATGGACTGGTTAGCTCGGCATTCTGCAAATCTGTTATGCACCGAAAAGAAGCTAACGTTCAAAGACAAGGAAGGGGCAGAACTAAGTTTTTCGGGAACCAAACTTCCCCGGAGACGCAAGCTCATACTTTCAGCACTAAAGGCTAAGAAGTGCCTTGAGAAGGGGGCAATCGGGTATCTAGTATCCGTGGTCGACCTAACCAAGGACGCGCCACGAATGGAAGATATAGATGTTGTGCGGGACTATCCTGACGTATTTTCGGAGGAACTACCCAGATTACCACCCGACCGAGCCACGGAGTTTGTGATAGACCTTGTACCTGGAGCCACACCCGTATCAAAAGCACCCTATAAAATGGCTCTTATGGAACTGAAGGAACTGAAGGTGCAACTACAAGAACTACTGGACAAGGGTTATATTCGACCCAGTATATCTCCATGGGGTGCGCCGGTGTTGTTCGTAAAGAAGAAGGATGGTAGCGTTCGATTATGCATCGACTATCGGGAGTTGAATAAACTGACAATCAAGAATCGATATCCACTACCTCGCATCGATGACTTGTTCGATCAGTTACAAGGAGCAAGAGTATTTTCTAAGATCGATCTTCGATCAGGCTATCATCAGCGGAAGATTAAAGAAGGTGATATTCCAAAGACAGCATTCAGGACCAAATATGGACATTATGAATTTTTGGTTATGTCTTTCGGATTGACTAATGCACCGGCAACGTTCATGGAACTTATGAACCGAGTTTTCCATGATATGTCGGATACGTCGATTATAGTATTTATTGATGACATATTGGTATATTCCAAGGACAAGGAAACCCATATCAAAAACCTAAACGCAGCCTTACAGCGTTTAAGGAAAGAGAAGCTATATGCCAAATTTTCAAAGTGCAAGTTTTGGCTAAGTGAAGTCGCATTTCTAGGCCATGTAGTATCCGCTGAAGGAATCAAAGTGGACCCCAGCAAGATCGAGGCTATTGTGAAGTGGGAAGCACCAAAGAGCATTTTAGAAATTAAAAGCTTTCTGGGTCTAGTTGGTTATTATTGGAGATTCGTAGAAGACTATTCTCGGATTGCCGTACCTCACACCAGTTTGACTAAGAAAGGTGAAAAGTTTGTGTGGACCGATAAATGTGAGAAGAGTTTCCAAACATTGAAGACAAAATTGATATCTACCCCGATTTTGACTATTCCCGTGCCAGGACAGACATTTACTTTATACACTGATGCGTCGGGACTGGGACTAGGATGTGTGCTTATGCAAGGAGAGCAAGTAATTGCTTATGCTTCAAGACAGTTAAAGGTACATGAGAAAAATTATCCCACTCATGATCTGGAGCTAGCGGCAGTAGTACATGCTGTCAAGATATGGAGACATTACCTATACGGAGAGAAATTTCAGATTAAGTCGGACCATAAAAATCTTACTTATTTAAATAACCAAAAGGAGTTGAATATGAGACAAAGAAGATGGCTGGAACTATTGAAAGACTATGATTGTGATATCCAGTATCATCCGGAAAAAGCGAACGTAGTAGCAGATGCATTAAGCAGAAAAACAATGATTAAATCTCAAGGAGAAGTTAGCACGACTGCAGCAATGTGTACCAACGGAATGGTATTCAATCACGGCAACGAGCAATATGTGATAGATACAACGGATGAATCAGCCAACAAAGGGTTTATTCATCGGTTTTTGAATATGTTCACGGCATTGAAGATTATACCGGATATAGTGGACGAAGTGAAGACAGCTATCAAAGCAGATCCTTATCTGAGAACAGTACAAGAAGATATTGAGAAAGGTAGGACTAGCCCTGAGTTCACCTTGGACGACGAGAAAGTACTGAAATACAAAGGAAGAATATGTGTACCGGAAACAGAAAGTATGGACATTAGACATCGACTGATGAAAGAAGCCCATACCACCATCTATTCGATACATCCTAAAAGTACAAAAATGTATCATGATCTGAAGAAACTATATTGGTGGAGGGGAATGAAAGCAGATGTAGCCAAGTTCGTGTCTCAATGCCTAAATTGTCAGAAAGTAAAGGTTGAACGACAAAGACCCGCAGGACTATTACAGCCACTACCGGAACCAGCATGGAAATGGGACTGCATCACTATGGACTTCGTCACGGGACTACCACGGACTCCTCGAGTAGTTGACGCAGTTTGGGTGATTGTGGACCGTCTGACTAAAACAGCTCGCTTCATACCTATACGACCTCAGTATACACTGGAAAGGTTAGCGAAGCTGTATGTGGATAACATTGTTCGATTACATGGTGTTCTAGAAAGCATTGTGTCCGATAGAGATCCATGATTTACTTCCAAGTTTTGGGAAGGATTGCAAAAGGCTATGGGTACAACATTGAAGTTCGGTACTGCATTCCACCCACAGACAGATGGACAGTCGGAGCGCACAATTCAGATTTTAGAAGATATGCTACGAGCATGTGTGATTGATTTTAAAGGATCATGGGACGAAAAGTTACCATTGATCGAGTTCGCATATAACAATAGCTATCAGGCTACTATACAGATGTCACCTTATGAAGCACTGTATGGTAAGAAGTGTCGAACTCCTTTGTTCTGGAATAAAGTTAGAGAACGTAGTATTATTGGACCAGAATTTGTTGAAGAGACCTGTCGAGTGGTCGACATCATTAAGGAAAGAGTGAAAACAGCTCAGAACCGTCAGAAGCAATATGCAGACACTGGACGAAGAGATCTGGAGTTCGCAGTAGGTGATAAAGTATTTTTAAAGGTATCGCCCATGCGAGGATTGAAGAGGTTCGGACAGAAAGGGAAACTAAGTCCAAGATATGTCGGGCCATATGAAATTCTAGCTAAGCATGGAAAAGTGGCTTATCAGTTAGCACTACCACCATCTATGTCAAGTGTGCATGACGTATTTCACATTTCCCTACTGAAGAAGTATATCAAAGACCCAACGCATGTGTTGACAGTGGATTTGCTGGAATTGACTGATGATTTGACGTTTGAAGTAACACCAACAGAAATCACTAGTCGAAAGGTTCAACGTCTACGCAACAGAGATATCTACTATGTTAAGGTCACATGGAAAAGTAGAGACATGGAAGAAATTACATGGGAAGAAGAAAATGCTATGCGGAAGCAATACCCTCATTTATTTGATTCAGAAGGTATATACAATTTCGAGGATGAAATTTTTATAAGTTGGGGGGAGTTGTAAGACCCGTGCCAATCTAACCCGGTCTTACCACCTTGAACCAGGTTTACCCATCATGGTCGAGTCTAATGGACCAAGGGCGTGAAGGAGATCAAGATCCCAGGTGTCAAATCGACCCAAAAACCCTTAAAATAGGGGAAGGGTCGCATACCCAACTTGTCACACCCCAATTCTGCACTGTTCAGAATGGTGTGATGAACCGCTAAATAACCAACGGTTCAACCAGGATCTCTAATTGGCTATCCCCGCGTTATCCAAACTTACACGCATCCACAATCATAATCAGAGTAAATACACAATAGCGGAAATCTTATAAATAAATGAACTGAGAACTAAGATGATATCAGTAATTTAATAGCAAATTATTCGGTATTCAACTGAGACATAAATATTAAAATACCAAGTACATGTCTTAATAAATCCAATGAAAGAAACCTATAAAAATATCTAATCAAATACACACGAGTTGCACTCGCAAGAGGAGTCGTGTGTATCATCTTCAGCTCCAGCGTCCATTGCTGCTATATTCCCGTATGCAGACGCGTTCATATAATCTTCAATTGTGTAACCTTGCATCATCAACTAAAAATATTCGACGTCGAGGGGTGAGCACACAACACGGCTCAGTGAGTAGCCAAAACAATGCAACATTACATATGCATGCAAAAATCAATTATATCTTTGGTCTGGTATATAAGTTTGCAGTATGCTATAGAAAGGTTGAGGTAGCCAAAGGTCGCGTTTATTGACTCCGCCTCTATACATGAGTGTGTGACGTTACCCGAAGATCACGTTTATCGTCAACTCACATGCACCCAATCATGAACAATATATAACAAAGGTTACGTTTATTGCTATATAGTGCCATACCAACACGTAAGCCCCTATTGGCGAGGGCTGCAAACTGGGCTCGCAACTAACCAATCCTAATGCCAAATAGTGTATCCAAGGCCTCACCCCAGCATCCCTCAGAATGTCCATAGAGATAGAGCTAAGGCCCCCTTGGTAGAGTCAGAGACTACAAGGACCGAGACCACCTCCCCTGATACTCTACGACATAATAGTTCTGCTAAAGTAATGGCGATACGACGATGCTAATGCACAAGACTTGAGTTAGAGATAGAGCTAAAGTGTTGAGACCCGCCAAAGGTTAACATTTATTGACATTTTCATCACACCTCCCCTGATACTCGCTCGCATCAAGTACATCAACCACACACATACAAGCACATGCCTATTCCTATCATCATCATCATCATCATGTTATAAACAATAAAATAAATTTGCATGAACAAGTAATATAAATATTGGATGGCATGCTGTATGCACATTACAAACATATTCGCATAGAATCAAACATGGCATAGGACTCAAGAAAATAGAAAATAATTTGTTATTAACCAATTTAGTTTGGAGTTATGGTTCCTCACCTTAGCTTGCCATAAGATACTTTTCCAAGCTTTAGAATCACCTTTAAGTGTTATTATATTGCTAGAAAACCTAACAAAGTCGATAGAAATTAATTAGAATTTATTTGGAATTAAAAACTACTCTGTTAACTGAGGGTCGGAGGTAGGGTCGGAGTTAGGATCGATCCTGGGTGCGACCCTCCCTTAACTCTGAACTTCCCGAACACTGAGGGTCGATGGTCAGGAACACCTAGGGTCGGATGGTCATCGACCCTCGGTGCGACCCTCGGTGCACATTGATCCAATTCCCTCTTTTATTCCATTCTTCGTGTTTAGAATCCTATGGCTTGCTCCTAAATTCCATTCTACATTCATTCCATGGTCTGAAACCATGTATAACCCACTTAGATAGCTTTCATGCACTTTCCTATGGTTTTCCATGAAAACCTAACCATAGCTTGATGGTTTCGGTTTCTCCGAAATCACACTCTCAACATTAACTAGCCTAAGGTCTGTAGAAACTCATGGAATTAGTACCCATACCTGGGAAGAATTATCTTTCTCTGCAACTCTTCTCTTTTGGCTTAATTTCTCTTCCTTCCCTTTCTTCTTCCTCTTTCCTTCTCCTATCTTTCTCTCAATTCGATTAGGGTTGTGAAAGGAGTGAAAGTGGCTTAGGGACGTCCTTTAAATAGGCTATAAACATCCTAAAATAAGCCCCTTTGAGATTAGGAAGGAATCCAATCGAAAATCTCGAAGTTTCCTACTTTCTATTTTTTGGCGAGATCCGAGGGTCGATGGGAGGGTCGATGATCCCGTCGACCCTAGGGTCTTAAGTTGTCCGACCCTCCCTTCAAACCTGAGGGTCTAACTTTCTGTTTTGGGAGGTCCGACCCTGCTTAGCTGGGTGTGCGACCCTCCCTTAAAATAAAGTGTTTTTGGGTCGATTTGATACATGGGATCTCGATCTCCTTCATGCCCTTGGTCCATTTGACTCGACCATGATGGGTAAACCTGGTTCAAGGTGGTAAGACCTGGTTAGATTGACACGGGTCTTACACAACTAAGCAGGGTCGGACCTCCCAAAACAGAAAGTCAGACCCCCAGTTTTGAAGGGAGGGTCAGACAGCTTAAGACCCTAGGGTCGACGGGATCATCAACCCTCCCATCGACCCTCGGATTCTGCTGAAAATTAAAATTAGGAAATTTCCTAATTTTCGATTGGGATTCTTTCCTAATCTCAGAGGGACTTATTTTAGGATGTTCCTACTCTATTTAAAGGACGTCCCTAAGCCACTTTCACTCCTTTCACAACCCTAATCGAATTGAGAGAAAGATAGGAGAAGGAAAGAGGAAGAAGAAAGGGAAGGAAGAGAAATTAAGCCAAAAGAGAAAAGTTGCAGAGAAAGATTATTCTTCTTAGGTATGGGTACTAATTCCATGAGTTTCTACAGACCTTAAGCTAGTTAATGTTGAGAGTGTGATTTCGGAGAAACCCAAACCATCAAGCTATGGTTAGGTTTTCATGGAAAATCATAGGAAATTGCATGAAAGCTATCTAGGTGGGTTATACATGGTTTCAGACCATGGAATGAATGTAGAATGGAATTTAGGAGCAAGCCATAGGATTCTAAACACGAAGAATGGAATAAAAGAGGGAATTGGATCAATGTGCACCGAGGGTCGCACCGAGGGTCGATGACCATCCGACCCAAGGTGTTCCTGACCATCGACCCTCAGTGTTCGGGAAGTTCAGAGTTAAGGGAGGGTCGCACCCAGGATCGATCCTAACTCCGACCCTACCTCCGACCCTCAGTTAACAGAGTAGTTTTTAATTCCAAATAAATTCTAATTAATTTCTATCGACTTTGTTAGGTTTTCTAGCAATATAATAACACTTAAAGGTGATTCTAAAGCTTGGAAAAGTATCTTATGGCAAGCTAAGGTGAGGAACCATAACTCCAAACTAAATTGGTTAATAACAAATTATTTTCTATTTTCTTGAGTCCTATGCCATGTTTGATTCTATGCGAATATGTTTGTAATGTGCATACAGCATGCCATCCAATATTTATATTACTTGTTCATGCAAATTTATTTTATTGTTTATAACATGATGATGATGATGATGATAGGAATAGGCATGTGCTTGTATGTGTGTGGTTGATGTACTTGATGCGAGCGAGTATCAGGGGAGGTGTGATGAAAATGTCAATAAATGTTAACCTTTGGCGGGTCTCAGCACTTTAGCTCTATCTCTAACTCAAGTCTTGTGCATTAGCATCGTCGTATCGCCATTACTTTAGCAGAACTATTTTGTCGTAGAGTATCAGGAGAGGTGGTCTCGGTCCTTGTAGTCTCTGACTCTACCGGGGAGCCTTAGCTCTATCTCTATGGACATTATGAGGGATGCTAGGGTGAGGCCTTGGATACACTGTTAGGCATTAGGATTGGTTACTTGCGAGCCCAGTTTGCAGCCCTCGCCAACAGGGGCTTACGTGTTGGTATGGCACTATATAGCAATAAACGTAACCTTTGTTATATGATGTAAATGATTGGGTGCATGTGAGTTGACGATAAACGTGATCTTCGGGTAACGTCACACACTTGTGTATAGAGGCGGGGTTAATAAACGCGATCTTTGACTACCTAAACCTTTCTATTGCATACTGCAAACTTTGAACCGGACCAAAGATATAGATTGATTTGCATGCATATGTATTGTTGCATTGTTTTGGCTACTAACTGAGCCGTGATGTGTGCTCACCCCTCGACGTCGAATATTTTTAGTTGATGATGCAGGTTATACCGTTGAAGACTATATGAGTGCGTCTGCGTACGGAAACGTGGCAGCGATGAAAGTTGAAGCTGAAGTGGATACACACGACTCCTCTTGTGAGTGCAACTCGTGTGTATTTGATTAGATATTTTATAGGTTTCTCTATTTGGATTTATTAAAGACTTGTATCGATATTTACTTATGTCTCGGTTGATATAGAATAAATTGTTATTTAAATTTTAATATCACATAGATTCTCAGTTCATTTATTTATAATATTTCCGCTATTGTGTATTTACTCTGATTATGATTATGGATGTGTGTAAGTTTGGATAACGCGGGGATAGCCTATTTGAGATCCTGGTTGAACCGTTGGTTTATTAGCGGTTCATCACACCATTCTGAGATGTGCGGAATTGGGGTGTGACAGTATTCCTTCCGACATACCTTCCAGATGCCTATTACTCACAAGACATACCTTGACCAAGCCTTCGATGGATTTCGGATGATATGGCTCCGGTGCCTTTGGAGGACCTACTCCCAGAGCATCCTCTGGAACGAGTCCAGAAGCACTTGAACCAGAGTTTTACCCTTCCATTCTTTAGGCATCTCACCCCCAATGCTCACTTCATGTCTTATAGTTGATGGAAACCATCTTCCCAAGTTTGGAGAAGGGATTAGGGTCGATATTAACTCACATCCATTCTAACCATGATGGGGGTAAGTAATCTACCTTCTAGGATTTGTGCTTCTGTCTTCAATAATGGTGGCCAATAGTGGGGAATTGGTTGCTAAAAGAGAGAGAGTGACATAAATTCTCTTCCAGAACCGCCTAGACCACTAGGGTTTGGGCTTACCTGCATTAATGGTGATCACTAATGGAGGAGTAACCTACATTAGGTCTTCTATTAAAGCTAAAGGAGAGAGAAAGAAAGAGTGAGGTGGACATACCTCACAAGGAAGAAGCTAAGGCACCCACTTGAGCTCCTTCACCAATCCCAAAGCCCTTTCCATGAATCCCAATGTCTATGGAGTAAAATAAGTGAATGGGATCCCCTATTTATAGAATCCCAAGGTAAGAGAGTACCCACACATGTGGTTTTCACACATGAATTGGAGGGAAGCTGCTAGGTGGTGTTCCATCCGGTTGTGCCTCTGTTTAGGGTATTTTATAGCCCCCCGATCAGCATGATGGCACCCATGTATTGGATTGTATCTGGGGTCACTCAAGGTCCATCCTAATGCGTCTATGTTGCCATGAATGGTTAGAAGGACTCAACTAAGGTTCAGATGTTTTTCCATTTGATCCATGTTCAATGCCTCGCCAGTCTGAGTGTTGAGACCTAGCACATGAGGAATCTGAGTTAGTAGAGGATTCGGGATGTCGGTCTCACAATCCCCCTAACATAAAAAAATTTCGTCATTGAAATTAAAGCATACTTGATCCTTCAAACAAATGCAGATATTTTTCTCGCATCTCATTTTCACCTTCCCAAGTAGCTTCTTTAATGGTGTAGCTGTGCCAAAGGACTTTCACATATGGGATGGAATGATTTTGCAACTATTGGACCTTCCTATCTAGGATTGCTACTAGATCCATTGTACATGATAAGTTTCAGCATATTTATGGAATCTCAACACTCAAGATGTATGATGGGTCATGGACATAATTCTTAAGGAGAGAGATGTGAAATACATCATGAACTTCAAATAATGTTGGAGGCAAATCTAACTGATAGGTAACCTTGCCACCTCTCCTCAAGATCTCAAATGGACTAATATATCTAGGACTAAGTTTCCCTTTCTTGCCAAAATAGCGAATGCCACGGTGAGGTGATACCTTCAAGAATACATTGTCCTCCACTTGAAATTCTAGGTCTTGCATCTCACATCAGCATAACGTTTCTGCCTATTCTGGGCTACTTTAATCCTTTTCTTAATCAGATCCACTTTATTACAAGTATCCTGGATAATATCTGGCCCATGTATTCTGTGCTCTCCTACTTCGTTCCAATATAGTGGTGCCTTGCCTCGTCTGTCATATAATACTTCATATGGGGCAACGCTAATGGTTGCCTGGAAATTATTGTTGTTCGCAAATTCCATCAATGACAAGTATTTATCCCAACTACCCTTGAAATCCAAGGCATATCTTGGAGCATGTCCTCCAATATCTGTACAGTATGCTCTGATTATCCATCTGTCTCAGGGTGGAATGTTGTATTGAATCTTAATTGTGTTTCCATTGCTTTCTACAAGCTATCCCATAGCTTGGATGTAAACCTGGGATCTCTATCGGAAACAATGCTTTCTGGCCCTCCATGCAATCTTACTATATTGCCCACATACAGTTTAGCCAATCCATCCATGGTATACTATGGCCCGATAGCTATGAAGCTGGCCACCTTAGTTAGACGGTCCACGATTACTTAAACGCATCAACATTGTTTGGTGTCAAGGGCAAAAACTATGGTGATATGATCCCATTTCCATTTTGGGATCGATAATGGCTGAAGTTAACCATGAGCTCTCTAATGATCTGCCTGGACTTATTGACAAGTAAGGCATTCATACGCAAAGTTGGCTATGTTAGCTTTCATACCTCGCCACCAATAAACTTTCTTTAAGTCTTGGTACATTTTGGTGCTACCAGGATGCATGGTGAAAGGAGAGGACTGTGCTTCAATCAGGATAATCTCCTTCAAATCCTTGGAAAATTCTGGCACATAAATCTTATCCCTGTACCTAATTATCCCTTACTGCATAAGGAAAAATCTGAGTCTTGTTTCCTGTTTGTAAGAGCATGCTTGAGGGTCTTCAGATACACATCATTATCAATTGTCTCTTTAATCTGATCCACCAAGGTGGGCTAAATGGTTAAGGCATTGAACAAAGCTGATGCTACCTCAACCTAATCAATAGCCAAAGCATCAGTGGTGGAAGCTTTGCTCACTGGAAGGGAAGTGGTGACTTGGATATGAGCCATATAACGCCCCTCGCCAGGATTAATAAAATCAGGATCATGATCTTAGCGTGCTACCAAAGGTTTTTGGCTCAAAGCATCAGCCACCACGCTGGCCTTTCTTGGGTGGTACTTGATGTCACAATCATAATCTTTCAACAGTTCTAACCATCTTCGTTGTCTCATGTTCAGCTCATTCTGATTGAATAGATGGATCAAACTCTTATGATCTGACATTACACAGAACTTTTACCCATTTAGGTAATGCCTACATATCTTCAGACCAAAGGTAATTGCTAAAAACTCTAGGTCATGCATAGGATAGTTCTTCTCATGGACCTTTAGTTGTTTGAGGCATAATCAATAACTCTATCATCTTGCATCAAGACACAGCCTAGGCCATACTTAGATGCCTCAGTGTATACTGTAAACATAACCTTATCAAAAGGGATAGTTAAGATAGGGGCAAAAATAAGCTTTTGCTTTAATGTTTGAAAACTCTCTTCACACTTGTTGGTCCACACGAATTTCACCCCTTTCTTTGTCAATCCTATCAACGGTATTACAATGTGGGAGAAATTCTCAATAAAGCACCTATAATATCCAGCCAATCACAGAAAACTTCTGACCTCTGTAACTGTCTTAGGCGTACACCATTCCATAACTGCACTAACCTTACCAGTGTCATTTGCCAAACCTTTTGCTAAGATAACATGACCCAAGAAAGCTACTTAATCGAGCTAAAACTCACATTTCTTAAATTTGGTATACAATCTCTCTTGCCTTAGCTTTTGTAATGCCAGATGAGTATGTCATCGACGAAGATGATGACAAACTTATCTAGGAACTCATGGAATACTTAATTCATTAATTCCATAAAGGATGCTGGGGCATTAGTCAACCCGAAGGACATCATTAAGAATTCATAATGCCCATACCTTGTCTTGAAGGCTGTCTTGGGAATATCACTCCCCTTGATCTTTAACTGATGGTAGCCCAGGTGGTGGTCAATCTTTGAAAATATACTAGCACCCACCAATTGGTAAAATAAATCATTAATCTGAGGTAAAAGATACCGGTTCTTGATGGTGACTTTATTTAGATCTCGATAATCAATACACAAATGGACACTCCCATCATTCTTCTTTGCAAAGAAAACTGGGGCTCCCCAAGGTGATATACTGGGTCTAATGAAACCATTATCAAGCAACTCTTGGAGCTATACCTTGAGTTCCTTTAACTTGGTGGGGGCCATTCGGTTGGGGCCTTAGAAGCTGGAGCTACTCCTAAGATGAGATAAATGACAAACTCAATCTCTCTATAGGGTGGCAGACTCGGTAACTCATCAGGGAACACATCTGGAAATTCACAAACTACTGACACATCTTCCAGCTTTGGTAGTTCAGCTTCTGTATCCAAAACTAACACCAAATAGCACTCACACCCTTGGTGTAGTAACTTGGAAGCTTGCATTGCCGTTAAGAATAGTTTATGGCGCTTCTTGGTTTTATCTCCTGTGAACATATTATTTCTCCATCAATGGGTTGGAAGAGAATTTGATGCCTAGAACATAGAATGTTGGCTTGGTGTTTGGTTAGCCAGTCCATTCCCAATATTACATCAAAATCTTTCATCTCTAGGCTTATGAGGTTAGCCTCCATTGATTTATGCTCTATCAAAACTTCAAATGGCCCATAATAAGTGTCGAGGCCAGCCTTAGATCCCATGGTGTATGTATTACTAACATATAAGTCATCTTGTAGGATGGCATTCCCAACTTGGTAGCGAATGCAAGGGATACAAAAGATTTTATAGCCCTAGAATCAAATAGTGCTCATGTAGGTGTACCAAAAATAGGGAGTGTACCTACACATACATTTGAGAAAGAACATACCAAGTGTTACCACATAACATGCAATTTATGTTGTTTGTATAACTTTAAAAAGTACCTGTAATTACTCTTCCTTTGCAGATAGGGCAAAAACTCTACCTTGTGCTAGTACCAATGCTTTCTTTGCATTGGGACATGCTCTAGCAAAGTCATCCATCTTGCCGCAAGTATAGCATGAGCCATAAGGCACAGATGAAGTAGTAGAAGCAGCAGGTCTAGGCTGAATTGCCTTGGGAGTAGTCATGATTGGCCTACTTTGGATGGGTGCAGGATAAATGAAGGTAGGCCTAGCTGCTAGAGTAGTGGATGAGACCGTGCTAGATGATCTTGGGTATGGAGCACGGAAAGGCTTTGTATAAGGGTGGTTGTCCACATAGCTGATAGCCCTCTTGTAGCCTTAATGGTTTTGTTTATACCCTTCTTCTGTACTCATGGCTGCTTGTACGTCATTACTATATTCAGTCAATCTCATGGACTCCACAATAACCTTTAAGTCTCGCCTTAAGCCTTACACGAAGCGACTCAGCTTTGGTTCTTCCTCTCTGATAGAAGTAGGAGACAAGTAGAATAATTCTTCAAACTTTTGTTGCCTCAACAGTTGAACCCCCTTAAGGATGGTTGAGGTATTTAACTTCCTTCCTGTCCCTGAAGCTTTAAGGAAAGAAGTTCTTGTAAAAAGTTTCCTTGGAAATCTGCCAAATGACTTCTCCATGTCTCTTTAGTAAGGTGGGCTGGATTCCCTTGCACCAATTATAGGGTACACCTTTCAGTTGAGAAGTGGCATACAATAGTTTCTATGCTTCAGTGCACATCAGTGCCTCAAGAGTCTTTTCCATGGCTTATATCCATATAGCAGGTTGCGAGGGGTTGTTCCCAACTCCGGTGAACTTCAATGGGTGCATGCATTGAAAGTTGCACATAATTTTTGATGGATCAACCTGTGGCTGCAGTTGTATCCCAGCCATGTCTAAATGAGTTTGAACTGGAGGCAAGGGTACTTCTACAGTTGGAGTTGGTGGTGCACCATCACTCGATGCTTGTCCCTGAGCTGGTGGGACTGGGGGTGCCCTTTGGATAGCTTCCATTAATCTAGCGAAAGCTACAACCATTGTCCTTTGTTGTTCTTTTAAATTCCTCACTGGACCTCCCATAATGCTGTCATGCCAGTCGCCGTTAGCACTAGAGGTGCTTATGGAAACTCAGCTTGTAGTGGAGGCAGCAGAGGTGCGTGTGGTGGAGAGTTAGAACCACCATGCCCAACACTTTCCTCATTATCTTGTGGAGGGGGAAAATTCACACGATGCCCTTTAACTCTCTTCTTGGAGGCATTTCTTAACACGGTTAGTGGGGAAAAACTCTATAAATGCCCATACATTAGGTCCTAACTGTCACACCCCAATTCTGCACTGTTCAGAATGGTGTGATGAACCGCTAGCAAACCAACGGTTCAACCAGGATCTCAAGTAGGCTATCCCCGCGTTATCTAAACTTACACATCCGTAATCATAATCAGAGTAAATACACCATAGCAGAAATCTTATAAATAAATGAACTGAGGTTTTACTGTGATATAAATATTAAATAGCAAATTATTCTGTATCAACTGGGACATAAATAATTATCAAATACATGTCTTTATTAAATTCAAATAAAGAAACCTAAGAAAAATCTAATCGAATACAAATGAGTTACACTCGCAAGAGGAGTCATGTGTATTTACTTCAGCTTCAGCTTCCATCGCCGCCACGTTCCCGTATGCTGGAGCATTCATGTAATCTTCAACTGTATAACCTGCATCATCAACTAAAAATATTCGACGTCGATGGGGTGAGCACACATCATGGCTCAGTGAGTAGACAAAATAATGCAACAATACATATGCATGCAATCAATTCATATCTTTGGTCTGGTTTATAGTTTGCAATGCGCAATAGAAAGGTTGGGTGGTGAAAGGTTAACGTTTATTGACCCTGCCTCTATACACAGGGTTTGGAAGTCCGCCTGAAGGTTAACGTTTATCGTCGTCCCCATCCACCCTAATCATGACATTACACAACAAAGGTTAACGTTTCTTGCTATATAATACCATACTAACACGTAAGCCCCTGTTAGCGACGGCTTGCAAACTGGGCTCGCATCCAACCAATCCTAATGCCAAATAGTGTATCCAAGGCCTCACCCCAGCATCCCTCAGAATGTCCATAGAGATAGAGCTAAGGCCCCCCGGTAGAGTCAGAGACTACAAGGACCGAGACCACCTCCCCTGATACTCTACGACATAATAGTTCTGCTAAAGTAATGGCGATACGACGATGCTAATGTACAAGACTTGAGTTAGAGATAGAGCTAAAGTGCTGAGACCCGCCAAAGGTTAACGTTTATTGACGTTCTCGTCACACCTCCCCTGATACTCGCTCGCATCAAGTACACCAACCACACACATACAATCACATGCCTTTTCCTATCATCATCATCATCATGTTATAAACAATAAAGTAAATATGTATGAACAAATAATAAAAATATTGGATGACATGTTGTATGCACATTACAAACATATTCGCATAGAATCAATCATGGCATTGGACTCAAGAAATAGAAAACAGTTTGTTATTAACCAATTAGTTTAGAGTTTTGTTTTCTCACCTTAGCTTGCTAATAGATACTTTTTTAAGCTTTAAAATCACTTTTATATTGTTATTATATTGCTAGAAGACCTAACAAAGTCGTTAGAATTTAATTAGAATTAATTCTGAATTTAAAAACCATTCTGTCAACTGAGGGTCGGAGGCATGATCGACCCTGGGTGCGACCCTCCCCAAACTCTGAACTTCCCGAACACTGAGGGTCGATGGTCAGGATTACCTAGGGTCGGATGGTCATCGACCCTCGGTGCGACCCTCGATGTACCTTGGTCAATTTCCCTCTTTTAGTCCATTCTTTGTGCTTGGGATCCTATGGCTTGCTCCTACATTCCATTCAATATTCATTCCATGGTCTGAAACCATGTATAATCCACCTAGATAGCTTTTATGCATTCTCCTATGGTTTTCCATGAAAACCTAACCATGGTTGATGGTTTGGGTTTCTCCGAGATCACATTTTCATCAATATCTAACCTAAGGTCTATAGAAACTCATGGAATTAGTATCCATACCTGAGAAGAATACTCCTTCTCTACAACTCTTCTCTTTTGGCTAAATTCTCTTCTCTTTCTCTTCTTCCACTTTTCCTTCTCTTTTATTTCTCTCAATTCAATTAGGGTTGTGAAATAAGTGAAAGAGGCTTAGGGACGTCCTTAAAATAGAGTAGGAACATCCTAAAATAAGTCCCTTTGAGATTAGGAAAGAATCTCAATCGAAAATTAGGAAACTAAGTGTTCCCGTCGATGATCTCGTCGACCCTTGGATTCAAGATGTCCGACCCTCACTTTAAATTTGAGGGTCTGACTTTCTGTTCTTGGGAGGTCCGACCCTACTTAGCTGGGTATGCGACCCTCCCTTCAAACTAAGTGTTTTTGGGTCGATTTGATACTTGGGATCTCGATCTCCTTCACGCCCTTGGTCCATTTGACTCGACCATGATGGGTAAACCTAGTTCATGGTGGTAAGACCGGGTTAGATTGACACAGGTCTTACAACTCCCCCCTACTTATAAAAATTTCATCCTCAAAATTGTACGTACCTTCTGAATCAAATAAGTGAGGGTATTGCCTTCGCATAGCATTTTCTTCTTCCCAAGTAATTTCTTCCATGTCTCTACTTTTCCATGTGACCTTAACATAATAGATATCTCGGTTGCGTAGTCGTTGAACCTTTTGACTGGTGATTTCAGTTGGCGTTACTTCAAAGGTCAAATCTTCAGTCAAATCAGGTAAGTCTTCGGTCAAAACGTACGTTGGATCCTTGACATATTTCTTCAATAGGGAAATGTGAAATACGTCATGCACACTCGACATAGATGGTGGTAAACCTAACTGATAAGCCACTTTTCCACGCTTAGATAGAATTTCGTACGGCCCGACATATCTTGGACTTAGTTTCCCTTTCTGCCCAAACCTTTTCAATCCTCGCATAGGTGATACTTTCAAGAATACTTTATCACCTACGGCGAACTCAAGATCTCTGCGTCGAGTATCTGCATATTGCTTCTGACGATTCTGGGCTATTCTTACTCTTTCCTTGATAATGTCGACCACTCAAAATGTTTCTTCAACAAACTTCGGCCCAGCAATACTACGATCTCCAACTTCATTCCAAAACAAAGGAGTTCGACACTTCCTGCCATACAACGCTTCATAAGGTGACATCTATATAGTAGCCTGATAGCTATTGTTATAAGCGAACTCGATCAATGGTAACTTTTCATCCCATGATCATTTGAAATCAATTACACATGCTCGTAGCATATCTTCTAGAATCTGGATTGTACGCTCTGACTGTCCATCTGTCTGTGGGTGGAATGCAGTACTGAACTTCAACGTTGTACCCACAGCCTTTTGCAATCCCTCCCAAAACTTGGAAGTAAATCGTGGATCTCTATCAGACACAATAATTTCTAGAACACCAAGTAATCGGACAATATTATCCACATACAACTTTGCTAACCTCTCCAGTGTATACTGAGGTCGTATCGATATGAAGCGAGCTGTTTTAGTCAGACGGTCCACAATCACCCAAACTGCGTCAACTACTCGAGGAGTCAGTGGTAGTCCCGTGACAAAGTCCATAGTGATGCAGTCCCATTTCCATGCTGGTTTCGATAATGGCTGTAACAGTCCTGCGGGTCTTTGTCGTTCAGCCTTTACTTTATGACAATTTAGGCATTGAGACATGAACTTGGCTACATCTGCTTTCATTCCCCTCCACCAATATAGTTTCTTTAGATCATGATACGTTTTTGTACTTCCTGGATGTATCGAACAAATGGTGGTATGGGCTTCCTTCATCAGTCGGAGTCTAATGTCCATACTTTTTGTTTCAGGAACACATATTCTTCCTTTGTAGTTTAGTACTTACTCTTCGTCCAAGGTGAACTCAGAATTAGTCCTACCTTTCTCGATATCTTCTTGTATTGTTCTCAGATAAGGATCTGATTTGATAGCTATCTTCACTTCATCCATTATGTCTGGTATAATTTTCAAAGCGGCGAACATATTTGAAAACCGATGAATGAACCCTTGGTTGGCTGATTCATCCGTTGCGTCTATCACATACTGCTCATTTCCATGATTGAATACCATTCCGGTAGTACACATTGCTGCAGTTGTGGTAATCTCTCCTTGCGATTTTATCATTGCTTTTCTGCTTAACACATCTGCTACTACGTTCGCTTTTCCCAGATGATACTGGATATCACAATCATAGTCTTTCAATAATTCCAGCCATCTTCTTTGTCTCATGTTCAACTCCTTCTGACTAAATAAATAAGTAAGAATTTTATGGTCTGACTTAATCTGAAATTTCTCTCCGTATAGGTAATGTCTCCATATCATGACAGCATGCACTACTGCCGCTAGCTCCAGATCATGAGTGGGATAATTTTTCTCATGTACCTTTAACTGTCTTGAAGCATAAGCAACTACTTGCTCTCCTTGCATAAGCACACATCCCAATCCCAGTCCCGACGCATCAGTGTATAGAGTAAATGTCTATCCTGGAACAGGGATATTCAAAATCGAAGCGGATATCAATCTGGTCTTCAGCGTTTGGAAACTCTTCTCACATTTATCGATCCACACGAACTTTTCACCTTTCTTAGTCAAACTGGTGAGAGGTACGGCAATCCAGGAATAGTCTTCTACGAACCTCCGATAATAACTAGCTAGACCCAGAAAACTTCTGATTTCTGAAACGCTCTTTGGTGCTTCCCACTTTACAATAGCCTCGATCTTGCTGGGATCCACTTCGATTCCTTCAGCGGATACTACATGGCCTAAGAAGGCGACTTCACTTAGCCAAAACTCACACTGTGAAAATTTGGCATATAGCTTCTCTTTCCTTAAACGGTGTAGGGCAACATTTAGGTTCTTGATATGAGTTTCTTCATCCTTGGAGTATACCAATATATCATCAATAAATACTATAACCGATGTATCCAACATGTCATGGAAAACCCGATTCATTAGTTCCATAAAAGTTGTCGGTGCGTTGGTTAATCCAAAAGACATGACCAACAATTCATAATGTCCATATCTGGTCCTGAAAGCTGTCTTAGGAATATCACCCTCTTTAATCTTCAACTGATGATAGCCTGACCGAAGATCGATCTTAGAAAATACTTTTGCTCCTTGTAACTGATCGAACAAGTCATCAATCCGAGGTAGTGGATATCGATTCTTGATTGTCAGTTTATTTAACTCCCGATAGTTGATACATAACCCAACGCTACCGTCCTTCTTCTTTACGAATAATACCGACGATCCCCATGGTGATATACTGGGTCGAATATAACCCTTGTCCAGTAGTTCTTGTAGTTGCACTTTCAGTTCCTTCAGTTCCGTAGGAGCCATTCTATAAGGTGCTTTTGATACGGGTGCGGCTCTAGGTACAAGATCTATCACAAACTCTGTGGCTCGGTCGGGTGGTAAACTTGGTAGTTCCTCTGGAAATACGTCGGGATAGTCCCGTACGACTTCAATATTTTCCATTTGTGGTGCTTTCTTGGTTAGGTCGACCACTGATACTAGATACCCGACTGCCCCTTTCTCAAGGCACTTCTTAGCCTTTAGTGCTGAGAGTATGAGCTTGCGTCTACGGGGAAGTTTGGTTCCTGTAAAACTGAATTCTGCTCCTGCTGGGTATTTAAATGTTAGCTTCTTTTCGGCGCATAGTAGGTTGGCCGAATGCCGAGTTAACCAGTCCATTCCCAAGATGACGTCAAAGTCTGCCACCTCAAGTTGTATCAAGGTTGCATCTAAGGTTTTCTCACCAATGCGGACTGGACATGGTCCATATCCTTTTTCTAATTCCACATCTAACCCCATCGGTGACCGTACAAGTAATTTGTAGTCTAATGTTTTGATGGGTAAGTTTATCTTCTTTCCGAATGACACAGATATAAATGAATGAGTGGCTCCTGAATCATAAAGTACTCTGGCGGGTGCGCCATTTATAGGTATGATACCTGTTATTTATTTTAACTTAGTCTACATGCTCACACAATGTAATTACAACTTCAAAAGTTTCAGTCATACCTGTGACCACATCGGGTGATGCGGCCACATCCTCGGACGTAACAGCATATACCCGTCCCTGATGGAACTACTTCTTGGGCTTAGGGCACTCCCTTGCCATATGTCCCGGTTGGATGCAGTTGTAACACTTCGTGCTTTCAGAATTCGGCTTTGGCTGAGGTTGAGTCCCTAGAGTAGTCTTAGTTGCAGCATTAAAATTCTGAGGGCGGAAAGGCTCATATGTCTTGTTATTGCCTCCGTTATAAGAATTTCCAGCTGGCCTTTTGATACCCCAGTTCTGTGTGAAATAACTCTCCTTCTGGCTCGATTCATTAACTCGAGCTATTTGGACAGGTTCGTTATAAATCTTCTTTTCTAGGCCCAGAACATGCTCTCTGATGCTTCCTCCCAGTCCCATGACGAACCTACGGGTTTTGGTTTCTTCTTCCTGCATACTCAGTGGTGCGAAGAAAAACAGCTCTTCATAACGCTGTTGGTACGCATCCACTGACATCTGCCCCTGATATAGACTCAGAAACTCCTTCTCCATAGAATCTCTGAAGCTTCATGGAAAATATTTCTCGAAGAAAGCTTCTTTATAAACAGTCCATGTCAGTTGGGCGTGCTTGGTCAATAGATAGTCCCGAGTAGATTTCCACCAGTGATGTGCATCGCCTTTGAGCATGAAGGTGGCATGTCACACCCCAATTCTACACTAATCAGAATGATGTGATGAACCACTAAATAACCAATGATTCAACCAGGATCTCAAATAGGCTATCCCCGCGTTATCCAAACTTACGCACATCCGTAATCATAATCAGAGTAAATACACAATAGCAGAAATCTTGTAAATAAATGAACTGAGAATCTATGTGATATAAAAATTTAAATAACAATTTATTCTGTATCAACCGAGACATAAATAAATATCAATACAAATCTTTAATAAATCCAAGTAAAGAAACCTATAAAATATCTAATCAAATACACACGAGTTACACTCGCAGGAGGAGTCGTGTGTATCCACTTCAGCTTCAACTTCCATCGCTGCCACGTTCCCGTACGCAGACGCATTCATATAGTCTTCAACGGTATAACCTGCATCATCAATTAAAAATATTCGACGTCGAGGGGTGAGCACACAACACGGCTCAGTGAGTATCCAAAACAATGCAACAATACATATGCATGCAAAAAGTCAATTTATATCTTTGGTCCGGTTTAAAGTTTGCAGTATGCAATAGAAAGGTTTAGGTAGCCAAAGGTCGCGTTTATTGACTCCGCCTCTATACACGAGTGTGTGACGTTACCCGAAGATCACGTTTATCGTCAACTCACATGCACCCAACCATGAACATTATATAACAAAGGTTACGTTTATTGTTATATAGTACCATACCAACACGTAAGCCCCTGTTGGCGAGGGCTGCAAACTGGGCTCGCAACTAACCAATCCTAATGCCAAACAGTGTATCCAAGGCCTCACCCCAGCATCCCTTAGAATGTCCATAGAGATAGAGCTATGGCCCCCCGGTAGAGTCAGAGACTACAAGGACCGAGACCACCTCCCTTGATACTCTACGACATAATAGTTCTACTAAAGTAATGGTGATACGACGATGCCAATGCACTAGACTTGAGTTAGAGATAGAGCTAAAGTGCTGAGACCCGCCAAAGGTTAACGTTTATTAACGTTCTCATCACACCTCCCCTGATACTCGCTCGCATCAAGCACATCAACCACACACATACAAGAACATGCCTATTCCTATCATCATCATCATCATCATGTTATAAATAATAAAGTAAATATGCATGAACAAGTAATAGAAATATTGGATGGCATGCTGTATGCACATTACAAACATATTCGCATAGAATCAAACATAGCATAGGACTCAAGAAATAGAAAACAGTTTATTATTAACCAATTTAGTTTGGGGTTAAGGTTCCTCACCTTAGCTTGCTATAAGATACTTTTCCAAGCTTTAAAATCACCTTTACAATGTTATTATATTGCTAGAAGACCTAACAAAGTTGATAGAATTTAATTAGAATTAATTCCAGATTTAAAAACTACTATGTTAATTGAGGGTCGGAGGTAGGGTCGATGCTAGGGTCGATGGGTCTATCGACCCTTCCCTCTTTCTGAACTTCCCGGATGCTGAGGGTCGATGGTCAGGAACACCTAGGGTCGGATGGTCATCGACCCTCGGTGCGACCCTTGGTGCACTTTGGTTCAATTCCCTCTTTTAATCCATTCATCGTGTTTGGGATCCTATGGCTTGCTCCTACATTCCATTCTACATTCATTCCATGGTCTGAAACCATGTATAACCCACCTAGATAGCTTTCACGCATTCTTCTATGGTTTTCCATGGAAACCTAACCATAGGTTAATGGTTTGGGTTTCTCCGAGATCACACTCTCAACAATTACTAACCTAAGGTCTGTAGAAATTCATGGAATTAGTAACCTTACCTGAGAAGATAACTTTTTCTCTGAAATTCTTCTCCTTTGTGCTAAGTTCTCTTCCTTCCCTTTCTTCTTCCTCTTTTCCTTCTCCTCTCTTTCTCTCAATTCGATTAGGGTTGTGAAAGGAGTGAAAGTGGCTTAGGAACGTCCTTTAAATAGAGTTGGAACATCCTAAATAAGTCCCTTTGAGATTTGGAAAGAAGCCCAATCGAAAAATATAAAAATTTCCTAATTTCTATATTCGGCAGAAACCGAGGGTCGATGGGAGGGTCGATGATCCCGTTGACCCTAGGGTCTTAAGCTGTCCGACCCTCCCTCCAAAACCGAGGGTCTGACTTTCTATTTTGGGAGGTCTGACCCTGCTTTGCTGGGTATGCGACCCTTCCCCTATTTTAAGTGTTTTTGGGTCGATTTGATACTTGGGATCTCGATCTCCTTCACGCCCTTGGTCCATTTGACTCGACCATGATGGGTAAACCTGGTTCAAGGTGGTAAGACCGGGTTTGATTGACACGGGTCTTACAACTCCCCCCAACTTATAAAAATTTCGTCCTCGAAATTGTACGTACCTCCTGAATCAAATAAGTGAGGGTATTGCTTTCGCATAGCATTTTCTTCTTCCCATGTAATTTCTTCCATGTCTCTACTTTTCCATATGACCTTAACATAGTAGATATCTCTGTTGCGTAGACGTTGAACCTTTCGACTAGTGATTTCTATTGGTGTTACTTCAAATGTCAAATCATCATTCAATTCTGACAAATCCACTATCAAAACATGCGTTGGATCCTTGACATACTTCTTCAATAAGGAAATGTGAAATACGTCATGCACGCTTGACATAGATGGTGGTAGTGCTAACTGATAAGCCACCTTTCCCCGCTTAGCTAGAATTTCATATGGCCCGACATATCTTGGACTTGGCTTCCCTTTCTGTCCGAACCTCTTCAATCCTCGCATTGGCGATACCTTCAAAAATACTTTATCACCTACGGCGAACTATAGATCTCTTCGTCGAGTATCCACATATTGCTTCTGGCGGTTCTGAGCTGTTCTCACTCTTTCCTTGATGATGTCGACCACTCGACAAGTCTCTTCAACAAATTCCGGTCCAACAATACTACGTTCTCCAACTTCATTCCAAAACAAGGGAGTTCGACACTTTATGCCATACAGTGCTTCATAAGGTGACATCTGTATAGTAGCCTGATAGCTGTTATTATAAGGGAACTCGATCAATGGTAATCTTTCATCCCATGATCCCTTGAAATCAATTACACATGCTCGTAGCATATCTTCTAGAATCTGAATTGTACGTTCTGACTGTCCATCTGTCTGTGGGTGGAATGCAGTACTGAACTTCAACGTTGTACCCATAGCCTTTTGCAATCCTTCCCAAAACTTGGAAGTAAATCGTGGATCTCTATCGGACATAATACTTTCTGGAACACCTTGTAATCGAACAATATTATCCACATACAGCTTCGCTAACCTTTCCAGTGTATACTGAGGTCGTATAGGTATGAAGCGAGTTGTTTTGGTCAGACGGTCCACAATCACCCAAACTGCGTCAACTACTCGAGGAGTCAATGGTAGTCCCGTGACGAAGTCCATAGTGATGCAGTCCCATTTCCATGCTGGTTTCGGTAATGGCTGCAACAGTCCAGCGGGTTTTTGTCGCTCAACCTTTACTTTCTGACAATTTAGGCATTGAGACACGAACTTGGCTACATCTGCTTTCATTCCCCTCCACTAATATAGTTTCTTCAGATCATGATACATTTTTTTACTTCTAGGATGTATCGAATAGAGGATGGTATGGGCTTCTTTCATCAGTCGGTGTCTAATGTCCATACTTTCTGTTTCAGGTACACATATCTTCCTTTGTATTTTAGTACTTTCTCGTCATCCAAGGTGAACTCAGGGTTAGTCCTACCTTTCTCAATATCCTCTTGTACTGTTCTCAGATAAGGATCTGTTTTGATAGCTGTCTTCACTTCATCCACTATATCTGGTATAATCTTCAATGCCGCGAACATAATCGAAAATCGATGAATAAACCCTTGGTTGGCTGATTCATCCGTTGTATCTATCACATACTGCTCGTTGTCGTGATTGAATACCATTCCGTTGGTACACATTGCTGCAGTCGTGCTAACTTCTCCTTGAGATTTTATCATTGTTTTTCTGCTTAATGCATCCGCTACTACGTTCGCTTTCCCCGGATGATACTGGATATCACAATCATAGTCTTTCAATAGTTCCAGCCATCTTCTTTGTCTCATATTCAACTCCTTCTGATTAAATAGATAAGTAAGACTTTTATGGTCTGACTTAATCTAAAATTTCTCCCTGTATAGGTAATGTCTCCATATCTTGACCGCATGTACTACTGCCGCTAGCTCCAGATCATGAGTGGGATAATTTTTCTCATGTACCTTTAACTGTCTTGAAGCATAAGCAATCACTTGTTCTCCTTGCATAAGCACACATCCTAATCCCAGTCCCGATGCATCAGTGTATAGAGTAAATGTCTGTCCTGGCACGAGAATAGTCAAAATTGGAGCGGATATCAATCTGGTCTTCAGTGTTTGGAAACTCTTCTCACATTTATCGGTCCATACAAACTTTTCACCTTTCTTGGTCAAACTGGTGAGAGGTACGGCAATCCAAGAATAGTCTTCTACTAATCTCCGATAATAACCAGCTAGACCCAGAAAACTTCTAATTTCCAAAACACTCTTTGGTGCTTCCCACTTCACAATAGCCTCGATCATGCTGGGATCCACTTTGATCCCTTCAGCGGATACTACATGGCCTAGGAATGCGACTTCACTTAGCCAAAACTCGCACTTTGAAAATTTGGCATATAGCTTCTATTTCCTTAAACGTTGTAGGGCTGCGTTTAGGTTCTTGATATGAGTTTCCTTGTCCTTGCAATATACCAATATGTCATCAATAAATACTATAACCGACGTATCCAACATATCGTGGAAAACTCGGTTCATAAGTTCCATGAACGTTTCCGGTGCATTAGTTAATCCGAAAGACATAACCAAAAATTCATAATGTCCATATCTGGTTCTGAATGCTGTCTTTGGAATATCAACTTCTTTAATCTTCAGCTGATGATAGCCTGATCGAAGATCGATCTTAGAAAATACTTTTGCTCCTTGTAACTGATCGAACAAGTCATCGATCCGAGGTAGTGGATATCGATTCTTGATTGTCAGTTTATTCAACTCTCGATAGTCGATACATAATCGAATGCTACCATCCTTCTTCTTTACGAACAACACCGGTGCACCCCATGGAGATATACTGGGTCGAATATAACCCTTGTCCAGCAATTCTTGTAGTTGCACCTTCAGTTCCTTCAGTTCCGTAGGAGCCATCCTATAAGGTGCTTTTGATACGGGTGCGGCTCCCGATATCAGGTTTATTACAAACTCCGTGGCACGATCGGGTGGTAATCCGGGTAGTTCCTCCAGAAATACGTTAGGATAATCCCGCATGACATCAATGTTTTCCATTCGTGGTGCTTCCTTGGTTAGGTCGACCATTGACACTAGATACCCGACTGCTCCCTTGTCAAGGCACATCTTAGCCTTTAATGCTGAAAGTATGAGCTTGCGTCTCCGGGGAAGTTTGGTTCCCGAGAAACTGAATTCTGCCCCTTCTTGGTCTTTGAATGTTAGCTTCTTTTTGGCGCATAATAAATTTGCAGAATGCTGAGCTAACCAGTCCATTCCCAAGATGACATCAAAGTCCGCCATCTCAAGTTGTATAAAGGTTGCATCTAAGGTCTGCTCTCCAATGAGAACTGGACATGGTCCATAACCCTTCTCTAGTTCCACTTCTAACGCCATCGGTGACCGTACAAGTAATTTGTAGTCTAATGTTTTGATGGGTAATTTTGTCTTCTTTCCAAATGACACAGATATAAAGGAATGAGTAGCTCCGGAATCGAAGAGTACTCTGGTGGGTACGCCATTTATAGGTACAATACCTGTGATTTATCTTTACTTAGTCTACATGCTCATTCAATGTAATTACAACTTTAAAAGTTTCAGTCATACCTGTGACCACATCGGGTGATGCGGCCGCATCTTCGGACGTAACAGCATATACACGTCCCTGATGGAATTGTTTCTTGGGCTTAGGGCACTCCCTTGCCATATGTCCCGGCTGGTTGCAGTTAAAACACTTTGGGGCTTCAGAATTTGGCTTTGGCTGAGGTTGAGCAGCTGGGGTAGTCTTGGTTGCAGCATTAAAATTCTGAGGACGGAAAGGCTTCTACGTCCTGTTATTGCCTCCGTTGTTGGAGTTTCCGGCTGGCCTTTTGATGCCTTTGTTCTGAGTAAAATAACTCTCCTTCTGGCTCGATTCAATCACTCGAGCAATCTGGACAGCTTCGGTGTAAATTTTATTCCCTAAGCCCAGAACATTTTCTCTGATGCTTCCTCTTAGTCCCGTGACAAACCTACGGGTTTTGGTTTCTTCTTCTTGCATACTCAGTGGTGCGAAGAAAAATAGCTCTTCATAACGCTGTTGATACGCATCCACTGACATCTGTCCCTGATAAAGACTCAGGAACTCCTTCTCCATCGAATCTCTGAAGCTTCGTGGAAAATATTTCTCGAAGAATGCTTGTTTATATATAGCCCATGTCACTAGGGTGTGCTTGGTCAGAAAATATGTCTTCGTGGATTTCCACCAATGATGTGCGTCGCCCTTGAGCATGAAGGTGGCACATAGTACCTTCTCTTCCTCTGTAATAGTCATCATGAGGAAGTTTCTCTCCATCTCGTCTATTCAGTGTGCTGGCCACAATGGATCAGACGGCTTGCCGTTGAATTCTCTGGGTTTCATCTTCAAAAATCTCTCCACTAGCCGGGAGTGATCCAGTTGATTTTGGGGGTTTGCCCCAAACATATAGGGTGGATATTGGTAATTCCCTTGAGCTGCCTCCGGTACCTGCACTGGAATCTGTGCGGCAGATTGTTGAGGTGTCTGATGAGCTGGGTGGTTACCCACCGGGGCTGCACTGGCTTGTCCAGTGTGCAAGGGTGCGGCCTGAGTGGCTTGAAACATAATTCCCATGGCAACCTGCATCTGAGCCTGTGCGTGTTGCATCTCGCTGCGGCCGCTGTGCCGATTCATCACCACTGTTGCTAGCTCTGGTGGTGGAGGTGGTAAATTTGTAGGGTTTGTCGGTTCTGGATTTCCCGGTGCATAGTTATTCTCTTGACTAGTCTCCTCCACTGGTGGTGGTGGTGGGACTGCGTTTCGGGTCTGTCGGGTCACTCTACGTCCAGACATATTTCTTTTCGGTGATTGGTTGTGCCTGAAAATCATCAAGTAGGTTAGAAGTCATTTATATTTCATGTAGGCATGCTAACCAATAATCAATTCCAATTCTAGCTCATTTTATAAAAAAATACTGTCTTTTCTATGCAGGGTCGATGGTGAGGGTCGCTGGTATGTCCGACCCTTAGTTTCCGACCCTGGGAATGACCTGTTCTTCCCAAGAGCTGAGGGTCGATGCGAGGGTCGATGGGTATCCGACCCTCAGTTCCGACCCTTAGTTTTCTGTCAGGTTCCCGAGAGCCGAGGGTCGATGGGAGGGTCGATTCGAGGGTCGATTGTGCTAGTCGAATTGTCCGACCCTCGGATCAAAAATCAGATTTTTAAGATCCGATTCTAGGTCATTCCTCACTATTCCTCCTCCGTTTCGACTCGTCTCTCCTCTCTGAGTTGCTACAATGCTACTCTACTGTTTTGGATCGGTTTGACTCCGGGTTTCGACATCCACGTCATCACTACAGGTATGTCTTCCCATTTTTTACCTATTTTTAGGTTTCCATTTCTAGGTTTTCGCACGTTTAACTTGTATTTTTCAAATTAAACTTTTTCCAACCGTAAAAATTCGATTTTTATTGGGGGCTTTTGTTATTGTTGTCTCGAGGAACGAAAGCCCTCAAAAATTTTTGAGTTTCATCGGTTGGTTATCGAGAAACTTGAAATTTTCTCTTTTTGCCCTAATTTGTCAACATTTTTTATTTTTCTTGAATTTCTTCAAATTGGACATCGTCAGTTAAAATTTCCTACTGCATGTGGGTTGTAGAATATGTTTAAACCTTCGTAAGTCCTTATGCCCACTTGAATGGTGAGAAATGGGGCTTTATGGTCAACTTACGTCGTTATTACATCAAATTTTAGATTTTTATCCTATTAACTCCTTATTTCCTTTCTCTTTCTTATTTGCAGATACTATGGCTCGTACCAAGGTACCCAGAGTGCGTGATCCACTTCGCTTCCGTTCGAATGAAGCTGAGGCACAGTATGCTTACTATGCTCGTAAGAAAGTGGAAGGGGGTCGCATGGTGAACTTGGCTGAGCTAGCCTTGTTCAATGTAGATGGAGCATTTGGTGATATGGGGTGGCTCCTTGTCATCACATACGACACGTGCACATGTCCAGATTTGGTGCGCCAGTTCTATTGTAATCTCCAGGTGGTGGGGAATTACAATGACGTTGAGCATGGTCAGGAGTTGTGCATCACTAGTAACGTCAAGGGGGTGCACATTTCCATTAATTATCGACAGTTGGCCGATCTGTTGGGCATTGCCTATGATGGCCCCATGGTGTACTGTGCGTCGGGAGAGCCATAGTTTGTTGAGATGGAGATGAGGGCAGAGATCGACAACCTGTTGCTCCGTCCTGATCGTTGGCAGATGAGAGCTTGTTATCTGCGTCCAGCTCCACGGGTCTTCTATAAGATTATCCAGCATAATCTGATCCCGCAGAGTGGGCACTATGAGAGGGTGTCTCAGCTGACCCAGTTCCTGATATACAGTATATGCACTCGACAGCCGATCTGCCTTCCATACATCATCATGCGGACGATGATTAGTGTTACATTGTCCGGTCATAGGGGTAATCTACCCTATGGACGCATGATTACAGTGCTACTGACCCGTCTAGGGGTGCATCTGGTAGATGAGAAGATCCAGGAGAAGACCTTCTCGTCGCCTCTAGATTGGGAGGCTATCTGCAAGATGGGGCTGCGAGATGCTGAGGTTAGTGATGAGGAGAGGAACGCGATGGTGCACCCTCACACTCGGGTTGAGATGGTTGATGCTGAGGCTGCTGCTGCTGCTGCTAGAGTTCGTGTGGATCCGGTCGACGATGACGACCGTATGTATATGGGCGTCGACTCGATACCACCGCCTTCACCTACACATGCGGCTGGAGTTGGTACATCTTCTACGACGGCTCCTGCACCTGAGGCTGGTCCTTCCCATTTGGCTGATCCTTCACTTCCACCTTCAGCCATGATGGAGATGCTCCAGGAGATCAGGGATGTTCAGCGCAGATCTGATCTGAGGATGGATGAGCTGTTGGCTGCTCAGCGCGCATCAGACGCACAGATGGGAGAGGTTCTAGAGGTGCAGCGTGCGACTGATCAGAGGATAGCCGGTCTCACAGCTAGTCTACAGACGACCCAGACACAGATAGCCTGGTTGACTAGAGTCTTTGCTGAGGACTACGACAGAGACCGTGAGGCACCGCCTCCTCCTTCGCCTCCAACTTCCTGAGTGTACTTTTATTTTTTCCTTGTACTACAGAGTAACTGTCCGGGTTGTGGACTGTACTCTACTTTAGTTATGTATATACGTTTTGTTTCTCTCACTCATTGTATGTAACTTATTTTCCCTTTAATAGATCCATTATTCTCTTTTTAAATTTGGTCTCAATCATCACTTGTGCTCACAATGTGTTTGTATTACAAATTTTAATTTATCCTATCTCAGTTCGCAATGGTCTTGAATGTGTGTCAGTTTGGCGGGCAAGGCCTGAGATGCTCTGATACCAAGTTGTCACACCCCAATTCTGCACTAATCCGAATGATGTGATGAACCGCTAAATAACCAACGGTTCAACTAGGATCTCAAATAGGCTATCCCCGTGTTATCCAAACTTACGCACATCCGTAATCATAATCAGAGTAAATACACAATAGCGGAAATCTTGTAAATAAATGAACTGAGAATCTATGTGATATTAAAATTTAAATAACAATTTATTCTGTATCAACCGAGACATAAATAAATATCAATACAAATCTTTAATAAATCCAAGTAAAGAAACCTATAAAATATCTAATCAAATACACACGAGTTGCACTTGCAAGAGGAGTCGTGTGTATCCACTTCAGCTTCAACTTCCATCGCTGCCACGTTCCCGTACGCAGACGCATTCATACAGTCTTCAACGGTATAACCTGCATCATCAACTAAAAATATTCGACGTCGAGGGGTGAGCACACAACACGGCTCAGTGAGTAGCCAAAACAATGCAACAATACATATGCATGCAAAAAGTCAATTTATATCTTTGGTCCGGTTTAAAGTTTGCAGTATGCAATAGAAAGGTTTAGGTAGCCAAAGGTCGCGTTTATTGACTCCGCCTCTATACACGAGTGTGTGACGTTACCCGAAGATCACGTTTATCGTCAACTCACATGCACCCAACCATGAATATTATATAACAAAGGTTACATTTATTGCTATATAGTTGCTATATAGTGCCATACCAACACGTAAGCCCCTGTTGGCGAGGGCTACAAACTGGGCTCGCAACTAACCAATCCTAATGCCAAACAGTGTATCGAAGGCCTCACCCCAGCATCCCTTAGAATGTCCATAGAGATAGAGCTAAGGCCCCCCGGTAGAGTCAGAGACTACAAGGACCGAGACCACCTCCCCTGATACTCTACGATATAATAGTTCTGCTAAAGTAATGGCGATACGACGATGCCAATGCACTAGACTTGAGTTAGAGATAGAGCTAAAGTGCTGAGACCCGCCAAAGGTTAACGTTTATTGACGTTCTCATCACACCTCCACTGATACTCGCTCGCATCAAGCACATCAACCATACATATACAAGCACATGCCTATTCCTATCTTCATCATCATCATCATGTTATAAACAATAAAGTAAATATGCATGAACAAGTAATAGAAATACTGGATGGCATGCTGTATGCACATTACAAACATATTCGCATAGAATCAAACATAGCATAAGACTCAAGAAATAGAAAACAGTTTATTATTAACAAATTTAGTTTGGGGTTAAGGTTCCTCACCTTAGCTTGCTATAAGATACTTTTCCAAACTTTAAAATCACCTTTACAATGTTATTATATTGCTATAAGACCTAACAAAGTCGATAGAATTTAATTAGAATTAATTATAGATTTAAAAACTACTATGTTAACTGAGGGTCGGAGGTAGGGTCGATGCTAGGGTCGATGGGTCTATCGACCCTTCCCTCTTTCTAAAATTCCCGGATGCTGAGGGTCGATGGTCAGGAACACCTAGGGTCGGATGGTCATCGACCCTCGGTGCGACCCTTGGTGCACTTTGGTTCAATTCCCTCTTTTAATCCATTCATCGTGTTTGGGATCCTATGGCTTGCTCCTACATTCCATTCTACATTCATTCCATGGTCTGAAACCATGTATAACCCACCTAGATAGCTTTCACGCATTCTTCTATGGTTTTCCATGGAAACCTAACCATAGGTTGATGGTTTGGGTTTCTGCGAGATCACACTCTCAACAATTACTAACCTAAGGTCTGTAGAAATTCATGGAATTAGTAACCTTACCTGAGAAGATAACTTTTTCTCTGAAATTCTTCTCCTTTGTGCTAAGTTCTCTTCCTTCCCTTTCTTCTTCCTCTTTTCCTTCTCCTCTCTTTCTCTCAATTCGATTAGGGTTGTGAAAGGAGTGAAAGTGGCTTAGGAACGTCCTTTAAATAGAGTTGGAACATCCTAAATAAGTCCCTTTGAGATTTGGAAAGAAGCCTAATCGAAAAATATAAAAAATTTCCTAATTTCTATATTCGGCAGAAACCGAGCGTCGATGGGAGGGTCGATGATCCCGTTGACCCTAGGGTCTTAAGCTGTCCGACCCTCCCTCCAAAACCGAGGGTCTGACTTTCTATTTTGGGAGGTCTGACCCTGCTTTGCTGGGTATGCGACCCTTCCCCTATTTTAAGTGTTTTTGGGTCGATTTGATACTTGGGATCTCGATCTCCTTCACGCCCTTGGTCCATTTGACTCGACCATGATGGGTAAACCTGGTTCAAGGTGGTAAGACCGGGTTAGATTGACACGGGTCTTACATGGAACATAATACTTTTTCATCCTTTGTAATACTCATCATTAGGAAATTCCTCTCCATCTCGTCTATCCAGTGTGCTGGCCATAATGGATCAGACGGCTTGCCATTAATTTCCCTAGGCTTCATCTTCAAGAATCTCTCCACCAATCGAGAGTGATCCAACTGATTTTGAGGATATGCCCCAAACATATGGGGTGGATACTGGTAATTAAACTGAGCTGCTTTCGGAGCCTGTACTGGAATCTGTGCAGCAGGTTGTTGAGGTGTCTGAGGTGCTGGGTGGTTACCCACCGGTGCTGCACTGGCTTGTCCTATCAGCGTAGGTGCAGCTTGAGTGGCTTGAAACATAATACCCATCGCAACTTGCATCTTGGCTTGTGCGTGTTGCATCTGTTGTAGCTACTGAGCCAGATTCATCACCACAGTTGTTAGCTCTGGTGGTGGAGGTGGCAAATTTGTAGGGTTTGTCTGTTCTGGATTACCCAGTGCAAAATTATTTTCCTGACTGGTCTCCTCCATGGGTGGTGGTGGTGGAACTGCATTCTGGTTCTGTCGGGTTACCCTACGTCCAGACATAATTCCTTCTATGATTGGTGGTGCCTGAAAATTATCAAAATAGGTGAGAAGTCATTTATATTTCATGTAGGCACACTAACCGATTTAAAATTCCAATTCCAGCTCATTTTTAAAGAAAAATTATTGTCTTTTCTATGCAGGGTCGATGGTGAGGGTCGATGATATGTCCGACCCTTAGTATCCGACCCTGGGAATGACCTGTTCAGGGTCGATGTGAGGGTCGATGGGTGTCCGACCCTCAGTTCTGACCCTTAGTTTTCTGTCAGATTCCCGAGAGCCGAGGGTCGATGGGAGGGTCGATTCGAGGGTCGATGGTTCTAGTCGAGTTATCCAATCCTCAGACTAAAAATCAGATTTTTAAGATTCGATTTTGGGTCATTTCTTATTATTTCCCTCCCGTTTTGACTCGTCTCTCCCCTCTAAGTTGTTACAGTGCCACTCCACTATTTTTGGTTGGTTTGAGTCCGGGTTTCGACGTCCACGTCATCCATACAGGTATGTTCTCCCATTTTTACCTGTTTTTTTAGGTTTTCGTTTCTAGGTTTTTGTCCATTTAACTTGTATTTTTCAAATTAAACTTTTTCCAACCGTAAAAATTCAATTTTTATTGGGGGCTTTTGTTATTGGTATCTCGAGGAACGAAAGCCCTCAAAATTTTTTGATTTTCATCGGTTGGTTTCCAAGAAACTCGAAAATTTGTTATTTTTGCCCTAATTTGTCAAAATTTTCGATTTCTTGAAATTTCTTCAAATTGGTCTTCGTGGGTTTCCATTTCCTACTGTGTGAGTGTCGTAGGGTGTGCTGGAACCTAAGTAAGTCCTCCCGCCCACGTGTATGGTGCAAAGTGAATCTTTTGGGCGACTTACATCGTTAATTTCATATTTTTACCCTATTAACTCCTTGTCTCCCTTTCTCTTTCTTATCTGCAGATATGATGGCTCGTACCAAGATACCCAGAGTTTGCGATCCGCTTCGCTTTCGCCCTAATGAAGCCGAGGCACAGTATTCCGACTATGCCCGTAAGAAAGTGGAGGGTGGTCGTATGGTGAACTTGGCTGAGCTAGCCTTGTTCAACGTAGAGAGAGCATTTGGTGACATGGGGTGGCTCCCTGTCATCACCTACGACACATGCACATGTCCGGATTTGGTGGGCCAGTTCTATTGTAATCTCCAAGTGGTGGGGAATTACAATGACGTCGAGCATGGTCAAGAGTTGCGCATCACCAGTTACGTTAAAGGGGTGCACATTTCTTTTGGTTATCGGCAACTGGCCGATCTGTTGGGCATACCTTATGATGGCCCCATTGTGTACTGTGCGCCTGGAGAGCCACAGTTTGTTTCTATGGAGATGAGGGCAGAGATTGACAATCAGCTGTTATAACCTGATCGCTGGCAGATGAGAGCCTATTACCTGCGTCAAGCTCCACGGGTCTTCTGAAAGATTATCCAGCATAATCTGATCCCGCAAAGTGGGCACTATGAGAGGGTTTCTCAGCTGACCCAGTTTTTGATATACAGTATCTGCACTAGGCAGCCGGTCTGCCTTCCCTACATCATCATGCGGACCATGATTAGTGCTACATTGTCTGGTCATAGGGGTAATCTACCCTATGGATGCATGATTACAGTCCTACTGACCCGTCTGGGGGTTAACCTGGTAGATGAGAAGATCTAGGAGAAGACCTTCTCATCGCCTCTGGATTGGGAGGCTATCTGCAAGATGGGTATGCGGGATGCCCAAGTCGGTGACGAGGTGAGGAACGAGATGGTACGCCCTCACACTCGCATCGAGATGGCTGACGCTGAGGCCGCTGCTGCCGCTGCTAGAGCTCGTGTGGATCCTGTCGACGATGACGACCGTATGTATATGGATGTCGACTCGATACCACCGCCTCCCCCTACACGTGCGGCTGGAGTTGGTACTTCTTCTGAGGCGGCTCCTGCACCTGAGGCTGGTCCTTCTCATGCGGCTGGTCCTTCACTCCCACCTTCTGACTTGATGGAGATGTTGCAGGAGATCAGAGAGACTCAGCGCAGATCCGATTTGAGGATGGAGGAGTTGCTAGACGCTCAGCGTGTGAGAGTGGATGAGCTGTTAGCCGCCCAGCGCATATCAGACACACGGATGGGAGAGCTTATAGAGGTACAGCGTGCGACTGATCGGAGGGTAGCCGATCTCACAGCTAGTCTACAGAAGACCCAGACTCAGATAGCCTGGTTGACTAGAGTCTATGCTGAGGACTATGACAGAGATCGTGAGGCCCCGCCTCCTCCTTCACCTCCAACTTCTTGATTGTACTTTATTTTCTTGTACTACAGAGTAACTGTCCGGGTTGTGGACTGTACTCTGCTTTAGTTGTGTATATACATTTTGTTTCTCTCTCTCATTGTATTTTACTTGTTTCCCCTTTAATAGATGCATTATTCTTTTTTTAAATTTGGTCTCAATCATCACTTGTGCTTACAGTGTGTTTATATTACTGTTTTTACTTTTATCCTATCTGAGTTCACAATTGTCTCGAATGTATGTTAGTTTAGCGGACAAGGCCTGAGATGCTCTGATACCAAGTTGTCACACCCCAATTCCGCACTGTTCAGAATGGTGTGATGAACCGCTAGCAAACCAATGGTTCAACCAGTATCTCAAGTAGGCTATCCCCGCGTTATCTAAACTTACACACATCCGTAATCATAATCAGAGTAAATACACCATAGCGAAAATCTTATAAATAAATGAACTGAGGTTCTACTGTGATATAAATATTAAATAGCAAATTATTCTGTATCAACTGGGACATAAATAATTATCAAATACATGTCTTTATTAAATTCAAATAAAGAAACCTAAGAAAAATCTAATCGAATACACATGAGTTGCACTCGCAAGAGGAGTCATGTGTATCTACTTCAGCTTCAGCTTCCATCGCCGCCACGTTCCCGTATGCTGGGGCATTCATGTAATCTTCAACTGTATAACCTGCATCATCAACTAAAAATATTCGACGTCGAGGGGGTGAGCACACATCACGGCTCAGTGAGTAGACAAAACAATGCAACAATACATATGCATGCAATCAATTCATATCTTTGGTCTGGTTTATAGTTTGCAATGCGCAATAGAAAGGTTGGGTGGTCAAAGGTTAACGTTTATTGACCCCGCCTCTATACACAGGGTGTGGAAGTCCGCCCGAAGGTTAACGTTTATCGTTATCCCCATCCACCCTAATCATTACATTATAAAATAAAGGTTAACGTTTATTGCTATATAATACCATACTAACACGTAAGCCCCTGCTAGCGAGGGCTTGCAAACTGGGCTCGCATCTAACCAATCCTAATGCCAAATAGTGTATCCAAGGCCTCACCCCAGCATCCCTCAGGATGTCCATAGAGATAGAGCTAAGGTCCCTCGGTAGAGTCAGAAACTACAAGGACCGAGACCACCTCCCCTGATACTCGACGACATAATAGTTCTGCTAAAGTAATGGCGATACGACGATGCTAATGTACAAGACTTGAGTTAGAGATAGAGCTAAAGTGCTGAGACCCGCCAAAGGTTAACATTTATTGACGTTCTCGTCACACCTCCCCTGATATTCGCTCCCATCAAGTACACCAACCACACACATACAATCACATGCCTTTTCCTATCATCATCATCATCATGTTATAAACAATAAAGTAAATATGCATGAACAAATAATAAAAATATTGGATGACATGTTGTATGCACATTACAAACATATTTGCATAGAATCAATCATGGCATTGGACTCAAGAAATAGAAAATAGTTTGTTATTAACCAATTAGTTTAGAGTTCTGTTTCCTCACCTTAGCGTGCTAATAGATACTTTTTCAAGCTTTAAAATCACCTTTATATTATTATTATATTGCTAGAAGACCTAACAAAGTCGATAGAATTTAATTAAAATTAATTCTGAATTTAAAAACCATTCTGTCAACTGAGGGTCGGAGGTAGGGTCGGAGTCTTGATCGACCCTGGGTGCGACCCTCCCCAAACTCTGAACTTCCCGAACATTGAGGGTCGATGGTCAGGATCACCTAGGGTCGGATGGTCATCGACCCTCGGTGCGACCCTCGGTGTACCTTGGTCAATTTCCCTCTTTTAGTCCATTCTTTGTGCTTGGGATCCAATGGCTTGCTCCTACATTCCATTTTATATTCATTCCAGGGTCTGAAACCATTTGTAATCCACCTAGATAGCTTTTATGCATTCTCCTATGGTTTTCCATGAAAACCTAACCATGGTTGATGGTTTGGGTTTCTCCCAGATCACATTCTCATCAATATCTAACCTAAGGTCTATAGAAACTCATGGAATTAGTATCCATACCTGAGAAGAATACTCCTTCTCTGCAACTCTTCTCTTTTGGCTAAATTCTCTTCTCTTTCTCTTCTTCCTCTTTTCCTTCTCTTCTCTTTTTCTCAATTCAATTAGGGTTGTGAAATGAGGGAAAGAGGTTTAGGGACGTCCTTTAAATAGAGTAAGAACATCCTAAAATAAGTCCCTTTGAGATTAGGAAAGAATCCCAATCGAAAATTAGGAAATTTCCTAATTTCAGTTTCGGCAAAAACTGAGGGTCGATGGGAGGGTCGATGATCCCGTCGACCCTTGGATTCAAGATCTCCGACCCTCCCTTCAAATTTTAGGGTCTGACTTTCTGTTCTTGGGAGGTCCGACCCTGCTTAGCTGGGTATGCGACCCTCCCTTCAAACTAAGTGTTTTTGGGTCGATTTGATACCTGGGATCTCGATCTCCTTCACGCCCTTGGTCCATTTGACTCGACCATGATGAGTAAACCTGGTTCAAGGTGGTAAGACCGGGTTAGATTGACACGGGTCTTACACTAACAATGATGTCACTGATATAATATCTCACAATCCAATTGGAATAACAACCATACAATGAAAAACAATGAATTTTCCAAGTTCACATTTTTATGCATCAATTCTCATTCTTTTAGAGGCAAGGTGTTTGGGGTCATAGCCTCTGATGGTTATTCCATGTTATGATTCCCCCCAACTTAAAGGGTAACCGGCGGGAGTTTTAAAGGCAATACCATCTGATTTTGCCTCCGCCTAGAGTCTTAGACTTTCTAGAAGTGAAGCAGAGGGAGTAACATATGTTGTTCCCTCCATTTCTAATCCATCCACATCGTATTGTCTATATAAAACTCCTTTTGGTTTGTCATTCGGAGGGAAAGACGGGTGGTATTCCATTTGCTTGATCCTCCGACTCATCATTGGAATAACTCTGGAATTTTGGGCACCAAGACACCATTCATTTGACCTTTGGTCTTTCCAGAGGATAGTTTCGGAGCCAAATTTTATGTTACTAAAGCCCCGCTCCCGGGGAATTCTGATGGTTTTATCAGCGTCGTGGGTTCTCTTTTTAGACCCACACTGTTCATTTTCCGGGGGAAAGGAGAGAAAATACTCTTTGGGAGTTTTCCAAGCATTCCTTACTCTTTTCTTGTTGGATTTTCCGACAACTTGGACATTTCATCATCTCCCTGATCTCATCAGTAAGTTCCTCCTTCTTCCCTCACTTATTTCTTGGTTTCGATTATTTCCCAGGGCTTACTCTTTTGGTTTAGAGTGTTATGTTGTGGTCCAATGTAACCGGGTCCATGTGTTGGACTTTCCCATGTAATGGAGATCGTCTCCCTTACCTTCTCTCTATTATCTTGCGCGGGTTACGTGGCTCCACGCAACAGGAAAGGTAGATGTAAGACCCGTATCAAGCTAACCGGTCTTACCACCTTATACCAGGTTTACCTATCATGGTCGAGTCAAGTGGACCAAGTGCGTGAAGAAACCACAAGACCAGGTATGAAGTCTAACCCAAAAAACAGTCAAATATGATAGTATGGTCGCATGCCTAAACAGGTATGATCGACCCCACCTCAAAGGAGTCCAACCCATGACTTTTTGGTCGTAGGGTCGCATGTCTTAAAAAAACGTAGGGTTGATAGATTCTGTGACCCTACATCCGACCCTACGATAACAGTCAGAAACTGAAAAATAGGAAACCTTCCTAATTCAAAGGGGGTCTTTCCTAAACTCATTGGGACTTATTATGGAGGGTTTTCCTCTATAAATATGATGTCCCTTAGCCTCTTTCACTCCTTTAGAACCCTAATTGAACGTGTGAGAAAGAGAAGAGAAGGAAGAGAAGGAAACTTGAAGAAGAAGACTAAGGAAGAAGAAGTTTAGAGAAACCTTTGAATCTCAGCAAAATCCAAGGTATGAACATAAATCCCTATATGAATTGGAAACCTAGAATAGTTTATGAAGAACATAGGATTAGGAGAAACCCAAATCATCCATCCATGGACAAATTCCAAGAGATTCCATGGAAGAGATCGTTATGGACAATGAATGGTGTATAAATTGAAGTTATGAGTCATAGAACAATCATAGGATGGACCATGATAGTAAGCCAAAGGATTCAAACATGAAGGAATGGACTTTAGAATGAAAGGTCGACACAGAATACATGTGGTCGGATGTAGGGTCTAATGATATCCGACCCCACGAGGCCACATGATCGACCACATGCCCTCGGGAAGTCCCAGGGAGGGTGTGGTCGCCCATAGGGTCGAATGGTATCCGTCCCCACCTGCGACCCTACACCCTGGGGTTGCAGAAAATGCTACCCTAGGTGCTACCTTACCCTGCGACCCTACCCCCTGTGGTCGCAGAAACTGCTACCCTAGGTGCTACCCCACCTGTGACCCTACGATTTCTGTTAGTTTAAACATATTGGAATTTATTCTAATTAAAATCTATCTACTTGTTAGGTCTTTCCAGTGATTTAAAAGTGAATTATAAAGCTTGAACGAGGATCTACTAGCAATCAAAGGTGAGGGAACAAGACCTAAACTAATTGGCTAATAATAAACTGTTTTTGTTTATTGAGTCCAATATCATGAATGATTCTATGCTTGTATGATTGTAATGTGCATATCACATGTCATCCACTATTCCTGTTATTACTGTTTATGCATATTTAATTCTGTTTATTTATAACAAGATGATGATGATGATGCTAGGAATAGGCATGTGAATGTATGTGTGTGGTTAGTGTACTTGATGCGAGTGGAGCATCAGGGGGAGGACGTGACACTGTGGTTCATCCTGGCCACTAGACTCTAGCTCTATCTCTACTCAAGTCTTGTCCACTAACATCGTTGTATCGCCATTACCTTAGCAGAACTATTATGTCGTAGGGCATCAGGGGAGGTGGTCTCGGACCGTGTAGTCTCTGACTCTGCCGGGGGGCCTTAGCTCTATCTCTATGGACGTATTAAGGGATGCTGGGGTGAGGCCTTGGATACACTGTTTGACATTAGGATTGGTTAGTTGCGAGCCCAGTTTGCAAGCCCTTGCCAGTAGGGGCTTACGTGTCGGTATGGGTAGGGCATCAGGGGAAGTGTGATGCGGTGCGGTCCTAAGCACTTTAGCTCTATCCCTATTCCATGGTGGGTGCATGTGGGATGGAAATGGTGTTTGATCCATTGGACGGCTTCACACACTCGTGTATAGAGGTGCAGTGGCCACTTATCCTTTCTATTGCACATTGCAGACTTATGAACGAGACCAAAGATATGAATTGAATGCTTGCATATGTTTGTTGCATTGCTTTGTTTGCTCACTGAGCCATGATGTATGCTCCCCCTTTCGACGTCGAATATTTTTAGTTGATGATGCAAGTACCACCGTGGAAGATTATATGAATGCTCCGATATATGGACATGCGGCGACGATGGATGCAGAAGTTGTGATGGAGTCGCATGATTCTTCATGCGAGTGTAACTCATGTGTTTTCGATTAGTTTTTGGTTTAATTATATAGACAATGTAATTGATTAAATTACTTTACTTTATGTCTTAGTCAATGAAAGATAATTGGATAATTTATTTATGTTATCATCCTTAGACTCTCAGTTCATTTAATATTAAAGGCTTCCACTATCGTGTATTTATTTTGATTTTTGTTGTGGATGTATATGGTTTAAATAAACGGACACAGCCTATTCAAGATCCTGGTTGAACCATTGGTTGATTGGCAGTTCATTACACCATTCTGAATAGTACGAAATTGGGGTGTGACAATTTGGTTTCAGAACTCTCAGGCCCTGTCTATTAAACCAGTATACTTCCACAAAAGTTCATGAACTGAGTTAGGATAAAAATTTAAAAGCTGTAATAAGAACACACTATGAGCACCAGTGTTGTATGAGACAAAATTAAGAAAGAGAATAATGCACTATTAAAAGGAGAAACAAGTTTCATATACATCAAATAAAAAGCAACGTTTATACATATCCAAATCAGAGTACAGTCCATAATCCAGACAGTTACTCTGTAGTACAAAGATAAACAAAAAGAAAAATAAACATCATGGAGCTCAAGGTGCTAGAGGAGGAGGTACCTCACGGTCCCGGTCATAGTCCTCAGCATACACTCTAGTCAACCAGGCTACCTGAGTCTGGGTTATCTAGAGACTAGCTGTCAACTTGGCCATCCACTGATCGGACGCACGCTGAGCATCTAAAAGCTTGCCTACTCTCTCTGCAGTCACGCGCTGAGCATCTAGAAGCTCTGCTACTCTCAGATCAGTCACACGCTGAGCCTCTCTAATCTCATGCAATAACCCCATCATATCTTCAGATGGTGGGTGTAAAGGACTAGTGGTGTGTGAAGGAGCCTAAGATGGACCAGTTCCAATAGAATGTAGAGGTGATGGAGGAGGTATGGCATCTACATCTATGAAAATATGATCCTCATCCTCAACATCACCCTTAGGGACCCCTGCTGCTGCAGCTGCTGCCGCCTCGGCGTCTGTCATCTCTATCCAGGTGCGAGGACGCACCAGAGCGTTCCTCTCATCATCACTGACCTGCGCATCTCGCATACCCATCCTGCAGATGGCCTCCCGGTCCAGTTCAGAAGAGAAGGTATCCTCATGAATCCGCTCATCCAGTAAGTCGACGTGTAGGTATGTGAGCAGAGTAGTGATCAGACATCCATAGGGCAGGTTGCCCAACTGAATAGGTAGTATATCACAGATCATAGTCCTGATGATGATATAAGGAAGGTAGACAGGAAACCTAGTGCAAATACAGTATAGGACATACTGGGTCAACTGAGAAATCCTATCATAGTGGCCACTCTGGGGGATCAGGTTGTGCTGGATGATCTTGCAGTGCACCGGAGGCTCTGGCCGTAGGTTGATCGCTTTCATCTCCCAGTGATCACCTCTAAGGAGCTGACTATCAATCTTAGCACGCATCGCCAAGGATAGGAACTGGGGTTCCTTAGGAGCACAGTACACCAAAGGGCTGTCATTTGATATGCCCAAGAGATCAGTCAACTACTGGCTGTTAAATGAAACCTCCACACGTTTTACATAGCTAGTAATCCTGAGCTCCCTATCCCTCTCTGTATCATTGCGATCCCCTACTACTTGGAGGTTGCAATAGAACTGCTTCACCAAAGCAGGACAAGTACAAGCCTCATAGGTGATCACAGGAAGCTAGCCCATGTCACTGAAGGCACCCTCCATGTTAAACAAGGCTAGACCAGCCAAGTTTACACAGCGACCCCCTTCAACTTTCTTGCGCTCATAGCGAGCATACCGAGCTTCTGCTTCATTGGATCCGAAACGAACGTGATCATGAGCCCTACGAACCTTGGTACGAGCCATACTATCTGCCAAGACACAGAAAAACAGACAAGATATTAGCAATGGTGAAAAACTCTAAAATTTCGGCATTATAACAGCATGATTTGGCCAAAAGCCTCACTTTTCACGCAAACAAACTGGGCAGGAGGACTTACATAGGTTCCAAACCATCCTGCAAGGCTCATACATATGGAAATTTAATCTTGAAGGATCGAATTTGAAGAAATTTCAACAAATTGGAAAAATCTCAAAAATTAGGTCAAAAATTGAAAATTTTAAGTTTCTCGACAACCAACCGAGGAAACTCAAATAATTTTGAGGCCTTTCGTCCATTGGGTAACCAATAGCAAAAGCCCCCAATAAAAATTTAATTTTTTCGATTAAAAAAATTTTAATTTGAAAAAAACGATGGAAATGAATGAAAACCTAGTTTTGAAACCTTAAAAATGAGAAACAGTGTCACACCCCAATTCTGCACTATTCAGAACGGTGTGATGAACCGCTAATAAACCAATGGTTCAATCAGGATCTCAAATAGGTTGTGTTCGTTTGCTTAAACCATACACATCCACAACCATAATCAGAGTAAATACACAATAGCGGAAGTCTTAAATATTAAATGAACTGAGAATCTAAATGTAATAATCATAAATAAAATACCAATTATCTTTCATTGCTTGAGACATAAGTAAATAAAGTAAACAATTACATTCACTCAATAATGCAACTAAAATCTAATAGAAAATGCATGAGTTGCATTCACATGACGAATCATGTGTCCCCATTATATCTTCTACGTCCATCGCCGCAACATGCCCGAATGCGGGAGCACTCATATAATCTTCCACGGTTATACCAGCATCATCAACTAAAATATTCGAATTCGAAAAGGGTGAGCACACATCACGGCTCACTGAGCAAACAAAACAATGCAACAAACATATGCATGCATTCAATTCATATCTTTGGTTTGGTATATAAGTTTGCAATGTGAAATAGAAAGGTTCGGTGGTCGCCTCGCCTCTATACACAGGGTGTGTAAGCCCACCCAATGGATCAAACACCATTGTCGTTTACATCCACCCCACTATGGAATAGAGATAGAGCTAAAGTGCTTAGGACCGCATCGCATCACACTTCCCCTGATGCTTTACCCATACCATCACGTAAGCCCCTGTTGGCGAGGGCTTGCAAACTGGGCTCGCAACTAACCAATCCTAATGTCAAATAGTGTATCCAAGGCCTCACCCTAGCATCCCTCAATATGTCCATAGAGATAGAGCTAAGGCCCCCCAGCAGAGTCAAAGACTACACGGTCCGAGACCACCTCCCTTGATGCCCTACGATGCAATAGTTCTGCTAAGGTAATGGCGATACGATGATGTCAGTGGACAAGACTTGAGTAGAGATATGGGTAAGGTTCTTAGGATCGCACCGCATCACACTTCCCCTGATGCCCCACTCGCATCAAGCACACTAACCACACACAAGCATTCACATGCCTATTCCTAGCATCATCATCATCATCATGTAAATAAACTGAATTAAATATGCATGAACAGTAATAACAGGAATAGTAGAAGACATGTGATATGCACATTACAATCATACAATCATAGCATCATACATGGTATTGGACTCAATAAACAAAAATAGTTTATTATTAGCCAATTAGTTTAGGTCTTGTTCCCTCACCTTTGATTGAGTGTAGATCCTCTTTCAAGCTTTAAGAATCACTTTTATATCACTAGGAGAACCTAGCAAGTCAATAGATTTTAATTAGGATTAATTCCAACAATTTTAAGCTTGCTGTATAGCTAGGGTCACAGGTTGGGTCGCAGGTAAGGTAGCAGTTGTCTGAGACCCCAGGGTGTAGGGTCGGTCATAGGGTCGGTTACCCATCGACCCTAGATGCGACCACAGCCTCCCTGGATTTCGTGAGAGCATGGGGTCGATCCTGTAGTCTAGTAGGGTCGGTTACCAATCGACCCTATGTGCTACCACACGTAGTTTGAGTCGACCTTTCAACCTACAGTCCATTCTTTCATTTTAGATTCTTTGGCTTACTTTTATAGTCCATTCTATGATTGTTCTATGGCTCAAAACTCCAAGTTACACACTTTACTTTGTTTACAATGATTTCCCCCATGGATTCCATTGGAATTTATCCATGGATGGATGATTTGGGTTTCTCCTAGATCCTACTCTCTTCATGAAATATTCTAGGGTCTTACATAACTCATGGAGAATGTATTCATACCTTAGGGTTGCTGAGATTCAGAGATTTCTCTGAATTTCTTCTCCTTAGTCTTCTTCTCCAATTCTCCTTCTCTTCTCCTTCTATTCTATTTCACTCACTTTCAATTAGGGTTTCAAAAGGAGTGAAAGAGGCTAAGGGACATCCTATTTATTGAGAAAAACCTCCCAAAATAAGTCCCATCGAGATTAGGAAAGCATCCCCTTGAAATTAGGAATATTTCCTAATTACAGTTTCAGTCTGTCATCCTAGGGTCGATGCTAGGGTCGCAGGATCCGTCGACCCTAGGGTCTTAAGTCATCCGACCCTAGGACTGAAAAGTCATGGGTTGGACTCTGTTGAGGTGGGGTCGACCCTACCTATTTAGGCACGTGACCCTACCCTCAAATTTACTATTTTTGTGTCAATTTCATACCAGGTCTTGTGATTTCCTTCACGCACTTGGTCCATGTGGCTCGACCATGATAGGTAGACCTGGTACAAGGTGGTAAGACCGGTTAGTTTGATACTGGTCTTACAACTCTCCCCTTCTTATTAAAAATTTTGTCCTCAAAATTGATACATACCTTCCGAGTCGAAAAGATGAGGGTATTGCTTTCGCATAGCACTCTCTTCTTCCCATGTGATTTCTTCTATATCTCTGCTTCTCTAGGTGGCTTTCACATAATAGATGTCACGGTTGTGTAGTCGTTGAAACTTTCGGCTGGTGATTTCAGTTGGTGCTACTTCAAATGTCAAATCATCAGTCAAATCCGGTGGATATATTGTCAAAACGTTCGGTGGATCTCTGACATACTTCTTCAATAATGAAACATGAAATAGATCATGCACACTTGACATAGATGGTGGTAGTGCTAACTGGTAAGCCACTTTTCCATGTTTGGCTAGAATCTCATATGGCCCGACATATCTCGGACTTAATTTCCCTTTCTGTCCGAACCGTTTTAAACCTCGCATAGGTGATACTTTCAAGAACACCTTATCACCTATGACGAATTCAAGGTCTCGGCGTCGAGTATCTGCATACTGTTTCTGACGATTCTGAGCCGTTCTTACCCTTCCTTGATAATGTCGACTACTCGACATTCTCTTCAACAAATTCTGGTCCAACAATGCTATGTTCTCCACCTTCATTCTAAAACAAAGGAGTTCGACACTTCCTACCATGCAGTGCTTCATAGGGTGACATTTGTATAGTAGCCTAATAGCTGTTGTTATAATCAAACTCGATCAATGGTAATTTTTTCATCCCATGATCCTTTAAAATCAATTACACAGGCTCGAAGCATGTCTTTTAAAATCTGAATGGTACGCTCCGACTGTTCCGTCTGTCTAAGGGTGGAATGCAGTACTAAACTTCAATGTTGTACCCATAGCCTTTTGTAATCTTTCTTAAAATTTTAAAGTAAATCGTGGATCTCTGTTGGACACAATGCTTTCAGGTACACCGTGTAATCTGACAATATTATCCACATACAACTTTGCTAACCTCTCCAGTGTATACTGAGGTCGTATAGCTATAAATCGAACCATTTTAGTCAGGCGGTCTATAATCACCCTAACCGCGTCAACTACTCGGGGAGTCAATGGTAACCCAGTGATGAAGTCCATAGCGATGCAGTCTCATTCCCATGTTGGTTCCGGTAACAGCTGTAACAGTCCTGCTGGTCTTTGTCGTTCAACCTTCACTCTCTGACAATTTAGGCATTGAGACACGAATTTAGCTACATCTGCTTTCATTCCTCTCCACTAATATAATTTCTTTAAATCATGATACATTTTTTTACTTCCAGGATGTATCGAATAGACGGTAGTATGGGCTTCGTTCATTAGTCGGTGTCTAATGTCCAAACTTTCTATTTCAGGTACACATATTCTTCCTTTGTACTTCAGTACCTTTCCATCGTCGAAGGCGAACTCAAGGATAGTCTTACCTTTTTCAATGTCCTCTTGTACCGTTCTTAGATAAGGGTCTGATTCAATAGCTATTTTCACTTCATCAATTATATCAGGTACAATCTTCAATGTGGCAAACATATTTGGAAACCGATGAATAAACCCTTGGTTGGTGGATTCACCCTTTGCCTCTATCATGAACTGGTCAATACCGTAATTAAGCACTTTTCTGATAGTACACATTGCGGCAGTTGTGTTAACCTCTCCTTGAGATTTTATCATTGCTTTCCTACTCAGCGCATCAGCTACCACATTAGCTTTCCCCGGATGATACTGGATATCACAATCATAGTCTTTCAATAGTTCCAGCCATCTTCTTTGTCTCATATTCAACTCCTTCTGATTAAAAAGATAAGTAAGACTCTTATGATATGATTTAATCTGAAATTTCTCTCCGTACAAGTAATGTCTCCATATCTTGACAGCGTGTACCACTGCCTCTAATTCCAAGTCATGAGTGGGATAGTTCTTTTCATGTGTCTTCAGTTGTCTTGAGGCATATGCAATTAGTTGTTCTCCTTGCATAAGTACACATCCTAAACCCATTCCTGACGCATCAGTGTACAAAATAAATGGCTGTCCTGGAATCGAAATAGTCATGATCGGAGCAGATATCAATCTAGCCTTCAATGTTTGGAAACTCTTCTCACATTTATTAGTCCAAACAAACTTTTCGCCCTTCTTAGTCAAACTGGTGAGAGGTATGGCAATTCAGGAATAGTCTTCCACGAATCGTCGATAATACCCAGCTAGACCTAGGAAACTTCTAATTTCTGCAATGCTCTTCGGTGCTTCCCACTTCACAATGGCTTCAATCTTGCTAGGATCCACTTTAATTCCTTCAGCGGATACAACATGGCCTAGGAAAGTGACTTCAGTTAGCAAAAACTCACACTTTGTAAATTTAGCGTAAAGCTTCTCTTTCTGTAATCATTGCAGAGCGACTCTTAGATTCATAATATGAGTTTCCTTGTCCTTGGAGTAGACCAATATATCATCAATGAATACAATGGCCGACGTATCCAACATATCATGGAATACCCGATTCATAAGTTCTATAAAAGTTGCTGGTGCATTAGTCAATCCAAAAGACATGACCAAAAATTCATAATGTCCATATCTCGTCCTGAATGCTGTCTTGAGAATATCTCCGTCCTTGATCTTTAACTGATGGTATCCTGACCAAAGATCGATCTTGGAGAACACCTTGGCACCTTGCAACTGATCGAACAAGTCATCGATCCGAGGCAATGGGTACCGATTCTTGATTGTCAGCTTATTCAGTTCCGGTAGTTTATACACAGTCGAACACTGTCGTCCTTATTCTTTAAGAATAATACTGGCACTCCCCATGGTGATATGCTAGGTCTGATGTAACCCTTGTCCAGTAGTTCTTGTAACTATACTTTTAATTCCTTCAATTCAGTAGGAGACATTCGATAAGGTGCTTTGGATACTGGTGCGGCTTCGAGTATCAGATCTATAACAAACTCTGTAGCTCGGTCGGGTGGTAGTCCTGGTGGTTCTTTAGGAAATACATCTAGAAAGTCACGCACGACATCAATATCCTCGATTTGTGGTGCTTCCTTTGTGAGATCGACCACTGATACTAGATACCCAACTCCTCCTTTCTCGAGGCATTTCTTAGCCTTTAATGCAGAATGGATGAGTTTTCGTTTACAGGGAAGTTTGGTTCTCGCAAAACTGAACTCCGCTCCTTTCTTGTCTTTAAAAGTCAGCTTCTTTTTGACACATAGTAGGTTTGCAGAATACCAAGCTAACCAGTCCATTCCCAAGATGACGTCAAAGTCTGCCATCTCAAGTTGAATCAAGGTTGCATCCAAAGTTTTCTCATCAATAAGAATTGGACATGGTCCATAACCTTTTTTTAATTCCACATCTAATCCCATCAACGATTGTACAAGCAGTTATAGTCTAAAGATTTGAGGCGTAGGTTCAACTTCTTTCCAAACGACACAGATATAAAAGAATGAGTAGCTCCTGAATCAAAGAGTACTCTGGCGGGAATGCCATTAATAGGTACAATACTTGTGATTTGTTTTAATTTTGTCTACATGCTCACATAATGTAACACAAAATGAAAGGTTCAGGTCATACCTGTTGTTACACCCCAATTTTGGTCTAACCAGAATGGTGTGATGAACCGCTAAATAACCAACGGTTCAACCAGGATCTCAAATAGGCTATCCCCGCGTTATCCAACTTGCACACATCCGTAATCATAATCAGAGTAATACACAATAGCGGAAATATTATAATAAGATGAACTAAGAAACTAAATGATATTAATAATTTAATAGCAAATTATTCTGTATTCAACTGAGACATAAATATTAAATATCAAACACATGTCTGAATAAATCCAATAAAGAAACCTATCAAATGTCTAAATACACACGAGTTGCACTCGCAAGAGGAGTCGTGTGTATCCACTTCAGCTTCAGCTTCCATCGCCGCTACCGTCCCGTACGCAGAAGCATTTACACAATCTTCAACCGTATAACCTGCATCATCAACTAAAAATATTCGAGATCGAGGGGTGAGCACACAACACGGCTCAGTGAGTAACCAAAACAATGCAACAATACATATGTATGCAAAAAAAAAAATTTATATCTTTGGTCAGGTACATAAGTTTGCAGTATGCAATAGAAAGGTTTAGGTAGCCAAAGGTCGCGTTTATTGACTCTGCCTCTATACACGAGTGTGTGACGTTACCCAAAGATCACGTTTATCATCAACTCACATGCACCCAATCATGAACAGTATATAACAATGGTTAACGGTTATTGCTATATATTGCCATAACAACACGTAAGCCCCTGTTAGCGAGGGCTGCAAACTGGGCTCGCAACTAACCAATCCTAATGCCAAACAGTGTATCCAAGGCCTCACCCCAGCATCCCACCGAATGCCCATAGAGATAGAGCTAAGGCGCCCCAGTAGAGTCAGAGACTACAAGGACCGAGACCACCTCCCCTGATACTCTACGACATAATAGTTCTGCTAAAGTAATGGCGATACGACGATGCCAATGCACAAGACTTGAGTTAGAGATAGAGCTAAAGTGCTGAGACCCGCCAAATGTTAACGTTTATTGACGTTCTCATCACACCTCCCCTGATACTCGCTCGCATCAAGCACATCAACCACACACATACAAGCACATGCCTATTCCTATCATCATCATCAACATGTTATAAACAATAAAGTAAATATGCATGAACAAGTAATAGAAATATTGGATGGCATGCTGTATGCACATTACAAACATATTCGCATAGAATCAAGCATAGCATAGGACTCAAGAAAACAGAAAACAATTTATTATTATTAACCAATTTAGTTTGGAGTTAAGGTTCCTCACCTTAGCTTGCTAATAGATATTTTTCCAAGCTTTAGAATCACCTTTACAATGCTATTATATTGCTTGAAGACCTAACAAAATCGATAGAATTTAATTAGAATTAATTCTCAATTTAAAAACTATTCTGTCAACTGAGGGTCGGAGGTAGGGTCGATGCTAGGGTCGATGGGTCTATCGACCCTTCCCTCTTTCTGGACTTCCCGAATGCTGAGGGTCGATGGTCAGGAATACCTAGGGTCGGATGGTCTATCGACCCTGGGAGCGACCTTGGGTGCACTTTGGTCCAATTCTCTCTTTTACTCCATTCTTCGTGTTTGGGATCCTATGGCTTGCTCCTACATTCCATTCTACATTCATTCCATGGTCTGAAACCATGTATAACCCACCTAGATAGCTTTCATGCATTCTTCTATGGTTTTCCATGGAAACCTAACCATAGATTGGTGGTTTGGGTTTCTTCGAGATCACACTCTCAATAATTACTAACCTAAGGTCTGTAGAAATTCATGGAATTAGTATCCATACTGTGAGGACAATGGAAAATCGACGTGAACCTCCTCCTCTGGATGGAAATGTGTATCCTGTATCGATGAAGATCGATTTGTTCTGTTGGAGTCACCACCTAGATTAAGGTCTAGGACCTCTAAAAATGTAGCCTCACCCTAAGGTAAGACTTCTATTGACTCGTGACCCAATGTATCAGTTCTTTGGTCTGCCAGAGATCGGGTAAGTATTCAGGGTACGGTTATGGGAAGGTGTTAGGCACCCAAACCGCCCGATCAATATCGGCCTCTTAAAGTTTCCTTAAATTCTAATTTTGACTGTGCTTGGTCAACTGGATGAGTAGGGTTCAATGGGGGATGTCCTAAACCAAGCTGCTAAGTTATTCTAACCTAGGGTTTAGCCAATCATGTTTTAAAGCAAATAAACAAGCAAATGTAATGCACAATATTTTACAGTGAACCGAACCAAAGATGGTTTGGTCTTGGACTGAATCTGAGACGTGTAAGACATCTCAAACTGCCTACGTATTCCAATCCTGGAAATTAAGTCCAAAAACGTAGTTCAAAAATGGGTTGTGTGATTAAAGATTATGGAAGTGATTTATGCATGTGCTTCAATTAGATTTTTATTTGTTCAAGTTGAAGTTTATGCTGGATGCATGGTTGATGGGTGGCTTTGTACCGTATTTGGGATTCCCAAATTGCCTACGTATTCTAGGGTGTACCCTAGAAATCAGGTACGACGTAGTTCGAAAATTTATGAGAGTCGGATTTGGAATGTGTACCAAAATCCTTCCATTTTTTGTCAATAGGATCTAGGGATGAGACCTAAATTCCTACCATTTTTATTTGGGATGTGTACCAAATTATTTCCATTTTTGTCAATAGGATCTAGGGATGAGACCTAAATTCCTATCATTTTTATTTGGGATGTGTACCAAATTCTTTCTATTTTTGTGAATAGGATCTAGGGATGAGACCTAAATTCCTACTATTTTTATTGTTTCCATTTTTAGGTTTTTAGGGTTTCCTATCCCTTTTCATTGTGATTTTCATTTTTTAGGGCTTTCTACCTAATTGCTATTTTTCCATTTTTAGGGTTTTTTTACCCTAATTGTTCAATTATTTCTATTTTAGGGTGTATCTTCCCCTAGTTGCTATTTTTTTATTTTTGTCTTTCCAAGACAAATATGGCAAATGAAAAATTCCAACTATATCAATGGTAGTATTTCAAAAATAGCAGTGTTGGAAATATATACAAATTTAGCAACAAATCAGTCAAAAATAGAAAGTGAACATGTGAATCAATACAAACATGGTAAGTGTGCATCAAAACATGGCAGTAATCATCCAATATAGCATGTGAGCAAGTGTAGTAGACAAATATGGCAATAAGCATGTGTAGCATTCCAATCATGGCAATGTGATTATTCCAATTATGGCAATGTGATCATTCCAATTATGGCAGTGTGACTATTCCAATTATGGCAATGTGACCATTCCAATTATACTAGTGTATGCATACGAGCATCCGAACATAGCATGTGAACAAATATAGCATCAAATATGGCATGTGAGAAACAACCAAAGCATATGAGAATCAATCAAAACATGATGGAACACGCAGCAAGATGACATTTTTGTCAGGCTGGACCAAAATGGGCACATAGGGCACTGTACTTACTCAAAAAATTCATAAAATATATCATCGGAAAGAGGACTCAGAGGCCAACATTTTGTCTCAAGGGAGCTAATCCTAAAAGAGACCATAGGCAGGTCGAAAACATTCCCCAAGTACAGGCAAATACACTGGTCAAGTCTGTTCCAGATTTTTGACCAGTTGCACCATAAATTCCAAATAAAATTCTATTCTTAATGAAAATTAAATACAGATATATATCTATGTAGATAACTGTCTGATCTAAAATTTCATCAAGAAAAATAAGTTATAACAGTATATTTTCTTTGTGAAAAATGACTCTTTTTAATCATGCAAATCAGCACATCATGACAAATCTGAAATCAAAGCACTATGCACTTAAAAATTGATATCAATTCAACAAAAAATGGAAAAAATATGAAATTAGTGCTATTTTTTAGAAGACTTTCATGTCTAAAAAGTTCATGTTAAGTTTATTTTCTGATTATGGCCATAAGGCCTTTGTCTAGAGACTTTCCGATGGAGGATTGCATTGCATCCGAGAAAAATAGCAATGTCAAAGACAAATGTTTTGATATATTCCCCAATTCCAAATGGAACGAAATTTTTAGGGTAGTCTTATATCATATCAGAGAGACTCCCATTAAATTTTGGGCTTCAAAGTCTTAGAAAAAATACATATGATGTACGTCCTAAGTTTGAACCCTAAATCTAGAATTTTCAGATCAGAAAATCACTTTATGAAATTTACAAAAAAACATCAAACATCATTGTATATCAATCAAAAATTCATCATTGAATAGCTTTGACAAATTATAATTCATGAAAAATGTTAGACATAGGCATCCTAACATTAACAAGCATGTAATAGAGCATTCATGATTGAGATTTCATGAAAATTAGCCTTTTCCAAGCAAAATTGGCATTCGAGCATTATAACGACCTCTAAATTTGTTTAGAGTACTAACCTTGGGCTCAAATTGAGCGAAACCGTTGATGAAGGGTGATTGGAGGTTGTATCAACCCCCTTTGAATATGAATCCTCCTTCTCCTTTCTTCTGCTTCTTTCTCTCTTCTCTTTCTCTCTTTTCTTCTTCTCTTTTCTTTCTTTTCTCTTTTCTCTCTCTTCCTCTTTCACGTTTTCTCTCTCACTCACGTTTTTCTCTCCCTCACCCACGTTCTCCTCTCTCTATGGTCTGGAAAAATCCCTCCTTCCTCTCTCTTCTCTTGCCTATTTATAATTTTTCTCTCCTTTTCTTGAAGATCCTTCTTTCCTTTCTTCTTTTTTCTAGAAAATCTTTTTTCCTTCCTTTTTCTTCTTTCCTTTCTTCTTTTCCTTCCTTTTTCTCTTCTCCTTCTCCATTGCACACGTTCTCTATCTCTCCCTCTTCTAGAAAATCCTCTCCTCCTCTTACCTTCTTCTCTCTTCCTTCCTTTTCTTCTTTTTTCTAGAAAATCTTTTTTTTTTCATTTTTTCTTCTTTCCTTTCTTTTCTTCCTTCCCATGTTTTTTCTTCTTCCTTTCTTTCCTTTTTCTCATTCTTCTTCTAGAAAACCCCTTCTCTCTTTCCTTTCTCTCCTTCCTTCTTCTAGAAAAAATCCTTCTCTCTTTCCTTTCTTCCTTCTTTCCTTTTCTTCTTCCTTCTCTTCCTTCCTTTTTTCCTTTCTCCTTCTCTTTTCACGTTTTCTTTCTTAGAAAACATTTCCTTTTTTTTTTTTTTTTTTTTTTTTTTTTTTTTTTTTCTTTCTTTCTTTCTCCTCTCTCTCTTTCACGTTTTCTTTCTAGAAAACGTGAAGGGAATCTTTTCCCCCTTTTCCTTCTTTTCTTTTTTTCTTTTATTTCTCTCTCTTTTTTTTCTTTCTCCCATTCTCTTTCCTATGGCCTCTCTTTTCTCTCTCTTTCCACGGCCTCACTTTCTTCTCTCTTTCCTAATACATATATATATATATATATATATATATATATATATATATATATATATATAAACGTATTAATACATATAATATATCCATAAGATATATATATATATATATGTATAAATATATATATATATATATATATATATAAATATATATATATATGTATATATATATGATATAATATATTATACATTATACATATATAAAAGAAATGCATGCCTATGGACTGACATAACTTGGTCTGGATTGGTCTGAGCTGGGCCGAGCTAAGTTAGACTAAGCTGGTTTGGACTAAGGTTGATATTTCATAGTCCATTTTTGTCACCCATCCATATGGAATTTTCTGATAGCATCTGCTCCAAATTTTCTACGTTCACTTTGTAGAACATTAACAATAAGGAATATTAGAGCTTGAATCATCTCATTTGGAAATGAAATGGCCAACCTATGAATTTTTGAAGTTTAAGCAGGCCAATTATCGATAATTTATTTGACCATTTTGCATGAGACTCTTCAGAGACTTCTTGTCTAAAATCCATTACGTCCACTTTGTAGAACATCATGAATGAAGAATAGTGGCCTTGGAATCATCTGAATCCGACGTGGAACGGAAAAGATATGAAGCTTTGAAGTTCTAACGATAACTTTGCATGCAAGCTTGCATGGGACTCACTGGTGACTTCTACCCGGGATTTTTTTACGTCCACTTTGTAGAACATCATGAATGAAGAATAATGGTCTTGGAATCATCTGAATCCGATGTCAGATGATCAAGATATGATGATTTGAAATTCAAACAATCCGACTTAGGATAATTTGCATGAAGGCCCCTGGGATTATTATTATTTATAATAATTTCAGAAACCTCCCTTATATGTATCATTCGACTAAAATGATCATATCTTCTTCATTTGATATCAGAATTGAGCAATTCTGGTCTCATTTGGAAGATAATTCTATGACCTATACATCCATGCAGAATTATAACCCATGACCTTGCTGTGGACCCATTGAAAACTTTCTCAAATTTACAGACCCATTGAAAACTTCCTCAAATTCACAGTAAAAAATCCAAACTTTCGATCATATTTCTCCTTTTTGTTGTCCACACGCCCGCGAGGACTTTGTTTAGCTGGGATGGCAAAAATGGGGTGCTTACAGATGCCCCTCTTCGGCCGAGATTGTGGGCAATTGAGGCCGAAGACAAAAGTGGCCCATTTTTGTATTATTCTGCACTTGATCTGGATTCTAACATTGCTCCCTTGAATTGATGCTGTAAATTTTTTTTTTCTGGACACTGTACAACAAAAAAATGTAGATGTCAAGCTCCTTGAGTAGCGACCTTATCAGGTCTGTGACTTTGGCTCAAGACCGCTCATGATGTAACTGTAACTGTCAAGCTTCTTGAGTAGCGACCTCATCAGGTCTGTGGCTTTGGCTCAAGACCGCTCATGATGTAATTGTAACTGTCAAGCTTCTTGAGTAGCGACCTCATCAGGATGTAATCGGAATCGTCAAGCTTCTTGAGTAGCGACCTCATCAGTCCGTGACTTTAGCTCAAGACCGCTCATGATGTAATCGGAATCGTGTTTTGTGCTCTGGATTTGTAACCTCTGGATGTATAGCATTTTGGCTATGTAGCCTTTGAATGTATAACCTTTGGATGAATAGCCTCTGGATGAATAGCCTCTGGACCGAATTTGGGGTGTCCCAAATTGCCTACGTATCCTTTGGGATTTCCGTCCCTCCAGAATCAGGTTCCGCGTAGTTCGGGCTGGTTTTTTCTCTCTTTCCATGATCTTTCTTTCTTTCTTCTCTTTGCTTGCATCTTGTTCTCTTTTCCATTCTAATTCTGCTTTCATTCAGTATTCTTTCTTCTCTGTACTTTCATTTTTCATTTTTCTTTTTCTTGTTCTTTTCAATTTCTTTCTTTATCTTTCTTCATTCCCAAAATGGGTTGAACTTTCCATAAATATTGAGGTAGCCACAATGAGGCTCAGCATCTGCACTTTGTCCACTAACATTGCTCGGAATCCAAGAGGAACTAGAGATCATGATTTGATCGACTTTCCTTGACTTGACTTAATCTAGACCGAGAGAAACATGTTTCTTTTCTTTAAAAGGCAATTTTGATATGTTCTGCATTCCTGCCAAATTTATATGGGTTTCACTTTGATCAAAGGGCAATCAGGTCTTTTTAATGAGGGACAAATGATGACAATGACTCAATTTTGTATGAGTCATCTTTCTCTTACATTCAAATAAATTCAGCTAGAGTTTGAAACAGGTGGCTCAACTAAACTCATGATGTTTGGATAAATGGGTGGTTTTGCCCCAGTGTCTAAGTTCAAGTCTGCACATTGATAGGCAGGCGACTTTGAGTCATCACTAGAAATAACCTTAAGGAGATGCAACCCTACACTAATCTTTAGAAAAAACGTCAAAGAATGCTTTCTCCTCTCGGTATCATTCAGATAAAAAACAAATTTCAACAAGCTATGCTCAGATGCTGAATCAGTTGCAACCATGTTTGGGCCCAAATCCTTTAAGTATGTATACAAGTATGACGATGAAGGTCCAGATGGACAGATAAGAAACTGTCCAATGGGTATGCCATTGGGAGAGTGTTTGGTTGTTTATGCAGAATGGCTTGATCTCCACTAGGCGATGCCATTTTATTGGCTAGCAACAAAAGACTATGGAATTCTTGGACGCCGTCGAAATAATGAACGACAGATATATATTTCAGTCAGATTTATTGAACAATATTTATGCATAACAAGACGACATGTTCACAAGAAATGATACCATAAAATTTTGTGACATTTAAAGTAAGGGCATGTAATGTAGACTCTATGGAAGACCGTCAGATTGATGGACGGGAGAGAGAGTCTTTAGCTAAAAAGAAATCCTCTGATGACAACAAAGTGATGAGACCACCCCTTGTACGGGTGGGATGTAGTGACCAATATCAAAAATCCAGCTCAACACACAACGTGAATCACAACAAACGATCAGGTCTCCAATCAGGTTTTAGAAATGGTGTCTATATGTCATTGTACGAGAACCAATTGTCTTATTGCTCTATAACTGAACTCGTCTATCAACAGGGCTCCAAAGGAGTTGCCCCATGTATATGCCTTGTAATCGAACTCGCTCATCATTAGTGTTTCAAAGTAGTTGCTCCATGTCTATGCACCATAGTTGAACTTGTCCACCATTGTTGTTCCAATGTAGTATGCTAACCAACCTCATTATTTTGTATAGCTCTTTCTTTTTTCTTTTCTTTTTTTTTTCTTTTTTTTTTTTTTTTTTTTTTTTTTTTTTTTTTTTTTTTTTTTTGAGCTCATCTTTGACGTTGAGGTTGATCTGTTGCATGTTTTATGTCTGTAGACTTCATGCACTTGTAGAACACTTGATCACTTGGATTGATGTAAACTTGATAATGCCTTGTGTGTAGACCCATTCTTGTAAAACTAAATAAACCACTTGTCTGAGTCTGTAAATGTTCTCTACTTTCAAGAAATGTCCCGAAAAATTCTTTCTATAAATCGACCAAATGGGAGGACATTTTGATGTTCCAACTTGTATCTTTGAAAATGCTTCCATGACTTTAAGTTAATCATTTGTAACTTTCACATGTGTGTTGAACTTTCATTTCTCTAAAGGTCGGTGGAGTAGAAGTTCAGGTTGTGGCTCATCACCCCAATTGTCATCAGAGTCAGAACTAGCAATGGACATGGAAGAGGAAGAAATATCAGACTGGGAAGGAATGGATTGGAAGTAGTAACGCACTGTTGTTGATGTCTCAAATGAGATGATTATTGTTTATTTTTTTCAGAGCATTTTGGACTGGATTTGTCTACAAACATATCGGACTCGAGTCCAAACATAGATGACCTATCAGATACCAATGGTAGCCAGTTTAGACAAGTAATTCACCGAGTTACCCCAATTGGATACGACATCATTGACGCCAACTTATGATTGGTTGTAGGACCGAATTTCCGTTCAGACTTTCGCTAGTAAGGCTCATTATGCCTATCTATCGACATGTGTTTGGCCCTTTCCATCTTGAGATAAACCCCTCTTGGGTCTATTACCATTTTGATTTATGCCCCAATTCGGGTTTGACATTCACCTGGCCAATGCCTCAATTTGGGGTAAATGTATTCCAATCTTATGCCCCAGTTTGGATGTCATGAAACTCTGACCTATACCCTTGTTGGTCCATCACCTTTTTGGTTTGCCCCACTTTGAATCCATTAACATTTTAATTATGCCCCAGTTTAGGGTGCACTGATATTTTTGTTGTGCCCCAATTTAGGGTATACTGACATTTTGGTTTTGCCCCAGTTTAGGCTGCACATGAAGTTCATTTTCAAGCTACCTTAATTTTGGGATATAATTGACCACATGGTCTTCCTTTTCATCCTGGATTTTGGGAGGTGGGTGGGACATTCTTGAAGGTTCAAGGGCTACTCCTTTGAGTTTGGGTCATCTTGGGTGATGAAAGTAATTTGGGAGTCAGCCCTCCGTCGGTCAAAGTGGCTCAGTCGCCAAGGGTGAATGAAATGATTTCCAATCTCAGTTTTTTCCATTTAAATTTGGCAGGTATGCTAGTATGGGAAAGAAACATATAATCTCTCAGAATCTATGATTCAGATTTCTACCCTCTTGGATTCCTCAACTCTGATCTTGAAATTTCAATTCCATTATAAAATATTTGGGCTCTCAATATACTGTCTTCCAACCATTCCAACATTTTGAGGTACAAAAGTCCTCCTTATGAACATGAACCGAGACATGAACCGGTGATGATGAGACCTTCTTCTGAGAGGATGTAATAAGAGTGGATGCTTTGTCTACACACTCAGGTGTTCTCTTAAGTCTAGACAAGTTCAACCTTTCTTTCTTTTTTTTTCTTTTTTTTTGTATTTTTTTTTTGTATTTTTTTGTATTTTTTTTTTGGTTTTTTTTTTAAATTTTATTTTTATATAAACAATGAACGAAGGTTAAGACTCATAAGTAACTGGACACGAGAAGGATGCACATACACATACAAGCTGACTCGACCAAACAAAGTTAGCTCCTTCATGAAAACCGACCATTAGACATCATCTGTAACAATTTATTTGTATTTGAATAACCCCATGATTGGTCTTGGGGCCTCAAGATTCCGAATGGATCATTGTAACACCAAGGTTCGACCATGTGGTTCATCAAATTTCAAGAAATTGAAACGGATATGCTTATTTGTAGTTTTCATGATGGATGACAAAAGCGGTTCATGAATGAAAAAACCGATAAATTTCTACTTGATCACAGTATCTATACCGTGACAAAGATTTTTCGATCGTTTTTGAGATTGATGTATCAATATTGAACGGTCAACACAATGAGCTTTGTACGATGGAGGGCGTGTATAGACCGCCCACACTAATGTGTATGCGGGTATACGTAACCCTCACACTCCCAACAAGTGAGATACAAGACTACTCAAGTGTGGATCCAAACATGTTTACAAATCAAGGACAAAAACGGGCAGAACTTCGACGTCTCGGATGTAAATATTATGATCGAGTAGATTTTACCATGTTGGTTCAAAGATGGACCAAAAATAACATACATATGGCTCAAACTGGGTTAGGACAGAAAAGGCCACCTTGACGAGGACGGGGTAACCTATCACCGAATGCTCGATGAATAATGGGCCCCCATTCCCTTTATATACTATGTTGCAAGGATCCAAATGACGTGGAGTAGCATAACGCATTCCCAGGCGGACCCAAGAAACGCTCGTTAGAGGCTGCTCGTCGGTCGTGGTCTCACAAAGTACAGGCCAAGGTTGTGTGTTTCGCCTAGCGGGCTGCCCCACATGCATGGGACCCGGTTCGGCTACTCGCACGAAAGTGTGACTGAACCCATTCCCCCCAAAGAAATATGTACAAACAATAAATATAGTACCCTAGATCTAGCATCAAATGTCAAGCAAATCAATATAAGGAAAGTATCCTAGGAGTCTGAATATTAATCCCCAGTGGAGTCGCCACTGTGAGGACAACGGAAAATCGACGTGAACCTCCTCCTCTGGATGGAAATGTGTATCCTGTATCGATGAAGATCGATTTGTTCTGTTGGAGTCGCCACCTAGATTAAGGTCTAGGACCTCTAAAAATGTAGCCTCACCCTAAGGTAAGACTTCTATTGACTCGTGACCCAATGTATCAGTTCTTTGGTCTGCCAGAGATCAGGTAAGTATTCAGGATACGGTTATGGGAAGGTGTTAGGCATCCAAATCGCCCGATCAATATCGGCCTCCTAAACTTTCCTTAAATTGTAATTTTGATTGTGCTTGGTCAACTGGATGACTAGGGTTCAATGGGGGATGTCCTAAACCAAGTTGCTAAGTTATTCTAACCTAGGGTTTAGCCAATCATGTTTTACAGCAAATAAACAAGCAAATGTAATGTACAATATTTTACAGTGAACCGAACCAAAGATGGTTCGGTCTTGGACTGAATCTGAGACGTGTAAGACATCTCAAACTGCCTACGTATTCCAATCCTGGAAATTAAGTCCAAAAATGTAGTTCGAAAATGGGTTGTGTGATTAAAGATTATGGAAGTGATTTATGTATGTGCTTCAATTAGATTTTTATTTGTTCAAGTTGAAGTTTATGCTGGATGTATGGTTGATGGGTGGCTTTGTACCGTATTTGGGATTCCCAAATTGCCTACGTATTCTAGGGTGTGCCCTAGAAATCAGGTACGACGTAGTTCAAAAATTTATGAGAGTCGGATTTGGAATGTGTACCAAAATCCTTCCATTTTTTGTCAATAGGATCTAGGGATGAGACCTAAATTCCTACCATTTTTATTTGGGATGTGTACCAAATTATTTCCATTTTTGTCAATAGGATCTAGGGATGAGACCTAAATTTCTATCATTTTTATTTGGGATGTGTACCAAATTCTTTCTATTTTTGTGAATAGGATCTAGGGATGAGACCTAAATTCCTACTATTTTTATTGTTTCCATTTTTAGGTTTTTAGGGTTTACTATCCCTTTTCATTGTGATTTTCATTTTTTAGGGCTTTCTACCCTAATTGCTATTTTTCCATTTTTAGGGTTTGTTTACCCTAATTGTTCAATTATTTCTATTTTAGGGTGTATCTTCCCCTAGTTGCTATTTTTATTTTTTCTCTTTCCAAGACAAATATGGCAAATGAAAATATTCCAACTATATCAATGGTAGTATTTCAAATATAGCAGTGCTGGAAATATATTCAAATTTAGCAACAAATCAGTCAAAAATAGAAAGTGAGCATGTGAATCAATACAAACATGGTAAGTGTGCATCCAAACATGGCAGTAATCAACCAATATAGCATGTGAGCAAGTGTAGTAGACAAATATGGCAATAAGCATGTGTAGCATTCCAATCATGGCAATGTGATTATTCTAATTATGGCAATGTGATCATTCCAATTATGGCAGTGTGACTATTCCAATTATGGTAGTGTGACTATTCAAATTATACTAGTGTATGCATACAAGCATCCGAACATAGCATGTGAACAAATATAGCATCAAATATGGAATGTGAGAAACAACCAAAGCATATGAGAATCAATCAAAACATGATGGAACACGCAGCAAGATGACATTTTTGTCAGGCTGGACCAAAATGGGCACATAGGGAACTTTACTTACTCAAAAAATTCATAAAAGATATCCTCGGAAAGAGGACTCAGAGGCCAACATTTTGTCTCAAGGAAGCTAATCCTTAAAAGAGACCATAGGCAGGTCGAAAACATTCCCCAAGTACAGGCAAATACACTGGTCAAGTCTGTTCCAGATTTTTGACCAGTTGCACCATAAATTCCAAATAAAATTCTATTCTTAATGAAAATTAAATACAGACATATGTCTATGTAGATAACTGTCTGATCTAAAATTTCATCAAGAAAAACAAGTTAAAACAGTAAATTTTTTTGTGAAAAATGACTCTTTTCAATCATGCAAATCAGCACATCATGACAGATCTAAAATCAAAGCACTATGCACTTAAAAATTGATATCAATTCAAAAAAAATGGAAAAAATATGAAACTAGTGCCATTTTTTAGAAGAATTTCATGTCTAAAAAGTTCATGTCAAGTTGATTTTCTGATTATGGCCATAAGGCCTTTGTCTAGAGACTTTCTGATGGAGGATTGCATTACATCCGAGAAAAATAGCAATGTCAAAGACAAATTTTTTGATATATTTCCCCAATTCCAAATGGAACGAAATTTTTAGGGTAGTCTTCTATATCAGAGAGACTCCTTTGGGCTTCAAAATCTTAGAAAAAATACATATGATGTACGTCCTAAGTTTGAACCCTAAATCTGAAATTTTCAGATCAGAAAATCACTTTATGAAATTTACAAAAAACCTCAAACATCATTGTATATCAATCAAAAATTCATCATTGAATAGCTTAGAAAAATTATAATTCATGAAAAATGTTAGACATAGGCATCCTAACATTAACAAGCATGTAATAGAGCATTCATGATTGAGATTTCATGAAAATTAGTCTTTTCCAAGCAAAATTGGCATTCGAGCATTATAACGACCTCTAAATTTGTTTAGAGTACTAACCTTGGGCTCAAATTGAGCGAAACCGTTGATGAAGGGTGATTGGAGGTTGTATCAACCCCCTTTGAATGTGAATCCTCCTTCTCCTTTCTTCTGCTTCTTTCTCTCTTCTCGTTCTCTCTTTTCTTCTTCTCTTTTATTTCTTTTCTCTTTTCTCTCTCTTCCTCTTTCACGTTTTCTCTCACTCACGTTTTTCTCTCCCTCATCCACGTTCTCCTCTCTCTATGGTCTGGAAAAAAACCTCCTTCCTCTCTCTTCTCTTGCCTATTTATAATTTTTCTCTCCTTTTCTTGAAGATCCTTCTTTCCTTTCTTCTTTTTTCTAGAAAATATTTTTTCCTTCCTTTTTCTTCTTTCCTTTCTTCTTTTCCTTCCTTTTTCTCTTCTCCTTCTCCATTGCACACGTTCTCTATCTCTCCCTCTTCTAGAAAATCCTCTCCTCTTCTTACCTTCTTCTCTCTTCCTTCCTTTTCTTCTTTTTTCTAGAAAATCTTTTTTTTTTCATTTTTTCTTCTTTCCTTTCTTTTCTTCCTTCCCATGTTTTTTCTTCTTCCTTTCTTTACTTTTTCTCATTCTTCTTCTAGAAAACCCCTTCTCTCTTTCCTTTCTCTCCTTCCTTCTTCTAGAAAAAATCTTTCTCTCTTTCCTTTCTTCCTTCTTTCCTTTTCTTCTTCCTTCTCTTCCTTCCTTTTTCCCCCTTTATCCTTCTCTTTTCACGTTTTCTTTCTTAGAAAACATTTCCTTTTTTTTTTTCTCTTTTTTTTTTTTTTTCTTTCCTTTTTCCTTCCTTTTTCTTTCTTTCTTTCTCCTCTCTCTCTTTCACGTTTTCTTTCTAGAAAACGTGAAGGGAATCTTTTCCCCCTTTTTTTTTTTCTTTTTTTCTTTTATTTCTCTCTCTTTTTTTCTTTCTCCCATTCTCTTTCCTATGGCCTCTCTTTTCTCTCTCTTTCCACGGCCTCACTTTCCTCTCTCTTTCCTAATACATATATATATATATATATATATATATATATATATATATATATAAACGTATTAATACATATAATATATCCATAAGTAGTATATCTTATGTATCATATATATATAAATGTATTTACATATATATCCTAATATATATATATATATATATATATATATATATATATATATATATATATATATATATGTATTATATACAATAAGATATTATACATTATACATATATAAAAGAAATGCATGCCTATGGACTGACATAACTTGGTCGGGATTGGTCTGAGCTGGGCCGAGCTAAGTTAGACTAAGCTGGTTTGGACTAAGGTTGATATTTCATAGTCCATTTTTGTCACCCTTCCATATGGAATTTTCTGATAGCATCTGCTCCAAATTTTCTATGTTCACTTTGTAGAACATTAACAATAAGGAATATTAGAGCTTGAATCATCTCATTTGGAAATGAAATGACCAACCTATGAATTTTTGAAGTTTAAGCGGGCCAATTATCGATAATTTATTTGACCATTTTGCATGAGACTCTTCAGAGACTTCTTGTCTAAAATCCATTACGTCCACTTTGTAGAACATCATGAATGAAGAATAGTGGCCTTGGAATCATCTGAATCCGACGTGGAACGGAAAAGATATGAAGCTTTGAAGTTTTAACGATAACTTTGCAAGCAAACTTGCATGGGACCCACTGGTGACTTCTACCCGGGATTTTTTTACGTCCACTTTGTAGAACATCATGAATGAAGAATAATGGTCTTGGAATCATCTGACTCCGATGTCGGATGATTAAGATATGATGATTTGAAATTCAAACAATCCGACTTAGGATAATTTGCAAGAAGGCTCCTGGGATTATTATTATTTATAATAATTTCAGAAACCTCCCTTATATGTATCATTCGACTAAAATGATCATATCTTCTTCATTTGATATCAGAATTGAGCAATTCTGGTTTCATTTCGAAGATAATTCTATGACCTATGCATCCATGCAGAATTATAACCCATGGCCTTGCTGTGGACCCATTGAAAACTTCCTCAAATTCACAGTCAAAAATCCAAACTTTCGATCATCTTTCTCCTTTTGTTGTCCACATGCCCGCAGGACTTTGTTTAGCTGGGATGGTAAAAATGGGTGCTTACACATACCTGAGAAGATTACTCCTTCTCTAAAATTCATCTCCTTTTTGCTAAGTTCTCTTGCTTGCCTCTCTTCTTCCTCTTTTCTTTCTCCTTTGTTTCTCTCAATTCAATTAGGGTTGTGAAAGGAGTGAAAGTGGCTTAGGGACGTCCTTTAAATAGACTAGGAACATCCTAAATAAGTCCCTCTGAGATTTGGAAAGAATCCCAATCGAAAAATATTGAAATTTCCTAATTTCTATATTTGGCAGAAACCGAGGGTCGATGGGAGGGTCGATGATCCCGTCGACCCTAGGGTCTTAAGCTGTCCGACCCTCCCTTCAAAACTGAGGGTCTGACTTTCTGTTTTGGGAGGTCCGACCCTGCTTAGCTGGGTATGCGACCCTTCCCCTATTTTAAGTGTTTTTGGGTCAATTTGATACCTGGGATCTCGATCTCCTTCACGCCCTTGGTCCATTTGACTCGACCATGACGGGTAAACCTGGTTCAAGGTGGTAAGACCGGGTTAGATTGGCATGGGTCTTACAACTCCCCCCAACTTATAAAAATTTCATCCTCGAAATTGTACGTACCTTCTGAATCAAATAAGTAAGGGTTTTGCTTTCTCATAGCATTTTCTTCTTCCCATGTAATTTCTTCCATGTCTCTAATTTTCCATGTGACCTTATCATAATAGATATCTCTGTTGCGTAGACGTTGAACCTTTCGACTAGTGATTTCTGTTGGTGTTACTTCAAATGTCAAATCATCAGTCAATTCTGGCAAATCCACTGTCAAGACATGCTACTTTTCCACGCTTAGCTAGAATTTCATATGGCCCGACATCTCTTGGACTTAGTTTCCCTTTCTGTCCGAACCTCTTCAATCCTCGCTTGGGCGATACCTTCAAAAATACTTTATCACCTACTGCGAACTCCAGATTTCTTTGTCGAGTATCTGCATATTGCTTTTGACGGTTCTGTGCTGTTCTCACTCTTTCCTTGATGATGTCAACCACTCGAAAAGTCTCTTCAACAAATTCCGGTCCAACAATACTACGTTCTCCAACTTCATTCCAAAACAAGGGAGTTCGACACTTTCGGCCATACAGTGCTTCATATGGTGACATCTGTATTGTGGCCTGATAGCTGTTATTATAAGCAAACTCGATCAATGGTAACTTTTCGTCCCATGATCCTTTGAAATCAATCACACATGCTCGTCGCATATCTTCTAGAATCTGAATTGTATGCTCTGACTGTCCATTTGTCTGTGGGTGGAATGCAGTACTAAACTTTAGCGTTGTTGCCAGAGCCTTTTGCAATCCTTTCCAAAATTTTGAAGTAAATCGTGGATCTCTATCGGACACAATACTTTCTGGTACACCGTGTAACCGAACAATATTATCCACATATAGCTTCGCTAACCTCTCCAGTGTATACTGAGGTCGTATAGGTATGAACCGAGCTGTTTTAGTCAGACGGTCCACAATCACCCAAACTGCGTCAACTACTCGAGGATTCAACGGTAGTCCCGTGACGAAGTCCATAGTGATACAGTCCCATTTCCATGCTGGTTCCGGTAATGGTTGTAACAGTCCTGCGGGTCTTTGTCGTTCAGCCTTTACTTTCTGACAATTTAGGCATTGAGACACGAACTTGGCTACATATGCTTTCATTCCCCTCTACCAATATAATTTCTTTAGATCATGATACATTTTTGTACTTCCAGGATGTATCGAGTAGATGGTGGTATGGGCTTCTTTCATCAGTCGGTGTCTAATGTCCATACTTTCTGTTTCAGGTACACATATTCTTCCTTTGTATCTTAGTACCTTCTCGTCATCCAAGGTGAACTCAGGGTTAGTCCTACCTTTCTCCATATCTTTTTGTACTGTTCTCAGATAAGGATCTGCTTTGATAGCTGTTTTCACTTCATCCACTATATTCGGTATAATCTTCAATGCCGCGAACATATTTGAAAATCGATGAATAAACCCTTGGTTGGCTGATTCATCCGTTGTATCTATCACATACTGCTCGTTGCCGTGATTGAATACCATTCCGGTAGTACACATCCGTTGACTTCTCCTTGAGATTTGATCATTGCTTTTCTGCTCAATGCATCTGCTACCACGTTCGCCTTTCCCGAATGATACTGGATATCACAATCATAGTCTTTCAATAATTCCAGCCATCTTCTTTGTCTCATATTCAACTCTTTCTGATTAAATAGATAAGTAAGACTTTTATGGTCCGACTTAATCTAGAATTTCTCCCCGTATAGGTAATGTCTCCATATCATGACAGCATGTACTACTGCCGCTAGCTCCAGATCATGAGTGGGGTAATTTTTCTCATGTACCTTTAACTGTCTTGAAGCATAAGCAATTTCTTGCTCTCCTTGTATAAGCACACATCCTAATCCCAGTCCCGACGCATCGGTGTATAAGGTAAACGTCTGTCCTGGAGTAGGAATAGTCAAAATTGGAGCGGATATCAATCTGATCTTCAGTGTTTGAAAACTCTTCTCACATTTATCGGTCCACACAAACTTTTCACCTTTCTTAGTCAAACTGGTGAGAGGTACGGCAATCCGAGAATAGTCTTTTACGAATCTCCGATAATAACCAGCTAGACCCAGAAAAACTTCGATTTAAAAACGCTCTTTGGCGCTTCCCACTTTTCAATAGCCTCGATCTTGCTGGGATCCACTTTGATTCCTTCAGCGGATACTACATGGCCTAGGAAGGCGACTTCACTTAGCCAAAACTCGTACTTTGAAAATTTGGCATATAGCTTCTCTTTCATTAAACGCTGTAGGGCTGCGTTTAGGTTCTTGATATGAGTTTCCTTGTCCTTGGAATATACCAATATGTCATCAATAAATACTATAACCGACGTATCCAACATATCGTGGAAAACTCGGTTCATAAGTTCCATGAACGTTGCCGGTGCATTAGTTAATCCGAAAGACATAACCAAAAATTCATAATGTCCATATCTGGTCCTGAATGCTGTCTTCGGAATATCACCTTCTTTAATCTTCAGCTGATGATAGCCTGATCGAAGATCGATCTTTGAAAATACTTTTGCCCCTTGTAACTGATCGAACAAGTCATCGATCCGAGGTAGTGGATATCGATTCTTGAATGTCAGTTTATTCAACTCACGATAGTCGATGCATAATCGAACGCTACCATCCTTCTTATTTACGAACAACACCGGTGTCCCCCATGGAGATATACTGGGTCGAATATAACCCTTGTCCAGCAATTATTGTAGTTGCACCTTCAGTTCCTTCAGTTCCGTAGGAGCCATTCTGTAGGGTGCTTTTGATACGGGTGCGGTTCCAGGTATAAGGCCTATTACAAACTCCGTCGCTCGGTCGGGTGGTAATCCGGGTAGTTCCTCTGGAAATGTGTCAGGATAATCCCGCACGATGTCAAGGTCTTCTATTCTTGGTGCTTCCTTGGTTAGGTCGACCACTGACACTAGATACCCGACTACTCCCTTGTCAAGGCACTTCTTAGCCTTTAATGCTGAAAGTATGAGCTTGCGTCTCCGGGGAAGTTTGGTTCCCGAGAAACTTAATTCTGCTCCTTCTTTGTCATTGAACGTTAGCTTCTTTTCGGCACATAATAGATTTGCAGAATGCTAAGCTAACCAGTCCATTCCCAAGATGACATCAAAGTCTGCCATCTCAAGTTGTATCAAGGTTGCATCTAAAGTCTTCTCTCCAATGAGAACTGGACATGGTCCATAACCTTTCTCTAATTCCACTTCTAACGCTATCCGTGACCGTACAAGTAGTTTGTAGTCTAATGTTTTGATGGGTAATTTGGTCTTCTTTCCAAATGACACAGATATAAATGAATGAGTAGCTCCGGAATCGAAGAGTACTCTGGCGGGTACGCCATTTATAGGTACAATACCTGTGATTTATCTTTACTTAGTCTACGTGCTCATTCAATGTAATTGCAACTTTAAAAGTTTCAGTCATACCTGTGACCACATCGGGTGATGTGGCCGCATCCTCGGACGTGACAGCATAAACACGTCCCTGATGGAATTGCTTCTTGGGCTTTGGGCACTCCCTTGCCATATGCCCGGGTTGGTTGCAGTTAAAACACCTCAGGACTTTAGAATTTGACTTTGGCTGAGGTTGAGCTGCTGAAGTAGTCTTGGTTGCAGCGTTAAAATTCTGAGGACGGAAAGGTTTATACGTCCTGTTATTGCCTCTGTTGTAGGAGTTTCCGGCTGGTCTCTTGATGCCTCTGTTCTGAGTAAGGTAACTCTCCTTCTGGCTCGATTCAATCACTCGAGCAATCTAGACAGCTTCGTTGTAAATTCTCTTCTCTAAGCCCAGAACATTTTCTCTGATGCTCCCTCTTAGTCCCGCGACGAATCTATGGGTTTTGATATCTTCTTCTTGCATGCTAGCCGGTGCAAAGAAAAACAGCTCTTCGTAACGCTGTTGGTATGAATCTACACTCATCTGTCCCTGGTACAAGCTCAGGTACTCCTTTTCCATCGAATCTCTGAAGCTTCGTGGAAAATATTTCTCGAAGAATGCTTCTTTATATATAGCCCAAGTCAGTAGGGCGTGCTTGGTCAGTAAATATGTCTTCGTGGATTTCCACCAATGGTGTGCGTCACCCTTGAGCATGAAGGTGGCACATAGTACTTTCTCTTCCTCTGTGATAGTCATCATGAGGAAATTTCTCTCCATCTCGTCTATCCAATGGGCTGGCCACAATGGATCAGACAGCTTGCCATTGAATTCTCGGGGTTTCATCTTCAAAAATCTCTCCACTAGTCGGGAGTGGTCCAGCTGATTCTGGGGGTTTGCCCCAAACATATAAGGTGGATTGTGGTAATTCCCTTGAGCTGCTTTCGGTACCTGCACTGGAATTTGTGCAGCCGGTTGTTGAGGTGTCTGATGAGCTGGGTGGTTACCCACCGGGGCTGCACTAGCTTGTCCAGTGTGCATGGGTGCGGCCTGAGTGGCTTGGAACATAATTCCCATGGCGACCTGCATATGAGCCTGTGCGTGTTGCATCTGCTGCAGCTGCTATGCCAGGTTCATCACCACTGTTGCTAGCTCTGGTGGTGGAGGTGGCAAATTTGTAGGGTTTGCCGGTTCTGAATTTCCCGGTGCATAGTTATTCTCTTGACTAGTCTCCTCCACTGGTGGTGGTGGTGGGACTGCGTTTCGGGTCTGCCGGGTCACTCTACGTCTAGACATAATTCCTTTCGCTAATTGGTGGTGCCTGGAAATCATCAAAATAGGTGAGAAGTCATTTATATTTCATGTAGGCACGCTAACCAATAATCAATTCCAATTCTAGCTCATTTTATAAAAAAAATGCTGTCTTTTCTATGCAGGGTCGATGGTGAGGGTCTCTGGTATGTCCGACCCTTAGTTTCCGACCCTGGGAATGACCTATTCTTCCCGAGAGCTGAGGGTCGATTCGAGGGTCGATGGGTATCCGACCCTCAGTTCCGACCCTTAGTTTTCTGTCAGATTCCCGAGAGCCGAGGGTCGATGGGGGGGTCGATTATGCTAGTCGAATTGTCCGACCCTCAGACCAAAAATCAGATCTTTAAGATCCGCATCTGGGTCATTTCTCACTATTCCTCCTCCGTTTCGACTCGTCTCTTCTCTCTGAGTTGCTACAGTGCTACTCTACTGTTTTGGATCGGTTTGACTCCGGGTTTCGACGTCCACGTCATCACTACAGGTATGTCTTCCCATTTTTACCTGTTTTTAGGTTTCCATTTCTAGGTTTTCGCACGTTTAACTTGTATTTTCCAAATTAAACTTTTTCCAACCGTAAAAATTCGATTTTTATTGGGGGCTTTTGTTATTGGTGTCTTGAGGAACGAAAGCCGTCAAAAATTTTTAAGTTTCATCGGTTGGTTATCGAGAAACTTTGAAATTTTCTCTTTTTGCCCTAATTTGTCGACAATTTTGATTTTTCTTGAATTTCTTCAAATTGGACATCGTCAGTTAAAATTTCCTACTGCATGTGGGTCGTAGGATATGTTTAAACCTTCGTAAGTCCTTATGCCCACTTATATGGTGAGGAATGGACGTTATGGTCAACTTACATCGTTATTATATCATATTTCAGATTTTTATCCTATTAACTCCTTGTTTCCTTTCACTTTCTTGTTTGCAGATACTATGGCTCGTACCAAAGTACCCAGAGTGCGTGATCCACTTCGCTTCTGTTCGAATGAAGCTGAGGCACAATATGCTGACTATGCCCGTAAGAAAGTGGAAGGGGGTCGCATGGTGAACTTGGCTGAGCTAGCCTTGTTCAATGTAGAGGGAGCATTTGGTGATATGGGGTGGCTCCCTATCATCACATACGACGCGTGCACATGTCCAGATTTGGTGCACCAGTTCTATTGTAATCTCCAGGTGGTGGGGAACTACAACGACGTTGAGAATGGTCAGGAGTTGCGCATCACCAGTTACGTCAAGGTGGTAGATATCTCCTTCGACTATCGGCAGCTGGCCGACTTGTTGGGTATTCCTTATGATGGCCCCATGGTGTACTGTGCGCCGGGAGAGCCACAGTTTATTGAGATGGAGATGAGGGCGGAGATCGACAACCAGCTGTTACGCCCTGATCGCTGGAAGATGAGAGCCTGTTACTTGCGTCCAGCTCTATGGGTCTTCTGCAAGATTATCCAGCATAATCTGATTCCGCAGAGTGGGCACTATGAGAGGGTTTCTCAGCTGACCCAGTTCTTGATTTACAGTATATGCACTCGACAGCCGGTCTGCCTTCCTTACATCCTCATGCGGACGATGATTAGTGCTACATTGTCTGGTCATAGGGGTAATCTACCCTATGGACGCATGATTACAATGCTACTGACCCATCTGGGAGTGGATCTAGTAGATGAGAAGATCCAGGAGAAGACCTTCTCGTCTCCTCTAGATTGGGAGGCTATCTGCAAGATGGGGCTGCGAGATGCTGAGGTTAGCGATGAGGAGAGGAACGCGATGGTGTGCCCTCACACTCGGGTCGAGATGGCTGATGCTGAGGCTGCTGCTGCTGCTGCTAGAGCTCGTGTGGATCTGGTCCACGATGACGATCGTATGTATATGGACGTCGACTCGATACGGCTGGAGTTGGTACTTCTTCTGCGACGGCTTCTGCTCCTGAGGCTGGTCCTTCCCATTCGGCTAATCCTTCACTTCCACCTTCAGCCATGATGGAGATGCTGCAGGAGATCAGGGATGCTCAGCGCAGATCTGATCTGAGGATGGATGAGCTGTTGGCTGCTCAGCACGCATCAGACGCGCGGATGGGAGAGCTCCTAGAGGTGCAGCGTGCGACTGATCAGAGGATAGCCGGGCTCACAGCTAGTCTCCAGACGACCCAGACCCAGGTGGCCTGGTTGACTAGGGTCTATGCTGAGGACTATGATAGAGATTGTGAGGCATCGCCTCCTCCTTCGTCTCCAGCTTCCTGAGTGTACTTTTATTTTCTTGTACTACAGAGTAACTATCCGGTTTGTGGACTGTACTCTACTTAGTTATGTATATACGTTTTGTTTCTCTCGCTCATTGTATGTAACTTGTTTCCTTTTATAGATGCATTATTCTCTTTTTAAATTTGGTCACAATCATCACTTGTGCTTACAATGTGTTTGTATTAAAGCTTTTAGTTTATCCGATCTCAGTTCACAATTGCCTCGAATGTATGTTAGTCGGCGGGCAAGGCCTGAGATGCTCTGATACCAAGTTGTCACACCCCAATTTTGGTCTAACCAGAATGGTGTGATGAACTGCTAAATAACCAACGGTTCAACCAGGATCTCAAATAGGCTATCCCCACGTTATCCAACTTACACACATTCGTAATCATAATCAGAGTAATACATAATAGCGGAAATCTTATAATAAGATGAACTGAGAAACTAAATGATATTAATAATTTAATAGCAAATTATTCTGTATTCAACTGAGACATAAATATTAAATATCAAATACATGTCTGAATAAATCCAATAAAGAAACCTATCAAATGTCTAATCAAATACACACGAGTTGCACTCGCAAGAGGAGTCGTGTGTATCAACTTCATCTTCAGCTTCCATCGCCGCTACCGTCCTGTATGGAGAAGCATTTACAAAATCTTCAACCGTATAACCTGCATCATCAACTAAAAATATTCAACGTCGAGGGGTGAGCACACAACACGGCTCAGTGAGTAGCCAAAACAATGCAACAATACATATGCATGCAAAAAAAATCAATTTATATCTTTGGTCTGGTACATAAGTTTGCAGTATGCAATAAAAAGGTTTAGGCAGCCAAAGGTCGCGTTTATTGACTCCGCCTCTATACACGAGTGTGTGACGTTACCCGAAGATCACGTTTATCATCAACTCACATGCACCTAATCATGAACAGTATATAACAAAGGTTAACGGTTATTGCTATATATTGCCATACCAACACGTAAGCCCCTATTAGCGAGGGCTGCAAACTGGGCTCACAACTAACCAATCCTAATGCCAAACAGTGTATCCAAGGCCTCACCCCAGCATCCCTCAGAATGCCCATAGAGATAGAGCTAAGGCCCCCCGGTAGAGTCAGTGACTACAAGGACCGAGACCACCTCCCCTGATACTCTACGACATAATAGTTCTGCTAAAGTAATGGGGATACGACGATGCCAATGCACAAGACTTGAGTTAGAGATAGAGCTAAAGTGCTGAGACCCGCCCAAAGGTTAACGTTTATTGACGTTCTCATCACACCTCCCCTGATACTCGCTCGCATCAAGCACATCAACCACACACATACAAGCACTTGCCTATTCCTATCATCATCATCATCATGTTATAAACAATAAAGTAAATATGCATGAACAAGTAATAGAAATATTGGATGGCATGCTGTATGCACATTACAAACATATTCGCATAGAATCAAGCATAGCATAGGACTCAAGAAAATAGAAAACAGTTTATTATTATTGACCAATTTAGTTTGGAGTTAAGGTTCCCCACCTTAGCTTGCTAATATATATTTTTTCAAGCTTTAGAATCACCTTTACAATGCTATTATATTGCTAGAAGACCTAACAAAATCGATAGAATTTAATTAGAATTAATTCTCAATTTAAAAACTATTCTGTCAACTGAGGGTCGGAGGTAGGATCGATGCTAGGGTCGATGGGTCTATCGACCCTTCCCTCTTTCTGGACTTCCCGAATGCTGAGGGTCGATGGTCAGGAATACCTAGGGTCGGATGGTCTATCGACCCTAGGTGCGACCCTGGGTGCACTTTGGTCCAATTCCCTCTTTTACTCCATTCTTCGTGTTTGGGATCCTATGGCTTGCTCCTACATTCCATTCTACATTCATTCCATGGTCTGAAACCATGTATAACCCACCTAGATAGCTTTCATGCATTCTTCTATGGTTTTCCATGGAAACCTAACCATAGATTAGTGGTTTGGGTTTCTTCGAGATCACACTCTCAACAATTACTAACCTAAGGTCTATAGAAATTCATGGAATTAGTATCCATACCTGAGAAGATTACTCCTTCTCTGAAATTCTTCTCCTTTTTGCTAAGTTCTCTTGCTTGCCTCTCTTCTTCCTGTTTTCCTTCTCCTCTCTTTCTCTCAATTCAATTAGGGTTGTGAAATGAGTGAAAGTGCCTTAGGGACATCCTTTAAATAGACTAGGAACATCCTAAATAAGTCCCTCTGAGATTTGGAAAGAATCCCAATCGAAAAATATAAAAATTTCTTAATTTCTATATTTGGCAGAAACCGAGGGTCGATGGGAGGGTCGATGATCCCGTCGACCCTAGGGTCTTAAGCTGTCCGACCCTCCCTTCGAAACTGAGGGTCTGACTTTCTGTTTTGGGAGGTCCGACCCTGCTTAGCTGGGTATGCGACCCTTCCCCTATTTTAAGTGTTTTTGGGTCGATTTGATACCTGGGATCTCGATTTCCTTCACGCCCTTGGTCCATTTGACTCGACCATGATGGGTAAACCTGGTTCAAGGTGGTAAGACCGGGTTAGATTGACACGGGTCTTACACCTGTAACCACATCAGGCGATGCGGCAGCATCCTTAGATGTAACAGCATAAACCATTCCTTACTATAGCTGCTTCCTGGGTTTAGGACACTCCCTTGAATAATGTCCTATTTGATTGTAGTTATAGCATTTTACTCCTTCATTATTTTGCTTTTGTTGCGGTTGAGCTGCTAGAGTAGTTTTGGCTGCAGCGTTAAAACCTTGAGTACGAAAGGGTTTGAATGTCCTTGTATTCCCTCCGTTATATGAATTTCCAGTTGGCCTTTTAATACCCCTGTTTTGAGCAAAATAGCTCTCTTTCTGGCTCGACTCTATCACCCGAGCAATTTGTACAGCTTTATTGTAGACTTTCTTCTCACGTCCTAGAACATGTTCATGAATACTTTCCCTAAGTCCCATGACGAACCTTTTGGTCTTCGTATCTTCCGCTTGCATACTGACTGGTGCAAAAAAGAACAGCTCCTCATAATGCTGTTGATATGCATTGACAGTCTTCTGTCCCTGATACAAACTCAGGAACTCTTTCTCCATATAATCTCTGAAACATCTAGGAAAGTACTTCTCAAAGAATGCCTCCTTATATATACTCCAGGTCAATTGGCGTGCTTTGTTAACAGATAAGTCCGTGTGGACTTCCACCAGTGGTGTGCATCGCCTTTCAGCATGAACATTGCACACAGTACTTTCTCCTCCTTAGTAACTGTCATCAACATGAAATTCCTCTCCATTTAATCAATCCAGTGTGCTGGCCACGAAGGATCAGCTGGCTTATCATTATATTCCTTGGGCTTCATCTTCAAGAAACGTTCGACTAGTCTGGAGTGGTCCAGCTGATACGAAGCGTAGGCCCCATACAGAGGTGGTTGGTACTGATAACCACCTTGAGCTACTTCAGGGTTCTGCACTGGTGCCTGCATGACTGGAGTTTGAGGTGCATGGGGTACCGTATTACTACCCCTGGTACTGTGCTTGCCTGTCCTGCTGGCATCGGTGTCATCTGTGCAGCTGAAAAAGCCATGCCTATGGCAGCTTGCATATTAGCTTGTACCTGTTGTATTTGCTGCAGCTGTTGTGCTAAGTTCATTACGACTGTAGCCAGGTCTGTAGGTGGGGCTGGCAAGTTGGTAGTATTTGTCTGGCCATTAACCACGGATGGTGCGGTATTCAGGTTCTCCTGTGTTTCAGGATGTATATGGCTGTCTTCCTCCACAGGTGGTGGTGGTGGAATAGAGTTACGGCTTTGTCTGGTCACTCTTCGCCCAACCATTTTATGTTCTGATGATGGTAGTGCCTGTAAACGATGATAGAACATGTGAGGCAATCAATATAGTTGTTCTCCAGTCAAAATCCAACTAATCAAGATAATTTTCAAAATTTTCAGATCAGTCTGACAAAAATATTGTATTTTCCATCATAGGGTCGATGGTAGTGTCGATCATTATGCGACCCTAGGGTATGCGACCCTGAGAATCACTGTCAGCTTACCGAGAGCCTAGGGCCTATGGTAGGGTCGGTATATGTCCGACCCTAGGGTCGACCCTAGTTCTCTGTCAAATTACCGAGAGGCTAGGGTCGATGGGCGGGTCGAAGGTAGGGTCGCATCTTTTGGTCGAATTATGCGACCCTACGATCCAGAATCAGGTTTTTAAACCCGATTTTGGATTCATTTCCCATTCTTTCTTCTGTCTTCCAACTCAACTCGTTTCTCTGAGTTGCTACAGTAACAACCCCTACCTATTTGGTGATCCTATCCTTCGTTCGTGACTACCACTCCTTCTCTACAGGTATGTTCTCTACTGTTTCATGTTTTTAAAGCTTTCTAACTAGGTTTTTGCCCATTTACATCGTTTTCTTCAAATTAAATTTTTTCCAACAGTAAAAATTTCATTTTTATTGGGGGCTTTTGTTATTGGTCACCCAATAGATGAAAGCCCTCAAAAATATTTGAGTTTCATCGGTTGGTTGTTGAGAAACTTGAAATTTTCCATTTTTGCCCTAATTTTTGATATTTTTGAATTTATTGAAATTTGTTCAAATTCCATCTCTCAAATTTAAATTTCCAACTGTATGAGCCTTGCTAGATAGTTTAGAACCTATGTAAGTCCTCTTACCCAAATGTTTGGGTGAAAAGTAAGGCTTTTGACCAATTTATGCCGTTATAATGCCGAATGTTTTTGGGTTTTTCACCATTACTGATCTATTATCCTTTTTTTTTTTGTTTTGGCAGATAACATGGTTTGTACCAAGGTTCCTATGTCTCATGACCCAGTCCGCTTCTGCTCCAACGATGCCGAGGCTCAGTAGGCTCATTATGCACGTAAGAAGGTAGAGGGAGGTCGTCGTGTGGACTTGGCTAGTCTAGCCTTGTTCGACGTAGAGAGCACATTTGGTGACATGGGCTGGCTCCCCGTGATTACCTATGACGCCTGTACCCGCCCGGATCTGGTGAGACATTTCTATTGTAATCTCCGGGTGGTGGGAGATCACAATGACACTGAGAGGGGTAGGGAGCTCAGGATCGCGAGCTACGTCAAAGGAGTAGAGGTTTCCTTTGACTACCAGCAGTTAGCTGATCTCTTGGGCATGTCACATGACGGCCCTCTAGTGTACTGTGCTCCCAGGGAGCCCCAGTTCCTTTCCTTAGAGATGTGGGCTAAGATAAACCGTCAGCTTATCAGAGAGGGTCGCTGGGAGATGAAAGCGATCAACCTACATCCAGAGCCTCGGGTGTACTGTATGATCATCCAGCACAACCTGATACCCCCGAGTGGACATTATGAGAGGATCTCCCAGTTGACTCAGTACTTACTTTACTGTATCTGCACTAGGCAGCCTGTCTGCCTCCCTATATTATTATGAGGATGATGATCTGTGCTACGCTGCCTGGTCAGATAGGCAACCTGCCCTACGGAGGTCTGATCACTACACTGCTTACCCGCCTAGGTGTTGATTTAGTGGATGAGAGGATTCAGTAGAAGACCTTCTCATCGGTTCTGGACTGGGAGGCCATTTGTAGGATGGGCATGCGGGATGCTCAGGTCAGTGATGAGGAGAGGAACGCTCGGGTGGGTCCTCGTACTCAGGTGGAGGTGGCAGACGTTGAGGCAGCAGCAGCAGCAGCCGCTGGAGCAGGGGTTCACGGGGGTGATGCTGAGGATGAGGATCGTATGTACATGGATGTGGACTCCATACTTCCTCCATCACCTCTACATTCTGCTAGAGCTAGTCCATCTCAGACTCCTTTACACATGGCTGGTCCTTTACGCCCACCATCTGATGATATGATGGGATTACTGCCTGATCAGGGAGGCTCAGCACGCGATGGATTTGAGAGTGGGAGAGCTTCTAGATGCTCAGTGTGTGTCTGATCAGCGGATGACTGCGTTGACAGCTAGTCTCCAGATGACCCAGACTCAGGTAGCCCAGTTGACTAGAGTCTATGCTGAGGACTATTACAGAGATCGCGAGGCACCGCCTCCTCCATCACCTCCAGCTCCATGTTGTATTTTTCTTTTATTCTTCTTTTGTATTACAGAGTAACTATCTGGGTTGTGGACTGTACTCTGCTTTGGATATGTATATAAACTTGTTCTTAGTTTGATGTATATAAAACTTGTTTCTCCCTTTATATGTGCATTATTCTCTTTTTTAATTTTGTCTCAAACAATACAGGTGCTTACGGTGTGTTTTTATTAAAGCTTTTAAATTTTATCCTAACTCAGTTCATGAACGTTTGTGGAAGTATACCGGTTTAATAGACAGGGCCTGAGAGCTCTGATACCAAGTTGTCACACCCCAATTCCGTACTGTCCAAAATGATGTGATGAACCGCTAATAAACCAACGGTTCAACCAGGATCTCAAATAGGCTGTGTCCGTTTGCTTAAACCATACACATCCACAACCACAATCAGAGTAAATACACAATAGCGGAAGTCTTAAATACTAAATGAACTGAGAATCTAAATGTGATAATCATAAATAAAATACCAATTATCTTTCATTGACTGAGACATAAGTAAATAAAGTAATCAATTACATTCACTCAATAATCCTACTAAAATCTAATCGAAAATGCATGAGTTGCATTTGCATGACGAATCATGCGTCTCCATTATATCTTCTGCGTCCATCGCCGCAACATGCCCGAATACGGGAGCACTCATATAATCTTCCACGGTCATACCTGCATCATCATCTAAAATATTCGAATTTAAAAAGGGTAAGCACACATCACGGCTCAGTGAGCAAACAAAACAATGCAACAAACATATGCATGCAATCAATTCATATCTTTGGTTTGGTATATATGTTTGCAATGTGCTATAGAAAGGTTCGGTGGCCGCCTCGCCTCTATACACAGGGTGTGTAAGCCAACCCTATGGATCAAACACCATTGTCATCCACATCCACCCCACCATGGAATAGAGATAGAGCTAAAGTGCTTAGGACCGCACCGCATCACACTTCCCCTGATGCTATACCCATACCAACACGTAAGCCCCTGTTAGCGAGGGCTTGCAAACTGAGCTCACAACTAACCAATCCTAATGTCAAATAGTGTATCCAAGGCCTCACCCCAGCATCCCTCAATACGTCCATAGAGATATAGCTAAGTCCCCCCGGTAGAGTTAGAGACTACACGGTCCAAAACCACCTCCCCTGATGCCCTACGACGTAATAGTTCTGCTAAGGTAATGGCATTACGACGATGTCAGTGGACAAGACTTGAGTAGAGATAGGGATAAAGTGCTTAGGACCGCACCGTATCACACTTCCCCTGAGGCCCCACTCGCATCAAGCAACTAACCACACACAAGCATTCACATGCCTAATCCTAGCATCATCATCATCATCATGTAAATAAACTGAATTAAATATGCATGAACAGTAATAACAGGAATAGTAGATGACATGTGATATGTACATTACAATCATACAATCATAGCATCATATATGGTATTGGACGCGATAAATGAAAACAGTTTATTATTAGCCAATTAGTTTAGGTCTTGTTTCCTCACCTTTGATTGAGTGTAGATCCTCTTTCAAGCTTTAAGAATCACTTTTATATCACTAGGATAACCTAGCAAGTCGATAGATTTTAATTAATATTAATTGTAACAATTTTAAGCTTGCAGTATAGGTAGGGTCGTAGGTAGGGTAGCAGTTGTCTGAGACCCCAGGGTGTAGGGTCGGTCATAGGGTCTGTTACCCATCGACCCTAGGTGCGACCACAGCCTCCCTGGATTTCCCAAGAGCATGGGGTCGATCCTGTAGTCTAGTAGGGTCGGTTACCAATTGACCCTACGTACTACCACATGTAGTTTGAGTTGACCTTTCATCCTACAGTCCATTCTTTCATGTTTGGATCCTTTGGCTTACTTTTATAGTCCATTCTATGATTGTTCTATGGCTCATAACTCCAAGTTACACACTTTACTTTGTTTACAATGATTTCCCCCATGGATTCCATTGGAATTTATCCATGGATGGATGATTTGGGTTTCTCGTAGATCCTACTCTCTTCATGAACTATTCTAGGGTCATACATAACTCATGGAGAATGTATTCATACTTTAGGGTTGCTGAGATTCAGAGATTTCTCTGAATTTCTTCTCCTTAGTCTTCTTCTCTAATTCTCCTTCTCTTCTCATTCTCTTCTCATTCTCTTACTTTCTATTAGGGTTTCAAAAGGAGTGAAAGAGGCTAAGGGACATCCTATTTATAGAAAAAAAACCTCCCAAAATAAGTCCCATCGAGATTAGGAAAGCATCCACTTTAAATTAGGAATGTTTCCTAATTACGGTTTCAGTCTGTCATCCTAGGGTCGATGCTAGGGTCGCAGGACCTGTCGACCCTAGGGTCTCAAGTCATCTGACCCTAGGACTAAAAAGTCATGGGTTGGACTCTATTGAGGTGGGGTCGACCCTACCTGTTTAGGCATGCGACCTTACCCTCAAATTTACTATTTTTAGGTCAATTTCATACCTAGTCTTATGATTTCCTTCACGTACTTGGCCATGTGGCTTGACCATGATAGGTAGACCTGGTTCAAGGTGGTATGACTGGTTAGTTTGATACGGGTCTTACAAACAGTTGAGAGCATACTTGAAGGGAAGGAGCGGAAGTCGCGAACGGAAGAAATGATCACCAAAACAAGGGGTCGATACTGTAGCAACTCAGGGGAAGCGAGTTGAGTTGGAAGGAAAAGAAAAGAATAGGGAATGAATCCAAAATCAGGTTTAAAAACCTAATTTAGGGTCGGAAAATTCGAAAAAATGTGCGACCCTACGACCCTACGACCGACCCTAGGCTCTCGGTGAGCTGACAGTGTTCTTAGGGTTGCATACCCTAGGGTCGAATACAGTGCGACCCTACCATCGACCCTACGATGGAAAATTCAGTATTTTCAATAAATGACTTGAAAATTTTGAAATTTATATTGATTAGTTGGATTTTGACTTGGGAACAACTTATATTGATTGCATCACATGTTCTATGATTGTTTTTCAGACACTACCACCACCAGAACAGGAAATGGCTGGGCGAAGAGTGACCAGACGAGGCCGTAACCCAATTCGACCACTACCACCTGTGGAGGAAGACAGCCATTTAAATCCTGAAGCATAAGAGAATCTAAATATGGCACCGCCAGTAGCTAATGGCTAGGAAAATCCTACAAACTTGCCAGCCCCACGTACAGATTTGGCTACAGCTGTAATGAACTTGGCACAACAGCTGCAGCAAATACAGCAGGTGCAAGCCAATATGCAAGCTGCTATATGAATGGCTTTTTCAGCTGTACATACGACACCTATGCCAGGATGACAAGCTAGCACAGTACCAGGGGGAAGCAACACGGTACCCCACGCACCTCAAACACCAGTTATGCAGGCTCTAGAGCAGAATCCTGAGGTAGCTCAAGGCAGTTAGTAGTACCAACCACCTATGTATGGGGCCTATACTCAGTATCAGCTGGACCACTCTCGACTGATCGGGCATTTTCTGAAGATGAAGCCTAAAGAATATAATGGTAAACCAGCTGATCCTTTGTGGCCAGCACATTGGATCGACGAGATGGAAAGGAATTTCATGATGATGATAGTTAACGAGGAGAAGAAAGTACTATGTGCAACATTCATGCTGAAAGGCGATGCACACCACTGGTGGAAGTCAACACGGACTTATCTGTTAACCAAACATGCCCAATTGACCTGGGCAATCTATAAAGAGACATTCTTTGAGAAGTACTTCCCCAAAAGTTTCAAAGATACTATGGAGAGAGAGTTCCTAAGTTTATATCAGGGGCAAAAAATAACTGTGGATGCATTCCAACAGCGTTATAAAGAGTTGTTCTTCTTTGCACCCACTAGCATGCATGAGGAAAATACAAAGACCCGATGGTTCGTCATGGGACTCAGGAGAAGCATCCATGAGCATGTTCAAGGATTGGAAAAGAAAATTTACAACGAAGCAGTACAGAATGCTCGAGTAATAGAGTCGAGCCAGATGGAGAGCTACTTTGCTCAAAATAGTGGTATTAAAAGGCCAAACAGAAATTCATACAACGGAGGGAATACAAGGATATTCAAACCTTTCCATACTCAAGGCTTTAATGCTGCAGCCGAGACTACTCCAGCAGCTCAACCGCAACAAAAGCAAAATAACGAAGGAGTAAAATGCTTTAACTACAACCAAATAGGACATTATTCAAGGGAGTGTCCTAAGCCCAGAAAGCAGCTACAGCAAGGAAAGGTTTATGCTGTTACATCTGAGGATGCTGCCGCATCTTTTGATGTGGTCACAGGTATGACCTGAACCTTTAATTTTGTGTTACATTGTGTGAGCATGTAGACTAAATTAAAACAAATCATAGGTATCATACCTATTAATGGCATACCCGCTAGAGTACTCTTTGATTCTGGAGCTACTCATTCTTTTATATTTGTGTCATTTGGAAAGAAGCTGAATCTACCCCTCAAATCTTCAGATGACAAACTGCTTGTACGATCACCTATGGGATTAGAAAAAGGTTATGGACCATGCCCAGTTCTTATCGGCGAGAAGATTTTGGATGCAACTTTGATTCAACTCGAGATGGCAGACTTTGACGTTATCTTGGGAATGGACTGGATAGCTCGGCATTCTGTAAACCTATTATGTGCAGAAAAGAAGCTGACATTTAAAGACAAGGAAGGAGCAAAGTTTAGTTTTGCGGAAACCAAACTTCCCCGTAAACTAAAACTCATCCTCTCTGCATTAAAGGCTAGAAAATGCCTCGAAAAAGAAGGAGTTGGGTATCTAGTATTCGTGGTTGACCTCACCAAGGAAGCACCACAAATGGAGGACATTGATGTTGTGCGTGACTTTCCAGATGTATTTCCTGAGGAACTACCAGGACTACCACCTGACCGATCGACAGAGTTCGTTATAGATCTGATACTCGGAGCCACACCAATATCTAAAGCACCCTATCGAATGGCTCCTACTGAACTGAAGGAATTAAAGGTATAGTTACAGGAATTAATAGACAAAGGTTATATCAGACCTAGTATATCACCATGGGGAGCACCAGTATTGTTTGTAAAGAAGAGGGACGGTAGCGTTTGACAGTGTATAGACTACCGAAAATTAAATAAGCTGACAATCAAGAATCGATACCCATTGCCTCGGATCGATGACTTGTTCGATCAGTTGCAAGGTTCCAAGGTGTTCTCCAAGATCGATCTTCAGTCAGGATATCATCAGTTGAAGATTCAGGATGGTGATATTCGAAAGACAGCATTCAGAACAAGATATGGACATTATGAATTTTTAGTCATGTCTTTTGGATTGACTAACGCACCCGTAACTTTTATGGAACTCATGAATCGGGTATTCCATGATATATTGGATACGTTGATCATTGTGTTTATTGATGATATATTGGTCTACTCCAAGGACAAGGAAACTCATGTCATGAATCTAAGAGCCGCTCTACAGCGACTAAGGAAAGAGAAGCTTTACGCCAAATTTACAAAGTGTGAGTTTTGGCTAAATGAGGTCGCTTTCTTAGGCCATGTTGTATCCGTTGAAGGAATTAAAGTGGATCCTAGCAAGATTGAAGCCATTGTAAAGTGGGAAGCACCTAAGAGTGTTGTAGAAATTAAAAGTTTCCTAGGTCTAGCTGGATATTATCGACGATTCGTGGAAGACTATTCCAGAATTTCCGAACCTCTCACCAGTTTGACTAAGAAAGGAGAAAAGTTTGTTTGGACCAACAAATGTGAGAAAAGTTTCCAAACATTGAAGGCTAGATTGATATCTACTATGATCTTGAATATTCCTATTCCAGGACAGCCATTTACCTTGTACACCGATGCGTCTGGATTGAGTTTAGGCTGTGTACTTATGCAAGGAGAACAAGTAGTTGTGTATGCTTCAAGACAATGGAAAACACATGAGAAGAATTATCCTACTTATGATTTGGAATTAGCAGTAGTAGTACATGTTGTCAAGATATGGAGACATTATTTGTATGGAGGGAAATTTCAGATTAAATCAGATCATAAGAGTCTCACTTATCTTTTTAATCAGAAAGAGTTAAACATGAGACAAAGAAGATGGCTAGAATTATTGAAGGACTATGATGGCGATATCCAGTATCATCCAGGTAAGGCTAATGTAGTCGCTGATGAGCTAAGTAGAAAAGCAATGATAAAATCTAAAGGAGAGGTTAACATGACTGCAGCAATGTGTGCTACAGGAAAAGTATTCAATTATGGTAATGAGCAGTTCGTGATAGATGCACCAGGTGGATCAACCAACCAAGGGTTTAATCGGTTTTCAAATATGTTCACAACATTGAAGATTGTACCTGATATAATTGATGAAGTGAAAGCCGCTATTAAATTAGACCCTTATCTGAGAACAGTACAAGAAGACATCGAAAAAGGTAGGACTATTCCTGAGTTCACCTTGGATGATGAAAACGTACTAAAGTACAAGGGAAGAGTATGTGTTCCTGAAACAGAACATTTGGACATTAGCCACCGACTAATGAAGGAAGCTCAAACCACTTCTTATTCGGTCATCCTGGAAGTACAAAGATGTATCATGATTTGAAGAAATTATATTGGTGGAGAGGAATGAAAGCAGATGTAGCTAAATTTGTGTCTCAATGCCTAAATTATCAAAGAGTAAAGGCTGAACGGCAAAGACCTGTAGAATTGTTGCAGCCGCTGCCAGAACCAACATGGAAATGGGACTGCATCACTATGGACTTCGTCACCGGGTTACCATTGACTCCTCAAGTAGTTGACGCGATCTAGGTGATTGTAGATCGTCTGACTAAGACAGCTCGCTTTATAGCTATACGACCACAGTATACCTTGGAGAGGTTAGCCAAGCTATATGTGGATAACATTGTCAGATTACATGGGGTACCTGAAAGAATTGTGTCCGATAAAGACCCACGCGTTACTTCAAAGTTTTGAGAAGGATTACAAAAGGCTATGGGTACAACGTTGAAGTTCAGTACTATATTCCATCCTCAAACATACGGGCACTTGGAGCATACTGTTCAGATCTTAGAAGACATGCTTCAAGCCTGTGTTATTGATTTTAAGGCTCATGGGACGAGAAACTACCATTGATCGAGTTCGCCTATAACAACAGCTATCAGGCTACTATACAGATGTCACCCTATGAAGCACTGTATGGTAGGAAGTGTCGAGCTCCTCTGTTTTGGAATGAAGTTGGAGAATGTAGCATCGTTGGACCAGAGTTTGTTGAAGAGACTTGTCGAGTAGTCAACATTATCATGGAAAGAGTTAGAACAACTCAGAATCGTCAGAAAACAGTATGCAGATACTCGACGTCGAGACCTTGAATTTGTCGTCGGTGATAAGGTATTCTTGAAAATATCACCTATGCGAAGTTTAAAACGATTCAGACAGAAAGGGAAGCTAAGTTCGAGATATGTCGGGCCATATGAGATTCTAGCCAAACGTGGAAAGGTTGCTTATCAGATAGCACTACCACCATCTATGTCAAGTGTGCATGATGTATTTCATATCTCATTGCTGAAGAAGTACGTAGAGACCCAACACACGTTTTGATAGTGGATCCACCAGATCTAACTGATGAGTTGACATTCGAAGTAGCACGAACTGAAATCACCATCCGAAAGGTTCAACGTCTATGCAACTGTGACATATACTATGTTAAGGTCACCTGGAGGAGCCGAGATATTGAAGAGATCACATGGGAAGAAGAGAATGCTATGCAGAAGCAATATCCTCACCTTTTCGACTCGAAAGGTATGTACAAATTTTGTGGACGAAACTTTTAATAAGAGAGGGGGAGTTGTAAGACCCGTATCGAGCTAACCAGTCTTACCACCTTGTAGCAGGTCTGCCTATCATGGTCGAGCCAAGTGGACCAAGTGTGTCAAGAAACCACAAGACCAGGTATAAAGTCTAACCCAAAAATAGTCAAATATGAGGGTAGGGTCGAATGCCTAAACAGGTATGATCGACCCCACCTCAAAGGAGTCCAACCCATAACTTTTTGGTCATAGTGTCGCATGTCTTAAAAAAATGTAGGGTCGACGGATTCTGCGACCCTATATCTGACCCTACGATAACAGTCAAAAATCGAAAATCAAGAAACATTCCTAATTCAAACGGGGTCTTTCCTAAACTCATTAGGACTTATTATGGAGGATTTTCCTCTATAAATAGGACGTCCCTTAGCCTCTTTCATTCCTTTAGAACCCTAATTGAAAGTGAGAGAAAGGGAAGAGAAGGAAGAGAAGGAAACTTGAAGAAGAAGACTAAGGAAGAAGAAGTTCAGAGAAACCTCTGAATCTCCGTAAATCCAAGGTATGAATATAAATCCCTACATTAATTGGGAGCCTAGAATAGTTTATGAAGAACATAGGATTAGGAGAAACCCAAATCATCCATCCATGGATAAATTCCAAGAGATTCCATGGAAGAGATTGTTATGGACAATGAATGGTGTATAAATTGAAGTTATGAGCCATAGAACAATCATAGGATAGACCATGATAGTAAGCCAAAGGATTCAAACATAAAGGAATGGACTTTAGAATGAAAGGTAGACACAGAACATGTGTGGTCGCACGTAGGGTCAAATGATATCCGACCCTACGAGGCTACATGATCGACCACATGCCCTCGGGAAGTCCCAAGGAGGGTGTGGTCGCATGTAGGGTCGAAGAGTATCCAACCCCACCTACGACCCTACACCCTGGGGTCATAGAAACTGCTACCCTAGGTGATACTCTACCCTGTGACCCTACCCCTGTGGTCGCAGAAACTGCTACCCTAGGTGCTACCCCACCTATGACCCTACGGTTTCTATTAGTTTAAATATATTGGAATTTATTCTAATTAAAATCTATCGACTTGTTATGTCTTTCCTGTCACACCCCAATTCTGTACTATTCAGAACGGTGTGATGAACTACTAATAAATCAACAGTTCAACCAGGATCTCTAATAGGCTGTATCCTTGTAAACTAAACCATACACATCCACAACCATAATCAGAATAAATACACAATAGCAGAAGTCTTAATATTAAATGAAGTGAGGAATTTAACTGTGATAATCATAAATAAAATATCAAATTATGTTGTATCAACCGAGACATAAGTAAATAAAATATCAAATTAGATTTCCTTAATAATTCAAAGAAAAATCAAATCGAAAACGCATGAGTTGCACTCACATGCGGAGTCATGCATCTCCACTAAGTCTTCAGCCTCCATTGCAGCAACGTACCCGTACAAAGAAACATTCATATAATCTTCCACAGTGGTACCTGCATCATCAACTAAAAATATTCGACGTCGAAAGGGTGAGCACAAATCACGGCTCAGTGAGCAAACAAAACAGTATAACAAACATATGCATGCATTTAATTCATATATGTGGTCTGGTTTATAGTTTGCAATGTGCTATAGAAAGGTTCGGTGGCTGCTTAACCTCTATACACGAGTGTGTGAAATCACCCAATGAATACGGCACTGTCGACCCCACATGCACCCAATATGACACAATATACCCCCATGAAAATGGCATGGTAGTACCGGTTGCCTCATACCAACAGGTAAGCCCCTGCTGGCGAGGGCTTGCAAACTGGGCTCGCAACTAACAAATCCTAATGTCAATCAGTGTATCCAAGGCCTCACCCCAGCATCCCTCAATACATCCATAGAGATAGAGCTAAGGCCCCCCGACAGAGTTGAAGACTACACGGTCTGAGACCACCTCCCCTGATACCCTACGACGTAATAGTTCTGCTAAGGTAATGGCGATACGACGATGTCAGTGGACAAGACTTGTATAGAGATATGGCACAATATACCCAATGAAAACGACATTGAAGTACCGGTTGATACCATCCTTTATCCGCATCAAGTGCACTAACCAAACACAAACATTCACATGCCTATTCCTATCATCATCATCATCATCATGTTGTAAACAACGAAGTAAATATGCATGAACAGTAATAATAAAAATATTGGATGACATGTTGAATGCACATTACAAGCATATACGCATAGAATCAGTCATGGCATTGGACTCAAGAAATAAAACAGTTTATTATTAGCCAATTAGTTTAGATCTTGTCCCCTCACCTTTGCTTGAGTATAAATCCTCTTTCAAGCTTTCAAAATCACTTTTATATCAATAGAAAAACCTAACAAGTCGATAGATTTTAGTTAGAAGTCATTCCGGTAATTTTAGACTTGCTGTTAAGCGAGGGTCACAGGGTGGGTCGCAGGTAGGGTAGCAGTTTACTGCGAGCCCCAGGGTAGGGTCGATGCCAGGGTCGGATGTTCCGTCGACCCTAGGTGCGACCACCCCATTCCTGGACTTCCCGAATGCTGGGGGTCGATCATGTGATCTGGTAGGGTCGATTCCCAATCTACCCCACGTGCAACCCCCCATGGTTTCAGTTGAGAATATTATTCTATAGTCCATTGTTTCATGTTTGGGTCCTATGGCTTACTTCCACAATCCACTCTATGCTTGTTCTACGGCTTTAAACTCTAGGTTTCTTCCTTACTTTGCCTACCATAATTTCCTCCATAGACTTCATTGAAATCCTCCCATGGATGTATGATTTGGGTTTCTGCTATATCATACCCTCTTCATGAACTATTCTATGGTCTTAGATCATCAATGGAAACGTACCCATACCTTAGGTTTTGCTGAGATTCAGAGGTTTATCTGAATTCTTAACTTTAGTCTTCTTCTCCAACTTTCCTTTTCTTCTCCTCCTCTTCTCTTTCTTTCACTTTCAATTAGGGTTTCCAAAGGAGTGAAAGAGGCTTAGGGACGTCCTATTTATAGAGGAGAACCTCCCAAAATAAGTCCCATTGAGATTAGGAAGGAATCCCATTGAAATTTGGAAAGTTTCCTATTTACGATTTCTGTTGGCAAAGAGGGGGTCGATGAGGGGGTCGGATATCCCGTCGACCCTCAGTTTTAAATTGTCTGACCTCTGATCAGAATTTTAGGGGTATGACTTCTTAATGAGGGGGGGTCGACCCTGCCTATCTGGGTATGCGACCCTGCCCTCCATTTTACTATTTTTGGGTCAGTTTATTACCTGGTTTCACTATTTCCTTCGCGCACTTGGTCCATTTGGCTCGACCATGATAGGTAGACCTGGTACAAGGTGGTAAGACCAGTTAGTTCGATACGGGGGTCTTACATTTCCAGTGATTTAAAAGTGAATTATAAAGATTGAACGAGGATCTACTAGCAATCAAAGGCGAGGGAACAAGACCTAAACTAATTGACTAATAATAAACTATTTTTGTTTATTGAGTCCAATATCATGAATGATTCTATGCTTGTACGATTGTAATGTGCATATCACATGTCATCCCCTATTCTTGTTATTACTGTTCATGTATATTTAATTCCATTTATTTATAATATGATGATGATGATGATGCTAAGAATAGGCATGTGAATGTATGTGTGGTTAGTGTACTTGATGCGAGTAGAGCATCAGGGGGAGGACGTGACACTGTGGTTCATCTTGGTCACCAGACTCTAGCTTTATCTCTACTCAAGTCTTGTCCACTAACATCGTTGTATCACCATTATCTTAGCAGAACTATTACATCGTGGGGCATTAGGGGAGGTGGTCTCGGACCAAGTAGTCTATGACTCTGCTGGGCGGCCTTAGCTCTATCTCTATGGACGTATTAAGGGATGCTAGGGTGAGGCCTTGGATACACTGTTTGACATTAGGATTGGTTAGTTGCGAGCCCAGATTGCAAGCCTTCGCCAGCAGGGGCTTACGTGTTAGTATGGGTAGAGCATCAGGGGAAGTGTGATGCGGTGCGGTCCTAGGCACTTTAGCTCTATCCCTATTCCATGGTGGGTGCATGTGGGACGTTAATGGTGTTTGATCAATTGGGCGGCTTCACACACTCGTGGCCACCTATCCTTTCTATTGGACATTGCAAACTTATAAACTAGACTAAGATATGAATTGAATGCATGCATATGTTTGTTGCATTGTTTTGTTTGCTCACTGAGCCATGATGTGTGCTCACCCTTTCGACGTCGAATATTTTTAGTTGATGATGTAGGTACCACCGTGGAAGATTATATGAATGCTCTGACATATGGACATGCGGCGGCGATGGATGCAGAAGTTGTGATGGAGTTGCATGATTCGTCATGCGAGTGTAACTCATGTGTTTTCGATTAGTTTTTTGTTTAATTATATAGACGATGTAATTGATTAAATTACTTTACTTTATGTCTTAATCAATGAAAGATAATTGGATAATTTATTTATGTTATCATCCTTAGACTCTCAGTTCATTTAATATTAAAGACTTCTGCTATCGTGTATTTATTCTAATTTTTGTTGTGGATGTATTAACTAAACGGACACAGCCTATTCAAGATCCTAGTTGAACCGTTGGTTTTTTAGATAGTGTAGAATTGGGGTGTGACAGTAGAGCTAACTGAGCACAACAATATGATCATGCTAGGTTCATTTCATATGAGGCCTGTTAGCTTTGGGCCATGTTTGGCCATGTGAAGGTTGAGGCGGGCAGATATGTGGCTTTCGAGGATTTGGGATGATTTGCCACGAAGTTACATTTCAATGACATGGGTTGGACTTCTGCCCTACGCATCAGGGATGACGTTTATCCTAACCTGGTGTGCCATTTCTTCTGTAACCTAGGACATGTGATAGGAGAAGACAGTGTCTTTCACCTTACTAATAGGGTGAAGGGCGTCGATATTGATCTGGACATTGACAACTTGGCTGCTATCTTGGGTGTGTCCACAGAGGGTGCACAGACATACTATGGCCCATGAGAGGACATAGACTATTTCGAGGACAGATGGGACACCATCTTGGAAAGTCTAATTCGTCCTAAGACTATGGATGTTGATAATGGCAACATAGATCCTAACTTCTTCCACATTCCTAGGGTGAGTAATCGGATTATACAACATAAGATACTGGCTAGGGCTGATCACAAGGACGAGCTGAACTACTTTAGCATGTATGTGATTTACAGTGTCTTATAGGGAAAGCAACTATGTCTTCCCCACATCATCCTGTGCCACATACTATTCATTGGTCTAGGGTAAGTTGCCATATGGCCGACTATTGTCTAGTTTTTTACCCACATTAGAGTGGAGCCTGCTGGTGAGGAGATCCATAATGGAAAGGAGTCTTCCCCATTTGGTTGGACTTCCATCATCAAGATGAAGCTCCATGAGGTGGTAATGGATGATCTTGTGCTTGAGGCCATAGCAAGACCAAAGCGGAGAGCACGACACAGACAACCAGTAGCTCGTAGGGTGGCTGTCTAGTAGGACAATGATGATGATTCAGATGCCCCTGAGGGAGACGGGGCTTCTACTTCCACAGAAGTTGTCCGACCTCGAGGTCACATGGCTCGCATCGAAGAGATGTTCACTGCCCTCCAAGAAGGTTAGAGAAAGATAGTAGAGGAGCTGGCCAGCATGCAGTGTGCTTAGTAGACCATGGTGAGACCCTAGGATGCCTTCGATGAGGACCTTCGTCAGGTTCCGGCCTCCATGGTGTCTGCTGGAGTGATTCCCCATTTATAGCACCAGGGTTTGATATAGGGATATCATCGGCGCATGCACACTCCACCAGTTGCTCAGCAGAGTGGTTTAGAACTATCACCCGTAACTGATCCTTAATGATCTATCTCATTTTCTTTTTGTTAGCTTCTTTTTATACTTGTATCTATGGTCCCATACTTGTACATGATACTGATAGGGTAACAGTCCGGGTTGTGGACCGTACCCAATTTTGTAGTATATATATATATATATATATATATATATACGTAATTTTTATTTGTTTTTGTGTATTATTCCCTTCTTGTTCGGGATTCAACTAGGGTATTATTTCCCTACTTACTATTGTTGGTTTGTACATGTCTTTTAAGTTAAGTCCTAAGCATTCGTCATTAACATGTGGCAACGTGTGTGCAGGGGGAATCCATAGGTAGAATCAATGTAGTTGTGCTCTGATACCAAGTGTTGTCATAACCCATTTTAGCGAATCGGGCATGATATCTAGGCTAATCCAATAGCTAACCTAAATCTTTCAATGATAAACAACTATAGTGACCTACCATACAATCCCACAATCTACATAAGCAATAACCACAATAATAATGAAGGCAATCAGAGTAATAATAGAAGAAGCAATAGTACATGACAGATGGCATCTAAGTGATATCATCTCATAATAAAGTCAAGGCTTATGAAATCCACCACAATAGTCTTCACACAACACCATAATATCTCAATATATAATTATCCCAATTAAAGAGTAAATCAAGATCCTTGTTCCGGATAGGTCTTAGTGCCTATCCACATCATAATCAAATAAAGAGAGAAACATAAAGAGGTCTGCATCAAGTATAGATGCAATCGCTACAAGTACAGCCCAGCATCATTAGTAGCAGTAGCGTCACTAACCAGTAAGTCCCCCATAAACCCAGCATCAACATCTAAAAAAGAAGTATCGATATGAGGGTGAGCTCCCATCCCAGCCCAGTGAGAAGTCCAATATCACATGCATGCATCATCCAATATCCAATGAAATGAAATGAGTATATTTTAATTAGGTCTCCGACAATGTACTACTATGGTGTCATATTGAGATTCGGCCAACGCTTTCAGTCCTGCCTACAGTCGCTAGCCTCCAACTCTTATACACTAGGCAAGGTAGAAGAAGAATACAATATCCCAGATCACTAAACTCCTTTTACATGTAAACCCCCATCCAAATCCTCTAGACCCTATAGGCTCGTCACCTCCTACCACAGACTCTGTCTCATGCTAGCTACCATTGTCACACCCAATTTTGAACTAACCAGTGATGTGATAAACCGTCATAAGAACCAATGGTTCAAATCAGGGTCTCTTATAGGCCGTGCCAACCATGTTAAACCAAAACATATTCCACAGTAATAATCAGAGGTAATAAAATAGTAGCGAAAGTCTTTATTAATAATGAACTGAGTGTCTACAATGATAAGTAGATAGTTATCTCCAAGTAACCACAACATAAATATAACAAACTATTACAAATACCAAATACGAAGGTTAAACACTAAGCGTAAACATAGTTGAAACACTCGCTTGACCAATCATATTCATCTTCCACAGCTTACTTGACCATAGCTACCACATGTCTATATGTTGGTGCCTTCATGTAGTCTTCAACGGTATTACCTGCATCATTAAAAACTAATAGAAAATGGTACTGTGGGGTGAGCTCACAATCTAGCTCAGTGAGAAAATAAAAGAATGCAACAAACATATGCATGCATTCAATTGATATCTTTGGACTGATTTTTAAGTTTGCAATGTGTTATAGAAAGGATTGGCAGCAACCGCACCTCTATGCACGAGTGTGTGAATCCACCCAATTGATCAAACACCATTCTCATCCTACATGTACCCACCATGGAATAGAGATAGAGCTAAAGTGTCCAGATCACACACCGCCAACACTTCCCCTGATGCCCTACCCATACCAATACGTAAGCCCCTACTGGTGAGGGCTTTCAAACTGGACTCGTAATTAACCAATCCTAATGCCATCCAATGTATCTACGGGCCTTACCCCAGCATCCCTCAATAAGTTCATAGTGATAGAGCTAAGGCCACCCGGTAGAGTCAGAGACCACACGGTCTGAGACCACCTCCCCTGATATCCTATGATGTAATAGTTCTGCTAAGGTAATGGTGATACGACGATGTTAGTGGGTGAGACTTGAGTAGAGATAGAGCTAGAGTCTGGTGACCGGACTGAACCATAATGCTATGTCCTCCCCATGATGCTCTACTCGTATCCAATACACTAACCACACACACAACCACACGTCTATTCCTAGTAGCATCATCATCATGTTATAAATAAATAAAAATAAATATACATGAGTAGAAATAACAATAATATTGGAGACATATGAGATGCATATTACAAGCAGACAAGCATAGAAACATTCATTGCACTAGATAAATAAAATAAAATAGTTTGTTATTATCCAATTAGTTTAGGTCTTGTTCCCCCACCTTTGATTGACATTTGTTCCTCTCCCAAGCTTTGGAAGTCACTTTAAATCTATTGGGAACCTAAACAATTAATGTATTTAAGTTAGGGTTCAAGTTTACCAAGTTACAGTAGTAGAAAATCTTGTCTGGTTTCAAAATATACTTGTTGTTATCGTATGGTTGATACCCTATGGTCGACCTTGTGGTCTCAATATATGCGACCATACGACGTACGGTCGATACCCTATGGTTGCACTATATGCGATGGTACCTGTGACCATACGTTTCCTGAATTCTTCCCGAATGGCTGTGGTTGACTCTCTTCTCATCCTATGGTCGACCATAGCTGCGACCATACGTACTCAGGTTAATTTTTAGTTCTCATACGAGTTTCTCCTCTTGGCTCATCAATGGGATTTATCCTAAAATCATTCTATGGCCTTTAATCACAGTTTATCCTTATCAATTATCCCTACCTTACTCTTTATGGTTTTCCATAGAAAACCTATAACCGAATCATTGTATTAGGTTCCATAATTCAATTTGAAAAGAGTTTATTCTATCTGATCTACCCTACAAAGTCAAGTCCATACCTTAAGCTTGCTGTAGAGAGATAAAACTCTTATCCGCAAAAACATTCCTCTTAGCCTTCTTCTTTAAATCTCCTTCTCCTTATCTTCCTCTCTCTCTTTCTCTCTTAGGTTTAGAGTTCCAATTTGGGTTCTAAAAGAGTGAGAGAGGCTAAGGGACATCCTTTATATAGAGAAAAATTTCCATATAGAGTCCTCTTTCAACAAGGAAAGTGTCCTTCTCAAATTAGTAAAGTTTCCTAACACGGAGTCGGTTCTGGGTTCGTACAATCGATCATGCGATCGCATAATCCGTCGACCAAACAACCAAAACATGTGACCTTACATTGTGCAGTCACAACTTAGTCGACCATACGATCGACCATACCCCTCAAAAATGCCACCATACGTCCAAAATTTACTGGTTTTTAGTTTTTGACTGGTTGCTTCCACACAAACTTAAATCGTCAACCACACAAACTAAATTTGACTTGTTACTTACCTCATCTTGTGGTTTCTTCATACAATTGGTTCACTTGAGCCGATTATGATGGGAAGATCAGTCACGACACAAGAATGTAAGGTTAGACAGGGTTCGTGGCGTGCGGGTCTTACAACCGCGCTCCCACAAATCACTGACTCTTCCCTTGGGGCACCCCACCTTTGGAAGTATGACTTTATAGCAAGTAACATAACCCATAGTGGAAAGGCATAGGATACAAGTTAATGCCACCACCTATGTCTATCATGTGCATCAGTTTAAATAGGGTTGCACCCCAATAGAGACCCACGACTCTACTCCCATGGATCACCATGTCCCCGCAGAATGCTAGCAATTCTAACATGATGCATGTGTCCATGCTCTCATGCGATACATACACCAACATATGTGGTGTATATATATATATATATATATATATATATATATATAAGATGAAACAAGACCTTACCCCAGAAAAAACCCTCGACATCACTCCCATGGACCATTGTGCCCCTGTTAAGGTAATGGCACATAACAACCTGGATCATGTATTGTGCTCCTACATGCCACTTGACCATCATACCCAACCAACAATCATCATACAAAGCATACATAGTTGTTATTATGCAAATGCATGCTCAATAATAACAGTTTATTGGATGACATGTTGTAAGCATAGATGTAGCATGTTATCATCATAAGCATAGCGTGTTATTATCACAAGCATAGCATGTTATTGACATAAAAATAGACATGTTAATATGTCCTAAGTCAACAGACTAGACCCCTCACCTGATTGCACTTAGAGTATAGTTGCAATGCTAAGCCCCACAGTAAGCCAACAGTTTTCCCGAGTCCATAACCTAATTAATTAGATAATTATTTGTTAATTGGTTGAATAACCTTTAATCCATATAGTCGAGTCTTTTAAGTCCATACACGGGTCCTAAGACAAGCTAGGAACCAAATGGTTGGTCCCATATTTCCTAACTAAGGCAAACTGGCCATCAAAACCAAAGGCGGATGGAGGATACGGATGGTACATCCTCCGATTTTGCTTCTGCCATATCACTTGGAAGAATCTGACAGATTCCACATAAATCAGAAGGATAGATGGATGGTGTGTCATCCAGCACATCCTCTGGATGTATCATTTGTGATCAGGTCATCATTATTAAGAGCAAATGGACATATTTCGGAGGCAATGCTGGGTGATATTCCTTCTGGTACACCCTTCGAATGCCTATTACTCACAAGACATACCCTAACTGAAGCCTCCAATGGATTTTGGAGGCTATGGCTCCAATGCCTTTGGAGGATCTACCCCGAAGCATCATCTGGAAAGAGTCTAGAAGCACTCGAATTAGAGTTTTAGCCTTCTATTCTTGAGGCATCTCGCCTCCAATGCTCACTTCACATCTTATAGTCGATGGAAACCATCATCCCAAGTTAGGGGAAGGGATTAGGGTCCATATTGACTCACATCCATTTTAACCATGATGTGGGTAGATAATCTACCTTCTAGGGTTTATGCTTTCGTCTCCATTAATGGTGGCCAATAATGGGGAATGTCCCACCATTAAACATTTTGGTTGCTGTAAGAGAGAGAGTGACATAAACCCTCTTCCATGGGTGAACAACCAAGACCACTAATGTCACACACCAAAATAGCTGTCTAAATTTTTCTTTTGGGATACGACTGGAATTAACATCTTAGTTTGGATGTGATCCCACCAGGACCTCATAAGCGGTGCACACACATACCAACCACTACTATACAATGCCACATTTATAATTCAGAGTAATAAATAGCGGAAGATACTAGGTAACCACAAGCTCTATTGATAATATCTTATTAACAAGAGAATGCATAACATCCTTATAGGAGGTTCATCATCAAAGTTATTAAATCAAACTTAAAGTAACTTTGCCTGCAACCATGGGCTATCGAATATAGTACATAAATCCAAAACGTACATAAAATAAAAAATAGGTCACGATTCAAGATCTCCTTTCTCAAATAACTATTTATCAAAAACATACGTGTTAGACAGTCCGCATCATGTGCTTCGTCTTCATATGGATCTCCTCCTAGCTAGGTCGGGTGAGTAATCACTGGTGGGCTCAGATAGTCAACAACGGTGGTACTTGCAACACCATCTAAATTTGGCATATGCGAGGGTCAGCTCTCACACATGAGCTTAGTGAGAAACAAACAAGCAAGCAAACAATATACATGATTAGTTTGTTACATACAACAAATGCAGTGGTTAGGTAATATGTATGCCATGTGCTATGGTAAGGCCTAGCCATACCTCCCAGAGGCTGACTACAACCTCCATGCATGGGAGCGCTGGGTGCTCATCAGCCCACCCAGTGGCTCTGGTGCCCCCACACGACATCCCAGTCAGAATGATGATTGGGCAGCAAGTTTGGCCAACGACGCCCAGTGAACACTACCGACCCTTACCCCCTCCTCACTCTATCCTACCAGTACCTGACCCCTTACTGGTCAGGGTTGCATATAAGGGTAGTGCCACTAACCAAAATCCTACATGTTAGCCGATGTATCCCTCTCACCAAACCTAGCAGGAATTCCAGTCCATCCATTCCCCCCCCCCAAGATACTGTCATCTCGCTAAGGGTGAGTGCACCATACTCGTTAATAACCATATAGCAAGATACCAAGAAACATTACTCAAGCACAAGATAGCATCAATCATAACAAAACCACATAATTCATATATGGATGTAATGCATGGAAGAATAGATAATGAATGGCATGTTAATCACAATTTATAAACACTTCAAAATCATTAGGGGTTATGTTCATCACCTGATATGATTTGTTTGAGATTGTTCCCTTAGCAAGGTCTGTGTTTTCGAGGTGTTCTATGCCTACACGAGGTGTATGGTCATTAGCTTGAAGTCTTCCATGATTTACTTTTGATTTATACAGGTCTGGGCTTTACTGGTCAATATATCGGTTAGTATACTATCGATCGGCTTATGGCCAAGTAAAGTTTCTAGACCTTCTGCAATTTTTCAGTCGATATATCGGTCGGTACAGAGTATCGACCGTGTTACCATCTAGCTACTTCCCAAGAGCCCTTTGGGATTTGTTGATCGATATATCAGTCTGTACTATACAGTCTACTGTATCGATCGCCATCCCCTAGAGGCTTTCTTTCTGTTTTGTGAGTTAGGATCCCTTCTTTTGAGTTCCTTTCTTCCCTTTCTACTATAGGGTAGTCCGATAATTGGGTGTCTTTTAGGCATATGTGTCATCCTATCAAGTGTGAATTTAATTACTCGGTCTAGGTCATTTGTTAGAAAGAGTTATTCTCTTCAACAACCTACATTCGCTTCATCGCGGAAGTAGGATGAGTGTTCATCATATCAGACTCACCCCCCTCTAGAACACTAATTTCTTTAGTAATATTTGCAATAGTTAGGGTTTTACCGACAATAATTTGATCACTACTGATCACATGTGCTTCCTTGTCGGTGATTCTTCTCACATGAGTGCTGTAGGGTGTTTACCTTCCCGTTCACCTTCCTTATTTTCTCATTCCTTTCTCTCTTCCTTTTAAGAATGCGTCAGAACTTCTGAGATGGATATGTCTTCAAAGGAGTGGTGAAAAGTAGGGTTTTTATTTGTTTTAGGTTCTTAGTTGGAGTAAAACTCTCAATTTGAATTGGGAAACCTAGGTGATTGCCAAGTGGCAAGAACTTGGAATCTAAATAGGATCTCCCTTCTTTTTCCAACTTTAAGTAGTTAGAGTGGTGTGGGTCCCTCCTAGGTTCATTCTTGGGTCCTAGGAATATTCTAAAGAGTCTCCCCATTCGAAATTAATTGTGAATTCTAGAATCAGGTTAATTTTACCCTTACCAGTCGATGGTACCGGTCCTTAGAAATCGGGATTCCCGACCACCTAGTATCGACCGGCTCCCCTTTTTGGCTACAGATCACATAACCACATAGTTAGAAGGAATCTAATGACTCAAAAAGGGGTACCTATCGCATGGGTCCTCAATTTGGTATTGTATCAATTTCGGTTGCGATGGAAAACCCTGGCATGAAAGAAAATTTGAGTTTGGCAGGGTTTTTTGGGTGCCGATTTTACAACTCCACCCCCTTTAAAAGAATTTTGTTCCTGAAATTCCTACTTACCCATTGTTTTGAACAAGTGCAGATATCTCCTCTTCATAGATTATTCTTCCTCCCAAGATAGATCTTCCACATGTTGATTCTTCCATAAGACCTTGACATAGTGAACATTTTGATTTCATGGGTGCTAAACCTTCCAATCCAGTATCAATTAGGGTTCAAGTTCCATTGTCAGGTCTTCATTTAGTTGTAGGGTATTGGCTTCCAATATGTGGGATGGATCTTGTGCATACTTTTTCAGCATTGATATGTGGAAAACATCATGTACATTAGTTAGTGATGGTGGTAATGCCAGTTGGTAGGCTACCTTTTCGCATCTCCTCAGGATTTCATAGGGTCCTACATATCTGGTGCTCAGTTTTCCCTTCTTGCCGAAACACCTCAATCCCTTAAAAGGTGAAATTTTAAGGAATACATTGTCTCCAACAATGTATTCTACGTCCTTTCTCCTGACATCTGAGTAGCTTTCTTACCGCTCTGGGGCTGCTTTGATCCTCTCTCTTATTACCTCCACTCCTTGGAAAGTTTCTTGGACAAGTCTGGCCCAACTATTCTCCTCTTACAGTCTTCTTCCTAGTATAGTGGAGTTCTACATCGTTGTCCATAGAGGGCTTCATAGGGAGCCATGCCAATGCTGGCTTGGTGACTATTGTTATACATAAACTCCATCAAGGATAGTTTCTCATCCTGTGCTCCTTAAGTCTATTGCACATGCACAGAGCATATCTTCGAGGATTTGGTTTGTAATGGCACAGAGTAAGCCGATGCTTATTCCCCATATATCGTCATTGCTTCTTCTTTGGGAAAATAAGTTTACAACCAGTGGGCCTTCTTTTTCCACGACGCATTGTTTCGTCAGGCTTCCGTCCATTGCAGAAAAATCCCCACTGCTGCCTCCCATAGGAGTCTGGGCCATGTCTCAGTCCCAGTGTAGCTGATCATCCTCTCGGGCCAGTAATAACCATTGAATGGCAAGTGCTTTTCCTTGTGTAGATCCTATTTCAATGGGAACTTGATGAGTCGATCCACCCACCCGTCTTGCTTTTACTGCTATATTGGGAGTTACTCCACGTATTGTTTGACATAAAACAGATAGTGGATTTGTTTGTCTTTTGTTGAATCTTATTCACAGCTCGATAGATAATTTGATAAGCCAATGATTTTGTTTTCATGTTTTCTTGCATAATCTCGAATGTTATCAATTTTGATACATAAATCAAATGATATAATGAGAGCAAAAGTTCCTAGATTCATGGAGATATGGAACAACATATAAGTTATCATGCTTGCATATCCATCATTTGAGTCTCCAACAATTATTTCAATAATTACATATCCGCTTTGACCTATGGATGAATATGCAAGCATATGTTTCATGCTTGTTTGAACTTACCCTTTGTTTTTGTTCCTTTAGTGGGCTTAGTATTTCCAACAATTGCAATGGCTTCTTTATCTGTTCTTGTTCAAAAAAACAAGATTGCCTAGATCCGATCGGACAAAATCTCATCCTTTTTTCTTTTCAAGACTTAGATCATAATATAGGTATCTATTCAGTGGAATATGGGACAAGATGTGGCTTCCTCCTAACACAAAAGAAAGAGCCGTTATGCATGCGAAAACATGATGTATGGGTAAATCTATTATAGCTACTTTAAAATAGATCAGTAGATTTAAAAATAGGAATTCAATTGTCTATAGGTATGTAGATATCCATAGTGGGATCATATGAAGGGGATGTTATTATTTTATATTTAATCAATTCGATGAATTATTCCTAAGGGTTCACATCATAATAGTACTAGTTGATGAGAGTTACTTCGGGAACAAAAATTAAGTAATTTTTTGTTATTCTCTCAATTCTAATAAAATGAACTGGATCTAATATGAACTGGTGATTAGAACATATAGGGAAAAACTTATAGCAGGGTCTCGAAAAATAAGTAATTTCTGCTGGGCCTTTATCCTTTTTTAGGTTCATTAGGATTCTTATTGGTTGGAACTTCTAGTTATCTTGGTAGGATTCTGATATCCTTATTTTCGTCTCAGTAAATGATTTTTTTTTTCCACAAGGAATTGTGATGTCTTTCAATGGGATCCCAGGTCTATTCATTAGCTCCTATTTGTGGTGTACAATTTCATGGAATGTTGGAATTTCTCTACCTTAGGACCATTATAGTTTTCGCAGTAGTTCACCGGGGCTTTGGTTGCCGGCTCCCCTGTCATCAGGTCACCAACTTCCTTGACCTTCTGGCACTGGGCAGGCATCAGACCCCATACATGGTCTTACGACATTGCGGAGACCTGTGTTTTTGGTAAACAGTTGTGTAGGCCTGGTCACTACGACCTCCTTTGTGAGGAGGCACCCATTCTCCCAAAGTTACAGGGCTATTTTGTGGAGTTCCTTAGAGAGAGTTGTTTCGTGCCCCCTAGGTATTCTCCACCTACCCACCTGTGTCAGTTTTGGGTACAAGTACCCTTTTGTTGAAAGTCGTTCTAGCTTTTCCTAGGAGTATGCATGGGTTACTTTAGCATTGTAGCTCCTGGTACTCGGAATTTGCCTCAAGGCATTTTCTCTACCCCTACTTACCCTGAAAAAGCAAGGTCACCTTGCGTCCTTGAACAGATAACCATCTTTACGCTAACCTAGCCTCCTCCATCCCTCGGGACCAACAAGGGGTAGTACAGGAATATTCACCTATTGTCCATCAACTACACCTTTTGTCCTGATCTTAGGCCCTGACTCACCCTCCATGGATGAACCTTGCAGAGGAACCCTTAGGTTTTCGGGTCATTGGATTCTCATCAATGTTTGCATTGCTCAAGCCAATATTCTCACTTCCACTTCCTCCATACCTACTCAAGCGGGTGCTTCCCTCTAAGGTGGAACACTCCCCTACCGATGCATTTTTACATCCCATAGCTTTGGCAGATCACTTAGCCCCATTCATCTTCGACACAGACCACTCGATCAGTGAGCTACGCACTCTTTCAAGGGTGGCTACTTCTAGGCAAACCTCTTGGCTGTCTCTGCACACCTACCTCCTTTATCATTGAGCAGTCATTTAGGGGCCTTAGCTGGTGATCTGAGCTGTTTCCCTCTCTACGATGAAGCTTATGCCCCATTGTCTCACTGGCCGACCTTGACCCCTTTTTGGGGGGTTTATATCTAGTATTCAGAGTTTGCCTCAGTTTGGTACTACTCTCACAGCCCGCACCGACACAATGCTTTACCCCTAGATGTCCAGTCAACTGCTGCACCTAAACCCATTTCGAGGAGAACCAGCTAGCTCTGGGTTTGAGTGGCATTTCACCCCTAACCACAACTCATCCTCTGATTCTTCAACATTAGTCAGTTCGGAACTCCACTTAGTTTCACCCAAGCTTCATCCTGATCATGGATAGATCACCCACGTCTGGGTCCATAAGCAGTGGCAATTGCCCTAAGAAGACTCACTTTCACTACGGCTCTAGTGGGTTCCCTTAACCAAGCCACTGCCTATGAGTCGCTGGCTCATTCTTCAGCAGGCACGCTGTCAAAGCCTTGGTCTCCTCCCACTACTTGGGAGCTTACAGTTTCATGTTCTACTTCACTCCCCAATGGGGGTTCTTTTCACCCCTCCCTCATGGTACTACTTCGCTATCGGTCACCCACGAGTATTTAGACTTGCAAGGTGGTCCTTGCTGATTCACATGAGATTGGTAGTGATGCTTTTTGGCTACTGGACTCTCTCCATCTAGGGTGCAGTACTCTATTGCTTCGCCTAGTAGCATGATGCTTGTATTGCTCTCCTATAACCCCATTTTCACGGTTTAGGCTGCTCCCATTTCGCTCATCGCTACTACAGGAATCACTTTTGCTTTCTTTTTGTCTAGCTACTAAGATGTTTCAGTTTGCCAGGTTGTCTCTTGCCTGCCCATGGATTTAGTAGCACTTTAAAAGGTTGACCTATTCGGGAATCTCTGGATCTATGCCTATTGTTAATTCCCCAAAGCATTTCGTTGCTTACTACGCCCTTCTTCATCTCTGGGTGCCTAGGTATCCACTGAATGCCTTTCCTCGTTTGAACCTCTCCGTTAACTTAAAGGCTCTGCCATCCTAAGGTGCTGCTAAATGGAAGGATCTTATCAACATCCATGAATGATATATCATAGATCAAACTGCCGAATCGGAAAAATTAGGTGCTATCGTATACCTTTGTATTTGCTAAGTTCACGAGCTGGAGATAAGCGGACTCAAACAGCTGACATCCGCCATAGGGTAAACCACCACCTCTCAGGCCCCCTGGACTGATTCTACCATAGAGGCCAAAGATAGACAATAACTCCTCCCCTAACACAGCTTTCAACTTTCATCGTATTGTGCTCTCTAAAGAGAAACTCTTCTTTAAATCTCAAGGTGTAATCCCATTCGAAGGATTCTTGTGGTTCCGAAGAATCCACCTACAGGAAAACCAGGAACGGAGAGCTTTCCCCCCTTTTCTGCATGACTCTTTGGTCTTAAGAATGCTGGTTTTAAGAATGAGTGATTGACCTTCTCCGACCCTTACTTCCTAACT